>CM035136.1:36453327-36950827 GCA_020205605.1 Panax ginseng | reverse complement strand
TGATTTTGAATCCTGTCCTTTTCTCTACTTTATGAATCACATTTCTCTTCTTTTCTCTTCGTTTTTCCCACTTTTGAACTGAATCCATTAGCACGACCAGCTTTTGACTTACTATTGACAAGTGACACCTTCTAGTTTAAGTACTTAAATAGCATATAACGACATAGTTTTTGGGGTTACACGATGGCGAACTGACTAGCATGCTGCATTCTGCTCATTAGTTTGTATCTATACATAGTTTCCACACTCAGATCTTTTTTATCGTGCATTAGTTTCCCATACAAGACGTAAATAATGAATACATACATAACTAAAATTAATATGTGAAAGAATTCCAGTTCTATTAGGAATTTAGAATGCTAATAATCCGTAACTAATGAACAGAAAACTCAAGGGGACAATAAATGTAACAATTATGACCTTAATGTTAAAGTGTTGATGATGAAGTTAATTACCAATTCCATTGTGCAATGATAATTTATCTCCAAAACGATTGTCTATTCTCCACAAAAATAAGGGAAAAACCATACTATTATTTTGGGTATAAAAATCATTTAGAGTTAATTTGTTAAAACTTTTCATGCTTCAGCGTTATTATGCAATCATAAAATTTGGGTCAAGTTGAAGGTAAAGTTTTATAGGACTACTGTGAGGCCAACGATGCTATAAGGAGTTGAGTATTGGGCAACCAAGATGCAACATGTGCTAAAATGAGAGTTGCTGAGATGAGAATGCTAACGTGGATGTGTGGGCATACAAGGTTGGACATGATTTGAAATGAAGTCATTCGAAAGAAAGTTGGAGTGAAACTAATTGAGGTGTAGATGAGTAACATCGGTTGAGACGGTTGGGTTTTATCTAGCATCGTCCTGTAAGCGCGCCTGTGAGGAGAGGTATATTGTATTAGAAGGAAGATGTAAGAAGAGGGAGGGGGAGAGTATGACTTACTTGGGAGAGAGTTATACATCATGGAAGATAGGAATATTATGGAGTCCTTGGCCTTGGATAAGGAGTGGAGGAGGTTAATTTGCATGTCTAAGGCCGAGTAGCTTGTAACAATCAATTGATGGTTTGTTTGCTTACTATTATTATTTTTGTTTTTATCAATTTTTTTAAAATTTATTTGCTTATTTATTTTATGATTATTATTTTTATTCAAGTTGTAGGCCCCAATAAAGAATATTCAGAGTGATTCTTCACCATATTGCTTTATCCATTTGGCTATGTTTGTTTGCAAGGATTATACTTGGGATAAGACTATTAATTCCAAGTGTCTTGTTTGTTTTTAAATTTTTACTTGGGACTATTAGTCTAAAATGACTTAATAGTCTTGGAATTATAATTATAATCCGGGATTATAATCCTTGCAAACAAACATAGCCTTTGTCTTTTAATGTCTATAATTACGTTGTTAGCCTTTTTAGTCCCTCACAGCGTCAAGTTTCTGATCATTTATAGAAAGAAAGCCCTTTTTGTTTCCTTGCTTGGTTGGTGCAAACAACCTTCCATCTTGGCTTATTGTTAGACCATTCCTGCCCCTCTTTTTTATTGTCTTTTCTATTTTTCTTTTTCTTTACCCTTGATTTGATTTTCCTTGGTATAAGTGGGATTCATTGACAGCCTACCCCAACTAGCTTGGGATAAAAAGGCCTTGTTGAGTTGAGTTTTCCTGCAAAAAAAAATCTAATTGTCACATTCATTGCAGGACAACACAAATGTATCAGTTCCTGAAGTTTTTTTTTGACACGCTATATCATTGTTCTTTTAGCAATAAAAATGCACATAAGCCGGAGTAGCAACCCTTTATTTAGTTTGTCATTTCCTTCGGCCATTCTTCATTTCATTGTGAATTAGTTAGCTTAGGAGCTGTGTGGGAGTGCATTTTTTGTTTGTAATTTTGCATCGTTTTGTTGGCTGATTCACTGAAGAACCAACGTTAAGTTCGTAAATAGTACAGGTCTGGGCAGGGTCAATATGTAAGCAGCCTTACCTCTGTTTCCAAGACAAACCCTTGAGAAGAATTGAGTTACTTATCTATTTTTTTATATATAAATTTTTTTTATAAGAAAGAGCCTACATTGAATTTGTGAGAGAATATATTGAATTTTCAAGCTAATACAGACTTGGACTCATAAAGTGACTTTCCATTGGCTAACTAGTGAATTAGTCGAATTTATCAACATTTGGTTAGTTCCAAGTTTGGGAAATAGACTTGTACACACGAAAATTTTAACTTTATGCTGACTTAAAACTAAATGTATTGTTTACTCCCAGGAATTTCCATTTTTCTAAATAAACTTTTGCAGCTATCAAAGCTCAAATGACGGGAATTTCCCATCGCTCAATCTCACACACAAGGAAGTTGGTGGATCTTTCTACACGGTTCGGGAAATTGTCCGAGAGATAATTCAGGAAAATAGGGTGTTGGGCCCGGTTAAGTTGACTCTTGAAGAGCAGAACGCTGATAGCTTTTTTGAACAATATCCACTGGGATCAATTTCGATGGAATCTCATATTCATGTGGTATCATCAAATGAACCTCATATTATTACAACTATTACTTCGTCTAATCATCAACAGAATACAAATGAAGTACAAGTTTTAGATTCTAGTGGACAATACCAAGTATCTGAGCACTGGAAGCTTGATGATGGAATAATTATCAATGGCAGTACTCACGCAGCTGACAGAAAACAAGAATTTAGTGAATCTGTTCAGAGTGAACTGCCAGTGATAAAAGTTCCGGATGGAGAGGAAAATATGGAGAATGAAATTGTAACATGTGAAGCCAGAATACCCCAGATCACAACAGATGTAATGGTGGAGACATTTCCATTAAGGCCAGTTAATGACACAATTTTTGCTTTGGATGGAGATTCAGGTAAATCAAGAGTCATTGCTGGAACTTCGGAAGAGAAGGAGCTTGAAAATATGGGACTGGGAGCAGTTAACAATGGTCTTGTACTTGATACGGTTGATGTTCTGGAAATCTCTTCTAATTTGGTGGATGAGAAAGCTGATGTGAATGCAGAAAGTCCTATATCAAAAATGAGTTGTGATTTGGTGGATAATAAAACTGATCCATCATTGGAAAGACCGAATCATTCTGCAACTGAAAGTAGCAATGTTTTTGAGGTTAATGATGACACAGCAGACCTTGACATTAAAGAAATCTCGCCTGCTGAAACTAAAGTGAGTTTTTATTGCACAGGCACCTCATTTGGTTAGCCTCTGCAAGTATGCTAGTCTTTTGGTGTATATCTTTCGGTGTTTGCTTATTCTTCACTTTTTTTCTGCTTCACATGATATAAGCAGTAGGATAGCAAACATATAATATATACATTTTATCATAAAATCTGATGCTGAATTAAAAGGTCATCTTAGGACCAAAATATGCCAATATATGGTGCATTTCAATTTTACTTTAAATCTTTTGCTCTTTTCTGTTGATACATATACTGACTGGTATTTTTTGTGCCCCTTTGCAGCATATTAGTGTTCAAAATGGCATAGAAAATCTCAACGGAAATATTAGTAGCAGTTCTGAGGGACAACCAATTTCTGAAGAAGTTGCACTTAAAAGAGAATCTGGTATCCGGCATAGTGGTAGATCCCTGAAAGCTAGTGATCCAACATTAGACAGAATTAATCTGTAAGAATCTCCAGCAACACCATTTTCTAAACGTGACTTGGTTTCAAAGTGATTTGTAAAATGATGAATTCAGCATTAGTATATTTATACCTTTTTCTCATTTTAATCATTATTACTTTTGCTTGTTGTTTCTTCTTTGTGCAGTGAGTCATGGGAAGCGACTTCTGACAGATCTAATGTCTCAGAAACTAATTCGCTTCTGGGCTTTGTTAAGGCGTTTATTACTGCGTTCGTGAAATTTTGGTCCGAGTAAAGTTTATCTGCCTTACCATATTCTCCTTCCCCCCCCCCCCTGAAAGTGAGTGAAGGGTGCTTGTTACGTCTCAACATTTTAGAGAATTTTAGTTCACCCCACTCTGTTCTCTTTTTTTCGCCTACTTCAAATGTTCTGTTTGACCATCAGGATGAGTGTTTGCTGTGAAGAAAATTTACTTGAGGTTTTGTTGCATGAATTTCCTGGATGATGGACCAAGTTTCATATATCTTGATGAGGACTGCCCATGCTTTATAGCTAAATAACGGCATTTTAATCATGTATCTTACTGTACAGTTAGAGGGTAGTTAAACTAGTTAAATTGATCTTTAAATTATTTGATCAGATCGACTTTTAGTCTGCAACTTAGATGTTTCTATAATCCATCTGTAATGATTGGCTTAGCGTTGCTCGAGTGGTTATATTCTGGCAGATTGTTTGGTTTTGTTTATTGCTCCGTTGTTATTTCACTGTATTCTAGTTTCTCGCAATCTCTTTCTAGGAAATCAAACCGACAATTCATCAGGTAGTTTCCTTGAAAATGATAACCCTCAAACACAATGAAGCAGCAGGATACATTTTAGCTTTGAGATAGATGTGTCTACATTATGCCTGTAAAACTTGTATTATAAAAATCTCGCCTACGTCCAGCTTAATTCTCGTCTAGGTGCTACGTTGGTTCTCTATCACCTAGATCTAGCTAGGTATCTAGGCGGAATTAGACTTTTTCTGTATCAATTTAATAAATAATAATGCTATTATCACATAAAAGTATTACATACAGTTCATATATTGTATGGGTGGTATTCATGGATTTGTTGTTGAGTTAAATGCTTTGAATCTTACAATACTTGAAATAAATATTTTAATATTTAAAAAATTGAATTTTTGACATTTTTTCATGAAAACCTACGTCCAACTTAATTCTCGTTTAGGTGCTACGTTGGTTCTCTATCACCTAGATTTAGCTAGGCATCTAGGCAGAATTAGACTTTTTCTGTATCAATTTAATAAATAATAATGCTATTATTACATAAAAGTATTACATACCGTTCACATATTGTATGGGTGGTATTCATGATTTGTTGTTGAGTTAAGTGGGTTAAATGCTTTGAATCTTGCAATACTTGAAATAAATATTTTAATATTTAAAAAATTGAATTTTTGACATTTTTTCATAAAAATTTTAAAAACTTACATCTATAATATATTGTATAGTATAACAAGTATATATAATAAAAAAACAAATAAATAAAAATACCTAGTATGCTTAGAAAAACTTAGGTGGCCTAGGCGGCCCTTCCTCATAGCGACTTTTAGAACACAATCATCTTGTAACCATTGTGAGTGCTCTATCGCTTTACTGTAATATGATGCTGGGTATTATCGTTTCAAAATGTGATAATGGCGTTTCACATAGTAGGTATTATCATTTTGAATTGTGGTACGGGAATGTAGGTACCTTGTGCACTTTACTATAAATTGCATTTCTTTTGTTCGTTTTTAACACGTACATTTTACCATAAATACAATTTCTCGTATCCGTTTTAACACGTATCAAATCGAGCTGTGTTCTTGGTAACTATGCCTCCGTCCATGGTAAATTTGTATCTTGCAGCTAATATGTCCCCATCCAGTGGCGGAACTATAATATTTTTAGAGGAGGTCAAAATACATAAATAAAAAAAATTATTTATTGACATTTGCGGTGCTTCTTTTAAATTTATTTTGCCCAATTATAGTATTTCACAACATCTTATTCCAACTATTGTAAACCTATGAGTTGTGAGTCTAATAATTTTAAATATATTATATATATATATATATATATATATAGAGAGAGAGAGAGAGAGGATCAGGTGAGGACTCCCGCATTTTCTTAAAATATGGAATTTTTTTATTTGTTTTTTTTAAAACAACTAAAAAAAGTTTAATATTTTACGGAACTGGAATTTTTCCATAATACAGTGTTTTTGGTGTGATTTGGATACATACAACAAAATAAGTCATGCATAAATGTGGGAGTCCTTACTTGATCCGGTTCCTATATATATATATATATATATATATATATATATATATATATATATATATTAATTTCCTTGAACTATGAGACTATTAATCAAACTTTAAATTTTTTAGTCAATTGATTAGCTACTTTTATAGATAAATTACAAATTATAATATTATATATTCAAAACTTTATATTGTGGTTACGGTCATCTTCTTTGGAGATAAATCGGAGAGTAGTACCAAAAGCAAAGAAAATGAATTAGGTTATTCTCATTTATAAAAATATTGATACCAATGTATGATTAAGTCAGTAAGACAAATGAATATAATATTAATTAATTAATTATCAAATTTATTTAATATTATTTTATTTTATAATAATATTATTAATTTATTATAAGTGAAAAGACATAAAATAAATAAATAAATTAATATCTTCTTATAACAAAAATTAAATTTAATTAATAGTAACCTGCTTTAAATTCTATGGGGTCATATGACCCCTCGACCCCACATTTCCGCTCATGCCCCCACCACCTATGACAGTAATTCAACTATTCATTATCATTAAATTCCTGTGGACAGCCTTCTGAATCGATGTTTTTCAAATAAATTGTTGATAGGTACAAAGGGAATTAATAGGTTTTTTCAAGTGACCCAACAGTTATTGATCCAGGTTTTTCTACAGGGGACATGACAGTCTCAATAAAAATTCCATCAACATCAATAGGAAATACTCCATAACCAATGCAGAATCCCCATAGATATTGTCCCATCAATCAGATGAAAATAATCACTAGTAGAAACTACTGTAATCTGTCACATTTACATGGCAGGCATTCTGATGTGCAAATCTCAAGATAGTAAGATTAACAATAACAGAAAATTTATGGGGACCGGGATTTTCCGACTAGGTAGTGATCGGCCCGATTTTTTTTTTTTTTTTTTTACTTTTTATTTTTGACTACAAAATAATTAATGTAATTTATTAGAATTAAATTTTTTATAAAATGCAGTGATTTAAGTGTTATTTGAATACATGTAAAAAATTAGGTTGTATAGTCTAACTCTGTTTTTTACATATATTTAAATGACACCTAAATAACTGTATTTTATAAAAATTTCAGTTTCAATAAATTACATTAATTATTTTATAGTCAAAAGTAATTAATAAAAAAATTTCCGACCGGTCACTACCCCGGTCGGAAAACCCTGATCCCCCTAGAAGTACTCAAACAATAATAGTTCGGGTTCGTAAAGTGAAGATGTCATCTCCTGCATCATTAGGAAATACTCCCTCTTATTCGTTTTAATTCAATAATATTACTATCACATAAAACTGCTCACATACCGCTCACATATATATTAATATGGCCCACATAACTTGCTCTGCACGTGGGCCATACCAATATGCATGTGAGTGTATGTGAGTGGTATGTGAACGATTTTATGTGATAGTAGACTTATTGATTGGAGTTTAAAAGACAACACATAATTTATAAAATGTAAATAATATTTTGTTTAATCGAGTAAATAAAGTATAAAGATGTAAGATGATCGAGAAATAAATTAATACATTAGCGACGAAGCAGGCGAGGGTTCGGTTCGTCGGTATATGTTGTTTGTCGCTAAAAACTAAAACGAAGGTTCTCTGATATAGCGACGGACCGAACCGTCGCCCGGTCCGTCGCTAAAGAGGATGATCATGGTAGGTAAAATAAAAGGGCGAACTCTTGAAATGGACTATATATATTGTGGGCTCAAGTGTAAAATTAGGGTTCACATGACCTAATTGAATTAAATGCGCAATTAGGGTTCCACGACCTCATTAAATGTGCAAATTAGGGTTCACATAACCTAATGGAATGAAGACGAAAAAGTCAGTCAAAAATAAATGTGCTAGACCTGGGAGAAGCCTCCACGTGTCCCGAGGCAGAAGACTCGTGGAGGCGGCTTGATTTGGGAATTGATTGAGGGATTAGATTGGTGGCTAGAAGGACATGGCAATATGGGCATTATTCTAATGACTAAAGGGCATTTTTGGAATTTTCCTGAAAGAATGTGCCTCACACATGACTACTTTCCAGAAAATCCTATAAATACCCCTTCCATTCCATTGGGAAGGGGACTTCTCTTCAGACTCAAGACTTGGACTCTTGGAAGATCAAAGGGACCCTTTGGTGACTTAAAGGCTTGGAGATTCCACCTAAAAGCACAAAAGGGGTTTGGACATTCTCTCAACTCTAAGGACTCAAGAAAGCTCTTGGAATCCCTGCTACCCTAACACGGTTCCCGGATTCTAGGGGTTCTGCCACGCGTCGTTGGAGTAATCGCCCACCTGTCGTTCTCCCATCTTCAATCAACCAATCAATTCCGTGCTCTTTGTGGATTTCTCTCCTCCTCAGCCAACACGAAACCCTAACTCTAACAAGGTACGATTTCCTTGCCCACATTTATTTGGCGACTCTGTTGGGGAGGTGTAGAATTCGTGAAGGGTATGCCCACAACTCGAAGTGGGAGAACTACAAGAAGAGCTGCTTCACCAACAAATAGCATTACCTCACCGGATCCAGTTCCAAGGCAAGCCACTCAAGCTTTCCAAGGTATGAAACCGGATTTTGACCAACCACTTATTGAAGACGCTTCAGAAGGAAGTTCGACATCACCACATATGGCCAATCAACAACAAACCAATGCAGGAAGGCAAGACGAGGATGCAAGTGGAGACCAGATGAATGTTGTACAACTGGAGATTCTCAAGGCATTGAAGGAAGCACGAGAAGGACAAGTGATGATGATGGCCATGATGCTGGAGATGCAGAGGAAGCAAGAGGAGATGGGGAACTTCCGCCAGCAGTTGATGTAGATCCCTACCTTTAAGGCCATGTTCTCAGGCAGTTCGCAGGGAGAACAAGCAGGAGTGGAGGACAACAACAATGGCAGCAACAACAAAGAGAACCTGGTTGTACCTCCATCGATGGAAAGTCAATTGATTCCAATAATCAACTTGGAGGCCCAGAATAGTGGTGACGTGCCCCAGCCTAGGTTGGAAGCAAGCCAACCTCAGACAAACATTAACTCAACTACTCTCCCATCAATTTCACAGGTGCAAATGCCAACCATTCCAGGCAATGTCCAGCGAGCGAGCCAGCAATTGCCACCAGTGCCAGCTTTGCATGATGCAAGTGTGCATCAACCAATCTCTCTACCATACACACCGCTAATACAACAGTATATCACAACACCCCAGAGAGTTCACGTCACAAGCCAGTACGTGACAAAGGATGATATGATCGACGTGATCAATCAACTTCGTAGACAGACATCTCGACCCTCGGAGTTGGACTTTACTCCTCCTTACCCTGCACACATTCGGAGGCAACCTTACCCAACAGGATATATTGAGCATCCCCCACAATTTCCAAAATACAACGGGGAGAAAGGAAATGCTAGGGAACATATTGCTAGGTTTGTAGAGTCAATGTCTCCGTGGCTCGGATATGATGAAGTGAACAACCATAACTTGTTGATGCGGGAATTCAACAAGACTTTGACGGATAGTGCCTTTAGTTGGTACTACAATTTGGAGAATGGGTTAGTCCATGATTGGGATGACCTAAAATTACAATTTTTCAAGAAATTTTTCTATGTGCAGAAACAGGTAACCATTGTGGAGCTCATGCAGTTCAAGCAGAAACCGAATGAGGAGTTGTCAGATTATGTTGACAGGTTCAGAGCCCAGGCACAAAAGTGCGCAGAGCCGATTGAAGAAAAGAACTTAGTTAGGATTTGCAACAATGGTGCCTTAGATGCTTTCAAGCCCCACCTCATCACCAAGGCTTGTGATTCCTTCGCGACCCTCTCATATTTTGCACAAGACTTGGGAGGAATCATGACATTGCCCACTAACCATGCGACGGTTACATGGAAGGGCAAGAGGACAACAACTGTGGCTTTGGCTAACTCTCAGTCAAAACCACAAGGGGACAAGAGGGAGAAGCATGAGAAGAATTTTGACCGAAGCAGAGGAAAGCCTGGAGACAAATATGCAAGAAAGCCAGTCCCGAAGGCTATCACATGTAGTGAGAAAGCGTTTAGGGGTCTGTATGAACAATGGGTTGAACATGGAGTGGTGAAACCCCCAAGGCCTAGATTTGCAGTGACGGAAGAAATGAAGAGAAGACCAGACTTCTGTGTATTCCACCAATACGCGGGATACTCAACTATGGACTGTTATAGCCTGCGGAGGATATTCCACGAGAAGCTGGCAAATGGGGAGATTGAACTTGGAAAGGAAAGTAGCGTTCATGACAAGCCGCTGCCAAACCATAGGGGGAATGAAACGTGCAACACTGTTATTCATAACACAGGCCCAGAAGTGGAGATGATGATGGAAGAAAAGGAGGAGTGTGATCCAAGCCTGCAGGTGACGACATTGATGAACGGAGCCAAGTTCAAAAATTTCTTTGATCAGATAGGATTGGGCAAGGAAGCAAGGATTGAGGCAACCAGGGCAATTATCAAGGCTGCCGAGACGCAGGAGACTTGCATGGCCATAAGCAAAGGATTTATGAAGACGATGGAGGAAGAAGAAAATAAGATATCTTTCTCTAAAGCTGATAGAGAGATAAGATACCCGCACAACAGCCCGTTGTATGTGACAACAGTAATCAATGGCATAGAGGTGTGGAGGGCGTTCATTGACAATGGAGTATCTGTAAATATTATGCCCTACACCGTGTTCAAACGGTTAGGGCCTTCTTTGAGAGAAGAAGATTGTGAAGGAACAACGAACATTACTGAGATTCGCCAACTAAAGCACAAGAACCACGGGACACATTAAGGTGGACATGCAAGTTGGGAAGATTCGAGGGCCTCTGTAATGTTCCATGTTGTCAAGTGGATGCATCATATCATGTCTTCTTTGGGAAGGGCTTGGCAAAATGACTACTGGGTAGTACCCTTGGTCTTTCATCAATGCCTCAAAGCTATTTGAAAAGGAGAGAAGTGAAGGTACCAAAGAACTCCGGAATCCTTTTGGACTGAGGAGGAGGCACACATCACCGAAGCAACTTTCTTTGATGATGTCGCTGAAGAGGGAGAGAACCAGATTGCAAGGCCTGATTCCCTAAGACTAGCAAGCTGGGAAGAAGTGCAGGAAGATAAGTTTGTGCCTACAAAGAAAGAGAAGAAGACCTCGAAACACGGAGAATGTTCCAAAAATAGGAAGCCAGTAGTAGTAGACTTAGAGAAAGAAGGAAGAAAAGAAAAGAAATGGCCAGCAGACCCTGAAGATGCCAGAAATATAATAAATGCCAAGCGGATGACACAATCTGAGGATGGCCAGAAGACAAAATGGGAGAGGGTTGTTAAACCCGACGGAAAGGTGGTGTTTCAATTGTGACGGTGCAAGGGGGAAAGGAAACGTACGAACCCAATGGCTCAGGAGGTGTCCCCTACTCCAACAATAATGAAGAACAAGTTGTATAATAGAAGGTAGAACCAGCTCCAGAATGCTTTGAGGATAGGCCAAAACCTCAACAAAATGAATTGGAAGAAGTTGATTTGGCAACAGATGGAGGAACGCCAAGACCAACTTATGTCAACAAGGAGCTTGAGGCTAACCAGAAAGAGGAGCTCATACAACTATTGTGAGAGTATAGGGACGTCTTTGCTTGGAATTACGACGAGATGCCCGGAATTGACAAAGATCTTGTGGAGCACAATCTAAACATAAGCCCAAGAATGAAGCCAATGAAGCAAGCACCTCACAACTATGCACCCGAAGTCGAAAGACAAATAAAGGAAGAAATCAAAAAGTTGCTGGAAGTGGGGTTCATCAAGCCGATCCAACATCCAACATGGCTTTCTAGCATCGTACCGGTAAAGAAATCAAATGGACAGCTACGAATATGTGTGGATTTCAGAGACTTGAACAAGGCATGCCCGAAGGACATGTATCCATTACCCAACATAGACACTTTGGTAGATGCAACGGCTAACCATGAGATGATGTCATTCATGGACAAGTTTGTGGGTTACAATCAGATAAAGATGTCCATAGAAGATGTAGAGTTGACAGCCTTTCGTACTCCATTTAGGAATTTCTACTATGTAGTAATGCCATTCGGGTTGAAGAATGTGGGGGCAACTTATCAAAGGGCAATGCACGCCATATTTCATGACATGATTCATGATATAGTGGAGGACTATGTGGACGACATAGTAGTGAAATCCAAAAAGGCGACAACTCATGTGGAGAACTTGAGGAAAGTGTTTGAGCGATGCCGAAGGTACAAGTTGAGGATGAATCCGAAGAAGTGCGCTTTTGGAATGATGGTTGGAAAATTCTTGGGCTTCTTAGTGCACAACAGAGGTTTAGAGGTGGACCCAAGCAAGGAGAAATCAGTTACAGAGATGCCCTCACCAAAGACGCAAAAGCAGTTGAAGAGCTTTCTAGCGAAGGTCTTGTACATGAGAAGATTCATGCCAGCGCCAAAGTCATAGAACCTTTCGGTAAATTGCTAAAAGGAAAGGCACAATGGGACTGGGGGAAAGACCAACAACAGGCCTTTGAGAAGGTAAAAAGAATTTTGTCTTCAGCACAAACAATGGTAGTGCCACAAAGAGGAATGCCATTACAGTTGTACATTACATCTACCAAGAAGTCTATAGGAGGATTGATCACGCAAGAGGTGGATGGAGAAGATAAACCTGTGTATTACATGCCGAATAATCAGAGGACCAGAAACCAGGTATTCACAGGTGGAGAGGCATTGCCTAGCGTTGGTGTTCATTGCGCAGAAAATGCGGCATTATTTTCTAGCGCACGAAGTAAAGATTGCAACAAAAACTGATCCGATTAGATACCTATTGACTAGGCCGACATTAGTAGGAAGACCTGCCAGATGGATGATTATTCTTTCAGAATACGACATCAAGTGTGTAACACCAAAGGCAATCTAATGTCAAGCCTTGGCAGACCTGCTAGCTCAATTTCCAAATAGAGAATATGAACCCCCTTTTGAGGATCTTCCGGGTGGAGAAGTAGAATCAATCGACTTGATGGATGAGGACCCAGAATGGTGGAGTTTGACTTTTGATGGATCATCTGTAGAAGGTAAAGGCGGAGCAGGAGTGGTGCTGACCACCAAGGAAATAAAAGAAGTGGCGTTGTCATACAAATTGGATTTCCCATGCACAAACAATGAAGCAGAATATGAAGCATTCATACCAGGATTGTTGGCAGCTCAAGAATTGGGAGCCAAATACCTTAAAGTAAAGGGAGATTCAAACCTTATAGTGCAGCAAATAAGAGGCCAATTTGGAGTGAAGGAACCTATCTTGGCGCCATATCGAACTATAACACAAAAGGCGATGGAAGCCTTTAAGAAGGTGGTGATTGAATATGTGCCAAGAGGACAAAATAAACAACCTGATGCACTAGCAATGGTAGCGTCTCGAGTCTATGTCCAAGGAGAAGATTTGGATGTGAAGGTAATGAAAAGAACCCTCCCAACCACGGTGCTAGACTTGTTCCCCAAAGACATGATAGATGATTGGAGATATAACATCTCCCATCAAATGCAAACAAAGGAAGGAACAATACCAATCATGGAGCTACAGAAGTACAACATCATCAAAGGTGTCTTGTATCACAAAGAAGCAGATGGTGTATTAACACGATGCTTGGGGAGGCAAGAAGCAAATAGAGTCTTGCATCAGGTGCATGAAGAGAACTGCGGGTTTGCAGACATAGACATGTATCGTAGGATGCAACGCCAAGGGTATTATTGGCCTGAAATGAAGAAGGAAGCAGATGCCCTACAACGCCAATGTGTTTCATGCCAAGAATACCCTAGGGAGGATGAATGCGCCTTCATTGATGACATAGCGGATTGGCGAATCCCTTATGTGGAGTTCTTACAAAGCGAAACTCTTTCGACCGAAAAGAAGGATGTAATTATAATAAAGAGGAAGTCACAACGATTCTTCTTACAAAATGGAGAATTGTTCAGAAGAGGTTTCAATGGCAAGCCCCTACGGTGTCTGGAACTAGGCGAAGCCAAAGATTTGGTTTATCAAATGCACAAGGATGAACATCAAGGGGGAGCCAAGTGGTACAAATAACTTATCGATCATGGTTACTATTGGCCAAAGATGGAAGGAGATTGTCTAGAATTTGTTAAAAAGTGCCACATTTGTGAAATACATGGAAATTTGATCCATGCTCCCGCCGTGGATTTGCTAACCTTAGCAACACCATGGCCCTTTCATACATGGGGAATGGATCTTATAGGTCCTGTTCACCCTAATTCAAAGGGTAATATATGGATTTTAACTACCACCCAGATGTACACAAAGTGGGTGGAAGCAGTACCCTTGAAGAAGGCCACGGGACCAGCCGTGGCAAATTTTATCAAGGAGCACATCATTTGCCATTTTGGGATCCCAAATATCATTTTGTCGGATAATGGAACTCCCTTCATCTATAGGGACATCAAAAATTTGATGGAAAGATACAGGGTGAAACATTACAAATCATCACCCTACTATCTGAAAGGCAATGGACAAGCAGAGGCTACAAACAAAACTTTGATAAAAATCTTATCAAAAACCCTAGATGATCATCCGAAGAAATGGGCAGAACAACTACCAATGGCATTATGGGCATATCGAACTTCAAAAAGAAAGCCTACAGGCGAAACCCCATACACTTTGGTTTATGGTGAAGAAGCTATCTTGCCCGCCGAAATAGAAATACCTTCGGCTCGAATGAGACTTCGAAGCTTAGTCGAGGAAGAGAGCCAACCAGCCGCCCTGAAGGCCTTAGGCGACTTTCGAGACAAGGCTAAAGAAAAGCTTGAACGATACCACGAAAGACTGCGACGACAATATAATACCGCGGTGGTACCACGATAAATTCTGGTGGGAGACCTAGTGCTAAAAATGGCAACTCAAGTCATGAGGGGAATCCCAACCACCAAATTTTACCCCAAATGGGAAGGCCCGTATAGGGTACGAGCGATCTCCGAAAGCGGGTATTGCAAGATATCTCGTGTGGGATCAGATGCTATCTCAGGCCCATTAAACTTGAAGTGGGTAAAGAAATATTATACATGAGAAGAGCATCACAAAAAGTTATATTTTCAACTTCAAAAGTAATTGAGGCACCTGACTCACAGCCCTCGAAAGTTACACTTTCAACTTCAAAAGTGATCGAGGTACCTGACTAACAGCCCTTGGAAGTTACACTTTTAACTTCAAAAGTGAGCGAGGCACATGACTAACAGCCCTCGAAAGTTACACGTTCAGCTTCAAAAGCGACTGAGGCACCTGAGTATAAGCCCTCAAACCCAAAAGTTACATTTTATCTTTAAAAGTGGTGAATGTTATGCTTTCTTTGACAAAAGCAAGATTTATTATGAAACGTTATGCTTTTCGTTAAAAGCAATTTGATTATCAATAAATTGACAAACTTTCACTTATACTTGAATGTTTATTTTTTTATTTTAAAAAAAAGAAGTATAAATTCAAGTGTTGTTTTGGGCAAAATATTCATATACATGTTTTTAAAAAAAAAAAAATTCATGTTTGCTTATTCAAATTAAAAGCAATCTACAAGGTTAAAGAAATTACATTACGATAAATGAAACATATGTAAATGAGTTTTTGAGAGAGGAAATCGAAAAAAAAAACTACTACAACAAGTTATGATCTAAAGGCCAAGACATATCAAACTGAAGAGGAGGCATAGCTAAAGCTTCCAAGTCAAAGAATGGCGCATCTCGAACCTTAAGATTTGCGACTTTTCACTCCCCTAACTTGTTGGGTAGTTGTTTCTAAGTCCCGTCGTTGGCACTCCACATCCTGAAATTTGGCATTTAGATCCCGAAGCTGGTCCTCTAAATCTTGAGACTGGATCTTGGTTTATTTATGGCCGTCAAGCTCAAGAAAGTTTGCCGAAAAAGGAATCATCTTCACACTTATGAACAGCAACCTCCGAACGTAGTGCAACAAGATTAAAACTTGACTCGAGAAGATCCATCCTAGTACGAAAAGGAGACATGTCAACACCTACGGCTGCAAGGTCATCTACATCATCTCTAAACTTCTTCAAATCCTCGGCTCGCAATGAATATAAAGAAAGAGTATGTAACCCAAGAACAAGGCCTACGAGCTGATCTAGGAAGAGGGTTTGGGTAGAAGTTGTCTTAATAATCAACCGGTCAAGTATCTGCGGGAACCGAGTTAGGAAACGTTCCAGAATTTCCTGACTAGAAGATGATATCTGGAAACCCCTCGAAGAAATAAGATCCCTACTTGGATTGAAGGAAGCTCTAGTAGCATCTACTTTAGAAGCCACCATTGAATTTGTCGAGTCAAGGGATGGAGGAGCAGAAAGATGCTGTATGGCTGATGATTCGTCGAAACCTTGGTCACCTGGAGGATAACCAAGGTCACTATATGGCGAGTGGGCAACATCCGGATGAAGAACATCAAATAAAGAGAGTGCCTCAACAGGCAAAGGCAAATTTTTCATCTTCTCGTTCTGAAAAAAAAATGTCAAATCACAATATATTATATAAAAATAAAAAAAAGGGGGAGAAGAAAAGAAATTCAAGACAAATTATGTGTTGACTAAAGAAGGATACTCACAATATAGTCAATGGAGAAGAAGTCAGGAGATGCCACAAAAAGGGGAATGTCATTCAACCCACCCAAAGTACTATCAACAATGCCCTCCCGAGCAATCACCAACTCGGTAGAATCTTTCTGTGGAGGATGAACATCACCAATAGTTTCAGAATGATTCCCCCTTGGGGAAATAAGAGTCTCATCAATATCTTCAGACCCATTATGAGGAGCAGGCATAGGAAGGTTTGAAGAAATTGCTGTATCACCCACAACAAGACTCGAGCTCACATCAGATAAGGTATCCTTAGCATCCAGGCTAACACAATCATCACGAGGAGTAGATGACTCAATATCAACAAGGACAGGTTGGGGAGGCTCACGACTAGTGGAAACCTCCGCGACCACCTCATCGGCAGTACTACACATAAGCCCAAGAGGAACGTCATCATCATCATCATCACCTTCATTGACCACGGTAACCTGAAAAAAGGAAACAATTACTTAACGATGTGTGAAAGTAGTAATACAAGGGATGAAAGAAAAATGAGAATAGTACGACAAAAAATTACCAAATTTCTACGGCGCTTCTTGGTCGGATCCTCAGCTGCCGGCATACTAGAATCAGCACTATTAAGAGGGCATTTTGCCAATGGCTTTATGATAAGCCTAATAGGAGGAGGACGACTGACTAGAACAACATCAGAAGTAATAGGAGGAGCTACTTCAGAATCAGTAGTAATACCTGCTCTCGTTTTAGAACGAGTAACTCTCATTGCCTCGGCATTAGAGGATCCCTTGATCCAATTGCTCGGTATAAGTAGTTCTAATTTGGATATAGTGAATTGAAGATTAATTTGATGATTTATGTAGCTAACTATTAATCATCTGAAAGAGATAAAATTAATACTATATGGATGAGTATATTTTCATGTTATATATTAATGTTATATATTAAGAGTTGACTCAGTTGATTTCTCCACCCCCTTTTCTTCCGCTCCTTCCCTCCATCACAGATTTGGGTTACTTACCATTGCGGATTACAATAGATTTAGGTATGTCGCTCAGGATAAAGGCAGATTGGGTGAAGAAATCAGAAAGTATGTAGAGTGGTGCTCCCCAAATTCCTTGCAAAGGCCAAAGAGCAATTGATTTGGCAAAACAACAATAGTTACGTCATGCAACTAAGGTGTTTGATAAAAGTTCTCAGTCAAATCAAATGACCAATTTCGATTTATCCTTGACTGAAAACCATGATTCTATAAAAAGAATGATAAGCAAAGTCTCTCATTCAGTAAGGTTTCTATGGAAGAGAATTTATAATATATTGCGGTGGATAATTCTCAAAGCTAGATGATTCATTTCATATAATTTTTGAAATTATTTGGTATCTTTGGATTATGAATCATTCCATTCCGGTACATCTCAATATGTTTCTTACCTTTTGATAACTTTTTATTCTAAAAATAAAACCCAGCTCAATATTATCATCGTTTTAATGCTAGAAAATGGAATCGCATATTTTATTAACTTTAGAAACTTTATAGCTTTGATATTTCATAGTTCACATTAGTTTTAGTTTTCCTGCTGTTTTTTTCTCCAATTGTACATGATATCAATGTTCTAAAAGGCGCTAGGCGGGAGGCGGGCGGGCGAGGGGGGCCTAGCGCCTAGGGGGCCTAGGCGGAATTTTTATTTTAAGCTAATTTTAATGTTTTATCTTACATTTATCCAAACAAAACAATAATATAGAGCAAAACAATTTATAATAAAGATAATAAAGGCATTTGCTTAAAGTTCAAACACATATCCATATTGCTAATGTCAAAGTTCAAACACAAACATGCAATTATTCAAAATTCAAACATATTTTTAACGTATTAGTTTTATTCATAAACAAGATTGCTAATTAAATAATAAAATTTAAAATTTCAAGAATTTAATTCAATATTAAAACTTAAGAAACTAAACATAAATTTAAGAATTATATTTAATTAAACTAAATATTACAAATGTATCATCATTTATATAATTTGAAGTTGGTACTAGTTCAAAAAAGTACAACTATAATAAAATTATCCATTTTGACTTGATACTGTTCACTTCTTATTGTGATTTGATATGCTACAACATGTATTATGAATATGGTAAATCATTTGAAAAATAAATATATTAAGATCTGGTTTGGGTAGTTATTAAAATAAAAAAATCTCTTCGCCTAGACTCCACCTAGGCCCCACCTAATTTTCTAGAGGGATTTTTTTGCCGCCTTGGGCCTAGGTGTGGCGCTGGGGCCTAGCACTCAAAGTGGCGCCAAGAGGAGGCCTAGCGCCTAAAGTGAGGGCTTGAGGGGGCCTAGCTAGGCCTGGGCGGGCGCCTAGCGCTTAGGCGGGGCGCCAAGGGGGGCCTAGGCGGACCAATGCGGGGATTTTTAGAACACTGCACGATATTACTTGATAATGATGGTATTGTACTTATAATACGAAAATGTCGACTAAAGTTTAGATTTATAAAGCTTATATATACACCAAAACACACTTAATTACTATACAATTAATGTTTTTGACGCGATTTTCACCTTGCTCTAGCCAAAGCTAGCTAGAAGTAGAATCTTACATTAATATCAGTTCAATCAAGTATAATACTTATTGGTGGAATAAGTAGTAGACACCTCACTTAGACAAGGGGGAGAGTCCCATGACAAATTAAGTTTCCATGCGTTAGGCAGGTTTGACGGCTAAAATGAAAGGAAATCCTATTGGTTGGATGTTTCCCCATTGGTTATTTCCATGTGTCAGACTATTTAATCTTTATCGAGCTGCATCGGTCTCTTCGTGCCTATGCTTCCTTGCATTTCTTACGGTGAACTCATTGAGAAGTTGTTGAACTCATGTTGTGGATTATTAGAATCCCTAATTAAGGCGGGGATGATTAAAAACATGGTATTAATATAAACTGTTGACTTAGTGTTTGGTCCGAGAAAAAATCGGGAGGAGAAAATGTAAGACCTGTCTCCATTAGGGACGCCTTTAAAGAAAATGGTTTATAAAATGTTGGGTTAATTGGTCTATATGAGTGAAAACTAGTCAGTATAATTCATTGCAGTTCATTACATAATTGGATGACTGAGCAAGTTTACAAGACATGTTCTCTGAACTAAAATGAGTGGAGTGTGAACCTTGAGTAAACATATCAAATGTGATTATGATATTGTCATGTCTTTTGGCTCTTTTTATTTGTGTATTTTGCATATGTTCATGTGCTGCTATTGAAACTCAAAATAGGGATGGGTTCTATCTCCAATACTAAGCTAGTAAAGTAGTTGAGTTTTGTTAATTTGAAAGAAAGGCTAAATAAATTTTGGATGAATATGGAACAAAAAAAATCTTATTATTTATGAATTTTGCAAGTGGATTTCTGTTTCTGGAAAGGAGGGAGTAGTTAACTTTTTATTTGTTATTTACTTTACATAAAATGATATTTAGTCTAAGGTTGTTTGTCTTTATCCATAACAACTTGAAGAACCTTATATCATCTACCTTTTATTGATGTTCTACTTGATATAGGATATATATTTATATAAAAGAATTATAACTCATTGATAGTTCTTGCAGAGTCAGGTATATTATTCTGGTCCAATTTTTTGTTAATGAATTTTTAGTAGAGTTTACCAATTGTTTATAAATCTTGAATATATTTAGTTTTAGTTGCATTACATTGTACTCCTTCTGTCACAAAGAGAGTCCTATTTATAAAATTTATGAATATTCTTGATATATATTTCTATTCCATGTATAGCTCTAATTATTGAAAAATAAACTCTTTGTGTAATAAAATAAAATTAATGAATGAGACTTTTTTGTGGAACGGACGAAGTAATGTAACTTCACGATTAAATATGAATTTAAACTTAGCATTGAGTTTTGGGAAGCACCATCGTATCTGCTTTAATTGGAATGTATTATGTGACACCGTTACTTTATAATTCTTCTTTTTCTCCCTAGCTGTTTGATTAATTAGTCAAGAAAATTAAATTTTACTAAACTCTTTAGTAAGTAATACTTATATAAAGAGATAATATAAGCCAATGTATATTTATATAGGTAACAACAAAACAAGGTATGTGTGAGCTAAGCAAGCATGCTTATATATTTTGGTATGTCTCAAAGCATAGTTTTGATTTAATCTTATTGATTGACCAACAAAAAGGTTTTCATTAAGTCCAACATGTTTGAGATAATTGATGCATGCATGACATAATAAGTACATTAATTGATGTCAACTAAAAAGGTATGTTGGACTTCTCATTGTTTGAGTGGGAGTTCTTTTTAAAAACTCATCAATTTATGCTCTCAATTTTATGCAGTCATTAAGTGGATGTAGTCGTTGCCATATGATCAGTTGGACTTTCCAAAAGGGAGAGGTTCAGTGGTTAAATGAACCTTTAGCTACCGTTGTATAAACTTACAAGAGAGTGAAGGTTAGACAATAAATTACTCTAAATTTATGCTTGATCAAACTGCATGTTAACAAAACTGAATCTCCAGAAGAGAGATTTTCTTCAAGAAATCAAATCAAACCAACCTCACCACCAAACAAAGTGGGATTGAGAATGCTGGTGGGAGCAATGGTGGTCAAGATGAAAACAGATGGATTTTTCTTACTTAAAAATCTTGGGAAAATTTTATCTTGGATTAGTTACGGACAAAAATGCATAGTTGATTTGTTGGTTGCTTCTATTTTAAAATTAAATTAGATGTTTAATGTTAATTATATTGTTATATGTGGTGTTGTGCTAGCATTCTCTATTGAATGGATGCTTTAGTGACTGGGAGTTTAAGGTTAAGTTACATGATTATTGGTTTTATCATTTTCAACAAGAATTAGTTTTACATTTCAAAATTGGGTATGATACAGGGGCTTAATTAATTGGCTATAGCATACATGATATGACTTTTGCTGATTAATAATGTTACTTCCTTAAATACACTGATTGTTATTTAAGTTTAACTGGTATGGTTGTTTTGAGAGTGAGCAGGTTATCCGATCTCATTTCACAAATTTGCAATAGTTGACCAAGGATGTCAATGAGGTCGGGAGCTCACCGGATATGATGGTGCTTTTTTACAAAAGAAGAAAATGGCAGAATTATTTTAAAAAGTAATTTTCTTTTACGGTTAAAGACAAGGTGTAAAAGTCAGTTTACTAATAAATGTTCAATGAATGCATTTCTTTCTAATTCTTTTCCCTAATATTGTCTGAAACAAATTATTAAATTCATTATTCAAACAAGCCCGTGCAATAAACCTGTGCATTGCACGGGCTATCAACTAGTATATATAGTTATATATAGATATTTTCATACTAGTACATTGGATTGATCCTAATTCTCTTTTGCATTCTTTTTGAATAATATCTTCGCTCACAATATATATATATATATATATATTAAAAATAGTTTCTCTTCTCTCAAATTAGAAATCAAAAACAAATATGTCAAAACGACGTAGTTTTGACAGACTGCACATAAGTAAAATATACATAACTATGTATGACCATTATTCCTCATATATATAATTTGTCAAAAATCCAGCTATAGCAATTGTCATTAGCTGGCCACAAGTTAGATCCGTCATTGCGCACACAAAAAATGAGTGAGAGAGATTTGATTAATTTACTTTTTTTTTTACTATGTACATGTCGATCCAAGATTAAAGTGAAATAAATTGGGTGTTGATATTTGTTGTGACGCCACTAAATTCGAGTCTTTAATACTCAATTTGAGTTGCCAAATTTTTTGCTACAAAAACAAATTTTCTAATTTACAACTATTATAATGTCGTGCAAAATACGACAACACACACATTTTAAATTCTCAGTACAATTATTGTGTCGTATATAGTACGACAATATTCACACCTAAATTAGGTCCTCAATACAATTATTGTCACACTATTTTATAAAACATTGAAAAACTTATTTAGTCTCGGACCATCACTCCATTTCTCTGCTCTCCTCATTGGACCTAACTACACTCTTATTTTTTGAAAGGAATTATTAAACAAAAGGGTGAGTACGAATATCCTAGTAAAAAATATCATAACTAAGCCAACGAAGAACAAGTTATCGTTATTTTTCCACAGTGATAAATCATAGACTTAGAACATATGGTAGATGATATAAGTTTTCAACAATAACTGCAGCAGAATGAACAATGTGACGCCCCCAAAATAGGTCCACACAACCCATTCTGAGTCGCCAAATATATCATATAGAATCTAAATACAAACTTTATTTATACAACTATCGTGCAAAATACAACAACACATAAGCTGAGAGTTTTAATACAAATATTATCGTGTAGACAATATCCAAACTCAAATACAGTCTTCATTACAATTATTGTCACACTATTTTACAAAATAGTGAGAACTACTATAATAATCATCTTGGACCATTACTCCATTTACCAACTAGTCCCAACTACATTCTCGCCTCCTGAGAAGAACAATGAAACCAAATGGAAAATGGTGAGCTCAACTAGCTCAATAAAGAATATTATGACTAAGATAATGAAGAGCAAATTATCCTTAGTCCTCAATAGAGAAAAATCTGATAGAATACAATAAACAACAAGTTTAAGATCAACAACTACAACGGAAATATCAATCCATTAGAAGAGTCAAGTAGAGCATGATGTCTACTATCTTCTATGATTTAAAAGTCCATCATCAATATTTTATTCTTGTAACACCAATCAATAAATAATTCAAATCAACAAATTATCCATGCACTACGGGCATAATATGTTCGTAGTGATAATAATTTCTTACCATAATATTGATTATGAAATAAAATGATATCCCTTACCTTAATAAGAGACTAGATAATGCAATATAGTAGTAGAAGAATTTGGTGTTGTTAGTGTACACTTACTTCTCAAATATTATTCTTCTTATTCTACCTCTGTTCTCTCTTATCCTCAATCTTTAGCTTTCTCTTATGAGTTGTCAATAAAATATGAAGAATACTTGTTTCTATTTATAGACAAACTTCAAATTGGCCCTTGGCCTAAATTGGCTCTTCACGAAGAGGCAAATGACTCTTGGTGAAGGGGAAAATGGCTATTGGCAATGCCAAGAGACAAGTGAATCTTGGATAAACTATGGGTCTCCCATTGTGAGTTCCACGAAAGAAATTAAATAAAGTAATGGGTCCCACTGAAAAGTTTATGGGTCCCACAAAAAAATAAGTCAAACTTACACCAAACGTCTCATGCTAAACCCTTCTATTTATGACAAAGTTTAAACAAATATCTACCACATAACACTTATCATCCTTAGTTCCTTCGAGTGTCGGCAACTACACATCACATATTTTTAATGAACATTTTTTAATCCTTCAATAATTATTCACTATTAATATTATAGACTTACACTACTGATAACCAGATCGTTCCCAGGAAAGCGGAGGCCTTCCATATAAACGACGCACAATTAAATAACCCCTTTCCTTGATAGAACTTCTAGACATTACCAATAATACTAACTAGTCTAATAATATCATATCAAATAATATGAGGTACTGTGTCGTGACAATTATTGATTTAAGAATATGAAATATTGTTCAAATGTTACTGTAATAATTATTGAATTCAATAATATAAAATATAATGCAGTTACTATTGTAACAATTATTGAATCAATAATATGAAGTAATGTGCAGTACCATGTGATATTGTGGGATGTCGTGTGCCACTGTAGAATACCACGTGCCACTGTACTTTTATCACCGAGTATTTAAATGGTTAAAAGTGATATTACCATTGATACTTTTTATTAAAAAGTTTATTTTTTTCTTTTTTGGTATCCGAAAATATTTTTTTGTGGGACCCACCAATGATTGGTTGTTTCGGCGACGTCGTACTTTCACCTAATATGCCTAACAAAATGAATATTCACCGACACAACGAATATTCCTCGACATACTTTTATAATTTGCACATATCACCCTTATCTTTAACCTTTTAACAATTTACTGTTCAAAATAATAATTATAAAGAAAATTAAATTTTTATTTCATAAAAGTTGGGGGTTTACAACTTCTCATCCTTATGAAATTTTGTCGTCGAAATTGACGTACGTACCTGACATTTCAAAGAGGTGAGGATAAATAGCTTTTATTTCGGATTCTAACTCCTAGGTCGTTTCCTTTGTATCATGATTTCTCCATAGGACTTTAACTTGAGGTATTACCTTTAAGCTTAGAATATGTTCTTTTTTATCTAAAATCTAGACAAGAGTCTCCTCATACATTAAATCTTCTGTTATTGTGTTTGGTTTCATTTCAATGACGTGGTTCGGGTCTTTCACATATTTGTGTAGCATAGATATGTAAAAAATGTTATGAATGCGAGACATGCTTGGCAGTAACACTAATCTGTATGATACAGCTCCTACTCAATTGAGGATTTCAAAGGGGCCAATAAATCTTGGGTTGGGCTTTTCATTCTTTCCAAATCTCGTAACTCTTTTCCATGGAGTAATACGTAAAAATACATGATCCCTGACAATGAATCATTCGTATCTCCGATGAAGATCAACATAACGCTTTTGTCATTCTTGTGCTGGTTGTATTCGTTGTCAGATTATCTAGATCTTTTCTATAGTTATACGTACCATATCTGGGCTTAACAATTTTGCTTCTCTTACCTCGTCCCAACATACTGGAGAGTGACACTTTCATCCATATAAAGCCTCGAATGGATCCATGCCTATACTTGTTTGGTAATTGTTGTTGTAGGAGAATTCCACCAAGGCTAAATACTTGTCCCAACTTCCATTTAAGTCTAGAACGTAAAGTCTCAATAGATCCTCGAGCGTCTGGATTATCCGTCTGGGGATGGTATGCAGACCTGAATCGCAACTCAATGCCCATAGCTTTTTGCAAGCTGATATAAAATCGTGAAGTGAATATGGGATCCTGATCAGAAACTATTGATATTAGCTTATCATGCAGTCTCATAACTTCACTAATGTACAAATTGGCGAGATGCTCAAGTGAATAACTTTCTCGTATAGGTAAAAAAAAAAGAGGACTTGGTTAATCTATCTATAATGACCCAAATTGCGTCCAAGCCTTGAGAAACTTTTGGAAGATCTGTCACGAAGTTCATGGTGATATGCTCCCACTTCCATTCTGGAACCTCAAGTGGATGCAATGCACCCTTAGGTACTTGATGTTCTGCCCTAACACGTTGACATGATAAACACCTTAAGATGAATTATACGATCTCTCTCTTCATATTACTCCACCAAAATGTAAGTCGAATATCAGAATACATTTATTACTTCCAGGGTGGATTTCAAATGGTGTACAATGTGCCTCCATCATGATTTTATATTTTAATTTAGGATTGTTAGCTACATATAGTCGAGAATTAACTCGAAATATCATTTCCTCGTCGATTCTTTCTTCCGGAATAACACCTTCTCGTACTTTTTTTTATCATACTCACCAGTGCAAGATCAGTAGTTTGAACAGCCTTAATTTTGTCAATTAAAATTGGTTCTGCTCATACATGTGCAATCTTCATATGGATCCCTGGTGTCCTCATTTCTATCTCCATTTTTTATAAGTCGGACAAAATATGTTTTTGGGTGTTCACCTTCCCAAGGTGGTACTAGATGGTGCGGTTGTAATCCTAGGGTTTTTTCCTTTTGCTCATTTAATGTTTCGTTCATTAATTACGGTCTTGTTCATTTATTTTTGCCTTTTCTGTCATTCATTTAATTATAGTGTGAACCCTAATTTGTACATTTAATTCAATTAGGTCATGTGAACCTAATTTGCACTTAGGCCCACACTTTTATATCACAAACTTCAGTGATTTTATATTCTTAAAAGAAGTATATCACTCACTATAAAAGTTATTTAAACTTTTATATCTAAAATTAAAGTTATATATGTTTAACAAAGAAACACATTCTTTATTTATAAAGAGAATAAATCTTTATAAATTTAGACATAAATTAATATCTGCTTATGCGGAAGCATATTTGGTTTAAGCTTAAATTTGAACATCAATTTACTAAAGAAGCATTTTCACTCAAATATAAAGTTATATAAACTTTTATAACTGTGAATAAATTCACATATTTGCTTATTCAGAAGAACTTTTAATCTAAGCATAAATTTAATATTTGCTTCTAAAGAAGCCTATTCATACAAATATAAAAATCTTTGAACTTTTATCTGATCATTAATTGCTATCTACTTATTTGAGAAGTATCAAATATAAAAGTTATTTAAACTTTGTATTCCTATACTAAATCTTATCTACTTATCTTAGAAGCAAAATTTCTCTCAATCATTTGTAAAAAAGAAAAGGGTAGAATTAGTTTATTTTATGTACCTATGAGAAAGACAAGTAATTCTTTGACTAAGACTAGAGTCTTAGAGATGTTAGTTGGGAGTTGGGTCTCTAGTGTACTTGTGAGGTGAGGAAAAGGCTATCGTTGTTGGTCAAATACTAATTACGCATAATACGCAAGTATACGTGGTCAATAAGTAATATAATGATAAGAAAAGAATCGTTCCCACAGAGAATAGTAAGAAATTAATTCTAACAAATACCAGTTTTATATTAGCCCAATTTTATTAAACTATCCAAATTAATGATTATAATTTAAGAAAACTAAGAAACTAAAAATATCAATCAATCAACACAACGTAAAAACCGTAATTTCAAGCAAATAATGGAGAATTAGGCTTACAACTTCACTTTAAGTCTCACTCCAATTATCACACCTTATTCTAGTTTAATTCACTATCTCAGTTTATTAATCAAGAACACTTATGTAGAATTAGTTATCTCTCAATGCACTAATACCATATTAACTTAAGTCCACAAATTAGATAGAATTAAGCCCAACACCCTAATTAACTAATTCACTATATCTCTATGTGAATTAAAATTAAAAAGAATTTAAATTCCAAATTTTTTACCCGATTACATGTGATGCTAGGTATATCTCTATCCTAACATTCATCTAGATTCCATTAAAACACAAAATTCAAGAACACATGCTATTATGATTAGGTCTAGATTTATTCATCATCTCTCGAATCCATACAAATCCACATAAAATTGGTGATTAAACAATTCATAAATTAAATACAAATCATAATAGATAAACTGAATTGATAGTTTATTAAACTCAAATCAAGGCATGAAAATTATCATTCAACACTAAAGATCCATTGCAAGCCTAAAAAGTAATTTAGTTCATAATTAATGAATTAAAAACTGAACAAAGTAAAGAAATCACCATCCTAATTACAAGAACTTAATTTAAAAAGAAGAATAGTAATACACCACCCTTCTCAACCTTCAATTCTGCAATCTTTGTGAAATCACCTCCTTCCTTCGTTCCTCCAAGATCTTCTCCTAAGTTATGGCTCTCTAAAGTGTAATTGAATTCATGGATAAGTTCAACACTCTGCTAATTGACATAATTAATTCCCCTCAGCTGAAATAAATCCAGTCCCAATCCATGTTAAAGTCATCCCATCCAATCCAGTTAGAAATTCTAATAAAAATCAAACTCCTATTTGTACCCAATAAGTTTTTAAATCAAAACACCCCAATTACTATGAAAAAATTCCTTGTCACACTCCTAACTTGACTCTATTACATAAAGAAATCATAGCTCCCAACAAAACTCAACTTCTAGCAAAATAAACCCATTTCGAGATCATCGTCCGTCAAAGTAGCGCCCAGCGTCGGGTCCTTTTTATTATTATTGGTAGCAGCTCGCTATGTCGCAGAATGTTCTTTTCCATGCGGTAGCGCCCGCCACGGTGATACTGATATGTCCAAAATTTCTTATTTCTTCACATTTTAACTCTTAACCATCATCAACCTATTCTCCTACACGCATAACAAAAATCCATCAAAAGAAACATAAAAAATCTCAAAAATAAACAATATATCAAGCTAAATACGATTAAATCGTAGGTTAAAAACCTACTCATCAATTGTTTCAAGGCCAGATCATAAAATAGAACTAAACTTAAAGGAAAGTTGTAACTAAGCTTATGGAGGGAACTGGGAGCTTGTTGTCCAAGATAGTTAGTTGTGTATAGTTGGAAGTTTGTTTTTAAAACTTTGTAAAGGCTTCTCCGCCTTTTGAATGAGTATTTATTACTGGGAGTAATATGATCTCAAGTCTTTAAAAGGAGCTTAAAACTGGACGTAGCAACATACCCGGGATGTATGTTGTGAACCAAACAAATCTATGTGCATTGTGTGATTG
The DNA here is from genome assembly GCA_020205605.1 of Panax ginseng. Classification (NCBI taxonomy): domain Eukaryota; kingdom Viridiplantae; phylum Streptophyta; class Magnoliopsida; order Apiales; family Araliaceae; genus Panax; species Panax ginseng. The sequence goes on along the minus strand of CM035136.1, from coordinate 36,921,957 downwards.
AATTTTAACAGTCTTGCATATTAATTTATTTTATTGCAAATTAATTAATCAAAAATTCAAAAAGACCTTTGATTAATTTTAAATAGTAATAATCTATTCGACCCCCCTTCTTGTGTTAGGTTTGTATATAGTTGGATTACGTAATCAAATCACATAAACATAGTGGAAGCGCGATAAAACGAAATTTAAAATTTTCATACAAACCATCACCATGATCATGCTTTGTGCTTAATCTAAACAAAGAAGAAGGAGAATCAGATACCCTTGTAGAATCAAGCTTCCTCATGTACGAGTTCAACTCCTAGACCTTCGTAGTCTCCTTGAATTTGCGCGATTGGATTCCTTCCTTTGATCAACATTAGTCACCCAAGCGTTTGGCCTATAGAGGTGATCCACCAAGGAAGAACAAAAATCAAGAAGAATGGTATTTGATAAAATCCTAGTTTTCTATCTCTATATAAAAGGTGTACTCTCCCAGCTCTTGGAATAACTCATCATACATAAGATACTATGATGATCTCAAGTCTAAGGATCAGTTGTACTACTGTCACTTCGAGAATTCCTATTGACAGGCAAGTAAAACTCCATTAGGTATTTTATAGCGAGCCATATTCAGTAAACTTATTCTCTAATAAGCACCTACATACTTGCTTTAGTGTCTCCACACAAATGATCATGAGATCAATCATCCTCATCCAATAAGCAAGCAACGTATGTACCAATCTATTCGGATTCACTAATCCCGTTTTTTAGTGATCCATCGATTGGGAACATTTTAGTTTTTAAGTTATCTAAGAATTTAGATCTCATTAGCATGATCTCATCATGATTATAAAAATATTACTTAAAACTATGTGTTTATCACATATTATTAAAACAACACCATGCAGATAATTAAATGCCTTTAGTAAATAAATACTTTTATTAATAAATTAATAGGATTGTTTACAAAGTATATGCTTTATCATCAAACATGACTGGCTTGTATGCATACTACATTCAATCCCCCACTTGCACTAAAGCTAATCGCCATGATATCTCATACCCATCTTATCTGAGTGATGATCGAACTGTTGTTGTGTTAAAGTATTAGTAAATGGATCTGCAATGTTGTCTTGAGAGTCCACATGCTCTAGGGTGACATTGTTAGGTTTGCTAGAAACGTGAACATGTAATAAAATTATATAAACGAAGCGGAAGCGTAATAAAATTGGATTTTAATATTTTTTTACAAACCAAAAACAATGATCGTTCTTGTGCTTGATTATCAATCTATAAGAGAGTAGGAGAATACCCTTGAAGATTCGAGCAATATCTTTTCATAATTCTACACTTATGTTGATAAGTATTGCTTCTATACTCCATGAAATTAGTAGAATATCCTTGATATTTGCGCTTCATCCAATATCTTTTCAGGGAAATATTATTTTGAGCATTCTTGATAATTTTTAATCTTTTCATGTCGGGGTACTATTCACAGGTTACTATTCCCAGAGTACTATTCACGGGGTACTATTCACAGGAGTACTATTCACTCGGGGTACTATTCATGACAACAATTGATTTCTTTTCGGTCCAAATCATTTTTGATACACTATTATTCTTGAATATTACTCCACAAAGCAGTATCATGTTGACAATTTGGACATTATTTAATTATGGATAAATTGAATTATAAATCTTTAAAATTTATCCTTTGCTTTCATTTAATTGAATTCTTATATCATTGTCATCATCCTCATGCTTATATGGTGATGAAAGTCATCTTTGGCCGTAGTGCATATGTGACGCCCCCAAAATTAGGTATTCGTGACCCATCTTGGGTCGCCACTTACATGGTACATAAATTCAAATACAACTTAATAATAATACAACCGTCAGTATACAATACGACAAAACATAAGTCATGAGTTTGAATACAAATATTGTCTACTAGAGATTATACAAACTCAAAAGGAGTCCTCATTACAATTATTATCACACTATTTTTCGAATAGTGAGGACTACTAATGCTATCATCTGGTCCGTCACTCCGTTCCCCGACTAGTCCCTGCTACGTTCTCATTTCCTGAAGAGAACAATAAAAGAAAAGGGTGAGCTTAACTAGCCCAGTAAGAAATATTATGACTAAGATAATGCAGAATAAATTATCAATAGCCTTCAACAGTATAACAATTGATAGAATATAATAGACAACAAGTTTTAGATCAAAAACTGCAGCGGAATAAGCAATCCATTAGAAGAGTCAAGTAGAGAATAAAATCTACTATCTTCTATGATTTAAAAGGTTTTTCATCACTTTTATCATTTGGGACTCAATTTTAATAAATAATCCACATCATCAAATCACCCCTGCACTACGGCCAAGGATATTCTTTAGTATCACGACCACAATTATCCATGCCCTACGGGCCAAGAATAATTATGTTTTCATCAATGGTCCTGATCATGCCATAAAATAATTCATCTTTGCACTACGGCCAAAGAGAATCCATAGCCATAATCATACCAAAAACTGTCCATCAATGCACCACGGGCCAATGAGGACTTTTTCCACATCATTTGTAACATTACGGTCATGATTATACCGAATAATCCCTGGTCATAATCATACCAAGTCCATCTATGCACTACAGGCCACAGATGACTTTCAACTTAATATAAACATGAGGATGATGACAATGATATAAGAATTCAATAAAACAAGTTCAAGAATTAATTTGTCCAGGAACCAAGAACGTCCAAATTGTCAACAAGATATTTCTTTGTGGAGTAAAATTCAAGAATGCTCAGAAGAATATTTCCATGAAAAGATACTGGATGAAGCGCAAATATCAAGGATATTCCACTAATTTCATGGATTATAGAAGTTAAAACTTTAACCAACTGAGTATAATAAAGAATGGAATAACAAAAGAAATCACCAGGCATGCGATAGACCGCACAGGCAGGTTATTCCAACAGAATAATAAATAACGGAATCAAAGTTACAGTAAAATGCATGCATGTGATATTCTAATGTAATAATAAAAGCGGAACCGATCCGCCAGAAACGCATGCATGTACGAGGATATTCAACAGAATAATAATAAAGACGGAACCAGTCCACGTAAAATGCATGTATATGATATTCCAATAGAATAATAATGACGAAAACCAGGTAGGCATAGAACGCATATATCTGAGGATGTTCCAATGAGAATGATAAAGAATGGAACAATGTAAGAATTTCACCAAGTATAGGATAGCTACAGCGTGATACAAATTATTCCAACAGAATAATAAAGCGGAACCAGTCCGGCGTAGAACGCATATGATGGGATGTTCCAACATAATGATAAAGAATGGAACAACAGAAGAATTTCACCAAGTATAGGGTAACCCGCGTATACAGATTATTCCAACAGAATAATAAGAATGGAATAACAGAAGTTCTCTTCATAGATAAGAAAGAAATAATACTCCCTACCTTTAGAAAAACTGGATACTGGAATAGTGAGGTAGAAGACTTCTCTTCTTCTTTCTATAATTTCTCTCTATAATAATCGCTTCAAAGCTTTTGTGAATTGGTGAGAAATGAAGGAAGAATGAGCTTCTATTTATAGAAAAATATAGTTTTGATAATTGCACGTTTTGGGGCTCGAAATATTACAATATAATACCTTCCTCTTTTTCTTCATTTTTAATATAGTCCTGCAAGTATTATCAAACTTGCACCAACTCTCCTATAGTAAATAATGTGAATCAATAGTAAATCATATGACTCAATAGTTCTAATCATGTGATAAAAACAATTACAGTATAGTACCTCCATCTATACCTCCATTTTAAACTTAGTCATGCAAGTATTATCAATCTTGCACCAACTCCCCTAATAGTAACAAGAATGTGAAACAATAGTATACACATGTGAACAAATAGTTATAATCATGTGAAATAATAGCAATCAATTGCTCATTTATCCGGTTAAATACCCGATTGGTCAATATAACCTCCAGACATCAATTATTATCGAAATAATTGTCGATTTTCACTAACACAAATAATTCCAACATAATGAAACCATTTTTATCAAAAATATAAATTTTGAAATTTGAAGTTTGATTTTTTCAAGAAAAAAGTCATTTGTTGACTTTTTGACCAAATAGTGAATTTCGGAAAATTTTATATTTATAGACTATTTTACTAATTTCATCGTTCCGGACTCAAATATCACGTCCGCGTCTCCAAATTCAACTCCGAACACAACTTCAATTTTAATAACATTCATCATTAATATTATAACTCAAAATATTTATCAACCAGGTCGTTCACAGGAAAGAGGGGGCTTTCCAATAAGGATTTCTCCCTATTGGCGCGCAATTAGGTGACCAAACCTCTCCTTGACAGAACTTCTAGACATTGTAAATATTACAATTTAATAATATGAATAACTTTGTTGTCTCAATTATTGATTTAATAAAATAACATATCATGCAGATGATATTATGACAATAATCGAATCATTAATATAAGAGATATGATGCAGTAATTACTGTAGCAATAATTGAGTATAACTAAGTAACTTCTCACGTAAGCATCAATAATCAATACCGTGTGCTACTATGCAACCACGCCAGACATCGCATTTTTTACTACCAAGTAGTTCAACAGTTTTAACGGTAACACTTCCACCATTATTTTTATAAAAAGATAATTCTGTCGTTTTCTACCTACGATAATACTTCCGTTGTGGGGTCCACCAATGATTGTGCCGTCGTACGAATATTCCCTGACAAAAAGAATATTCCCTGACCAATCGAATATTTTATAACAACTTGCATACTTTGAAAAATTTATAAATACTACCCACAACTATAACATTATATCAAATCCACACCATAATATTAAAAAAATATTTCGATAAATTTAAATCTTTATTCATAAAATCTAGGGTTTCACAATCTCCCATCCTTATTAAATTTTGCCCTCGAAATTTACGTTCGCACTTGATATGCCAAAGAGGTGAGGATACCTTGACTTCATTTCAGATTCTAACTCTTGAGGTATAACCTTTGAATGTTGAATACGATCCTTCTTATCCAAGATTTTAACATGTATCTCCTCATACGTTAAATCTTCTGCTATATCATCTAGTTCTAATTTAATAATATGGTTCAGGTCGTCCATATATTTACGTAACATCGATACGTGACAAATGTTATGAACACGCGACATACTTGGCGGTAAAACGAGTATATAGGCCACAGTTCCTACTCGATCGAGAATTTCAAATGGGCCAATTAAATCGAGGGTTAAGATTTCCTCTCTTCGTCGATTCTTGCTTCTAGAATAACGCCTCTTGAACCTTCTTCATTCATCATTTCCCGGTGTGTTGTTTTGAGCGGATTTAACTTTATCAATTAAAGTTAATTCTAATCGTATATTCGTTATCTTCACGTGGGTTCCTAGAGTCTTTAACTCTATCTTCATCATTTGTAAGTAATTTAAATGGGTCTTTGTGTTAACAACATCGCACTCATAAACGATACGATCTTCAACTCAACGCTACGCCTACCACGTTCGCTTTCCTATGATGGTATTGAATGGTACAATCGTAATCTTCAACAGCTCGAGCCAACGTCTTTGGCGCGTATGTTACGTTCATTTTAGTTGAAGAAATATTTGAGGGTTTTAGAAATGGGTTTTGTACTGGGGTCAATACAAAATTTGATTTCACGCTCTCTGGGGTAGGCTAAGAAGTCTTCAAGAATACGTAAGAAAATTTATTAACAATAGAAATATCATTCAAAACTGTGACTCTCATCCAAGATTTGGGTAACACGTCACATTGATACCTATCAACTTGCCATTGTCATTCACAGCATCGCCTACAGAAAGTCTGACTTCGGTGCATTCCACACAAGGAAGTCAACAACGAAAGGACCGGGGCTCTTTACTTATGGCTTGATATGACCATGATTGTCTTTAGTGCTTTGGTTGCTTGAATTCACATAACAGGTTGGTTAGGAATATGAAAGCTAATAACCTTAAGAAAAGCATGATGAGTAGTTAACCAATTGATTCCTAAAATCACATCAAAGGCAAGTATTTTCAAAGAGATACGATTGACAGGTAACATGAAAGTGTTGATTTGAACAAGATTTATAAATAGTGGAGGTAATGAAGGTTTCTCCCAACTGAGTTTCAATAGATAAATCAAAATCTAACTTCTCCGGAGTTAAATTCAAACATTGAACACAACTAGGTGAAATAAAAGAGTGAGTAGAACCCAGATTCAACACGGTATAGACTTCGCAAGAGTTTATGACTAACATACCCCGTGATAATTTTATTAGGGTTCCTCGTCACGAAAAAAAAATTCTCTCTTAAACTACCGGGCTTTGACTTTTTCGGGAATGACCTTTTAGTGCCTCCATCCTAAATTGAACTTGTCTTGGTGAGCGATAAAATCGGGCTAAGTGACCTTCTCTTCCACAATTATAACATGTTTTAGACGACATCGTGCAGTTTGGACTGATGTGTCCCTCCCCTCCGAATTTGAAGCATATGATATGTGAAACCCCAGATTTTATGAATAAATATTTAAATTTATCGAAATATTTTTTTAATATTATGGTGTGGATTTGATATAATGTTATAGTTGTGGGTAGTATTTATAAATTTTTCAAAGTATGCAAGTTGTTATATAATATTCGATTGGTCGGGGAATATTCTTTTTGTCGGGGAATATTAGTACGATGGCACAATCATTGGTGGACCCCACAACAGAAGTATTGTCGTAGTTAGAAAACAACAGAATTATCTTTTTATAAAAATAACGGCGGAAGTGTTACCGTTAAAACTGTTGAACTACCGGTAGTAGTAAAAAGCGATGTCTGGCGTGGTTGCATAGTAGACACCAGATTGATTATTGATGCTTACATGAGAAGTCACTCATTTATACTCAATTATCAGACAAGAATTCACGATTATATCTCTCATATTATTGATTCGATTATTGTCATAGTATCATCGCATAATATGTTATTTTATTAAATCAATACTTGAGACGACAAAGTTATTCATATTATTAAATTGCAATATTTACAATGTCTAGAAGTTACATCGAGGAGAGGTTTGGTCACCTAATCATGGCGCCTGATAGGGAGAAATCCTTACCGAAAGCCCCCATTTCAGGAGCGACACGGTTGATAAATATTGTGAGTTATAATATTAATGATGAATGTTGTTAGGAGTTGAATTTGGAGACGCGGACGTGATATTTGAGTCCTAACATTTAAATTAGTAAAAATAGTCTATAAACACAAAATTTTCGGGATTCACTATTTGGTCAAAAAGTCAACACTTGACTTTTTCGGGAAAAGTCAAACTTCGAAATTTCTAAATTTATATTTTTGATAAAAATAGTTTCATTATGTTGGAATTGTTTGTGTTAGTGAAAATCGACATTTATTCCGATGATAATTGATGTCTGCAATTGAGTGCTATTATTTCACATGATTATAACTATTTGTTCACATATGTATACTATTGAATCACATTCTTGTACTATTAGGGGAGTTGGTGCAAAATTGATAATACTTGCATGACTAAGTTAAAAATAGAGGTATAGATGGATGTACTATACTGTAATTTTTTTTATCACATGATTAGAACTATTGAGTCACATGATTTACTATTGATTCACATAATTGAACTATTGATTCACATTATTTACTATTAGGGGAGTTGGTACAAGATTGATAATACTTGCAGGACTAAATTATAAATGAAAGAAAAGTTGGAGGTATTGTCTTTGTAATTTTGATCCCAAGCGCGTGCAATTATCGAAACTATATTTTTGTATAAATAGAAGCTCATTCTTCCTTCATTTATCACCAATTCACAAAAGCTTTAGAGCGATTATTATAGAGAGAAATTATAGAGAGAAAGAAGAAGAGAAATCTGCTACCTCACTATTCCAGTATCCAGTTTTTTCCAAGGTAGGGAATATTATTTGTTGTACTCGTACGGAATATTATTTGTTGTACTCGTAGGGAGTATTATTTCTTTCTTTCGTCTTCATGAAGAGAACTTCTGTTATTCCATTCTTTGTTATTATGTTGGAATAACATGCCATGCAAAGAACCGCATACTTGGTGAAATTCTTCATTATTCCATTCTTTATTATTCATTTGGAATATCCATCGTTCATGCGTTCTCTCACGACGGGTTAAAATCTTTATTATTACATTGGAATATCCTCGCTCATGCGTTTCTACGCCGGACACTGGTTAAAATCTTTATTATTCTATTGGAATATCCTATTCATGCGTTTTTTACGCGGACCGATTAAAATCTTTATTATTCTGTTGGAATATCCTATCTGTGCGTTTTATGCCGGACCTGATTTCGTCTTTATTATTCTGTTGGAATATCCTGTCTGTGCATTTAACACCGGACTTGATTCCGTTATTTATTATTCTATTGGAATAATCTGCCTGTACGGTCTATCGCATGCATGGTGATTTCTTTTGTTAATACATTCTTTATTATACTCAATTGGTTAAAGTTTTAACTTCTATAATCCATGAAATTAGTGGAATATCCTTGATATTTGCGCTTCATCCAGTATCTTTTCATGGAAATATTCTTTTGAGCATTCTTGAATTTTACTCCACAAAGAAATATCATGTTGACAATTTGGACGTTATTGGTTTCTGGACAAATTAATTCTTGAACTTGTTTTATTGAATTCTTATATCATTGTCATCATCCTCATGTTTATATTAAGTTGAAAGTCATCTGTGGCCTGTAGTGCATGGCTGGACTTGGTGTGATTATGACCAGGGATTATTCGGTATAATCATGACCGTAATGTAACGAATGATTTGGTAAAAATCCTCATTTGCCGTAGTGCATTGATGGACAATTTTTGGTATGATTATGACTATGGATTCTCTTGACCCGAGGTGCAAAGATGAATTGTTTTATGGCATGATCAGACTAGTTGATGAAAATACGATTATCTTTGGCCCGTAGTGCATGGATAATTCGTGGTCGTGATACTAAATAATATCTTTGGCACTGTAAAGTGTGGATGATTTGATGATGTGGATTATTTATTAAGCTGAGTCTCAGCGATAAAAGTGATGAAAAACCTTTTAAATCATAAAAGATAGTAGATTTTATTCTCTACTTGACTCTTTTAATGGATTTCTTGTTCATCCGCAGATTAAACTTGATGTTTGTTATATTTTATCGGTTTAACCTTTGTTGAAGGCTAATGATAATTTATTCTCGCATTATCTTAGTCATAATATTTCTTCTTTGGGCTAGTTGAGTTTACCCTTTCTTTCACCATTCTCTTCGTGAAATGAGAACGTAATGGGACTAGTCGGAGAACATAGTGATGGTCCTAGATGGTGCATTAGCAGTCCTCACTATTCTGTGAAATAGTGTGATAATAAATGTAATGAGGACTCCTTTTGAGTTTTTACACTCTCTAGTAGACAATGTTTTTATTCAAACTCACAGCTCAAGCTTTGTCGTATTTTACACGACAGCTGTATTATTAAGTTGTATTTGAATTTATGTACCATGTAAGTGGCGACCCAAGATGGGTGACGTTTACCTAATTTTGGGGGCGTCACAGTTGGTATCAAATCTTAGGGATATGATCCCTGGCTAGGATATGAGAATAGAACTAGGAGGGGAGAGACGGGGAATTCCTTCGCTAGTATGACCTACCTAAGTTTATTTGGTAATTAATTGGTCGGTCAGAGTATAGGGATATTATGGGATATGATAACTAACCCTTGTTTTGTGGCAGTGTTTGAAAATGGCATCTAAAAATGCTGAGATAAGCAATGAAGCACATTCGACCGTTGAGTTAACTCAACCAAAAGGTAACGAGCAACAACACTATAAAAATCATACCGGTGGCAACGGCCATCGAAACAATGATAACCATCGTGGAGGAAATCATCATGCCAAGAATGGTAACCACTTCGGTGGTAATCATGGCCAAGATAATAGAAGTGGAAATTTCAAGAAGAGAAGGTCACCTAACTCGATTTTGTCGTGCACCAAAATCAAGTCCAGCTGGGACGGTGACACCAAAGGCGGATACGGACAAAACAAAATCGGTGGTTTCAGGAAGAGCGTTTTTCGTGACTTCTCAACAAGCGGGTAACCCAAACGAAGTTAGCACGGGTTAGTTAATTATAAATTTTTGCGAAGTCTATACCTTATTAGATACCGGTTCTACCCATTCTTTTATCTCTCTTGCTTGCGCTCAACGCTTAAATTTTACTTTGGAGAAATTAGACTTTGACTTATTGGTTGAAACTTCGATAGTAGAAACCTTCATTACCTCCACTGTTTATAAATCTTGTTGATTCAAATCGACACTTTCACGTTACCAGTCGATCTTATCTCTTTGAAAATATTTGCATGGATGTGATTTTTGTTATCGATTGGTTAACTACTCATCATGCTTTTCGTAAAGGTTGTTAGCTTTCATATTCCTAACCAATTTGTTATGCGAATTCAAGCAACCAAACCACTAAAGTCAATCATTATCATATCAAGCCATAAGTAAAGAGCCCCGGTCCTTTCGTTGTTGACTTTTTTGTGTGGAATGCACCGAAGCCAGAATTTCTGTAGGCGACATCGTGAATGACGATGGCAAATTGATAGGTATCAATGTGACGTGCTATCCAAGTCTTGGATGAGAGTCACAGTTTTGAATGATATTTCTATTGATAATAAATTTCCTGACGTATTCTTGAAGACTTCTTAGCCTACCCTAGAGTGTGAAATCGAATTTTGTATTGACCCCAGTACAAAACATATTTCTAAAACCCTCAAATATTTTTTCAACCAAAACGAACGTATAATGCGCCAAAGATGTTGGCTCGAGCTGTTGAAGATTACGATCATATCATTCAATACCAACGTGGAAAAGAGAACGTGGTAGCTGACGCGTTAAGTAGAAGATCGTATACGTTTACAAGTGTGAATATACGAACCCTCGTGAAGATAACGAATATACGATTAGAATCGACTTTAATCGATAAAGTTAAAGCCGCTCAAGCTACATACTCAGAGCTGATGAATGTGATGAAGAAGGTTCAAGAGGGCGTTATTCTAGAAGCAAGAATCGACGAAGAGAGGAAATCTCAACCCTCGATTTAATTGGCCCATTTGAAATCCTCGATCGAGTAGGAACTGTGGCCTATATACTCGTTTTATCGCCAAGTATGTCGCGTGTTCATAACGTTTTTCACGTATCGATGTTACGTAAATATGTGGACGACCTGAACCATATTATTAAATTAGAACTAGATGATATAGCAGAAGATTTAACGTATGAGGATATACGTGTTAAAATCTTGGATAAGAAGGATCCTATTCAACACTCAAAGGTTATACCTCAAGAGTTAGAATCTGAAATGAAGTCAAGGTATCCTCACCTTTTGGCATATCAAGTGTGTACGTAAATTTTGAGGGCGAAATCTCATAAGGAGGGGAGATTATGAAACCCCAGATTTTATGAATAAAGATTTAAATTTATCGAAATATTTTTTTAATATTATGGTGTGGATTTGATATAATGTTATAGTTGTGGGTAGTATTTATAAATTTTTTAAAGTATGCAAGTTGTTATATAATATTCGATTGTTCGGGGAATATTCTTTTTGTCGGGGAATATTCGTACGACGTCACAATCATTGGTGGACCCCACAACGGAAGTATTGTCGTAGTTAGAAAACAACAGAATTATCTTTTTATAAAAATAACGGCGGAAGTGTTACCTTTAAAACTGTTGAACTACCTAGTAGTAAAAGTACAGTAATACACGTGGTTGCATAGTAGCACACGGTATTGATTATTGATGCTTACGTGATAAGTCACTCAGCTATACTCAATTATTGCTTCTGAGAATTCTTCGATCATATCTCTCATATTATTGATTCGATTATTGTCATAGTATCATCTCGCATAATATGTTATTTTATTAAATCAATACTTGAGGCGACAAAGTTATTCATATTATTAAATTACAATATTTACAATGTCTAGAAATTACATCGAGGAGAGGTTTGGTCACCTAATTGCTTGGCATGATAGGGAGAAATCCTTATTGAAAAGCCCCTCTTTCACAGGAACGATTTTGGTTGATAAATATTGTGAGTTATAATAATAATGATGAATGTTGTTCGGAGTTGAATTTGGAGACGCGGACGTGATATTTGAGTCCGGAACAACGAAATTAGTAAAAATAGTCTATAAACACAAAATTTTCTGGGATTCACTATTTGGTCAAAAAGTCAACAGTTGACTTTTTTGGAAAAAGTCAAACTTCGAAATTTTTAAATTTATATTTTTGATAAAAATAGTTTCATTATGTTGGAATTGTTTGTGTTTGTGAAAATCGACATTTATTCCGATGATAATTGATGTGTGGGGGTTATATTGATAAATCAGGTAATTTAACCGGATAAATGAGCAATTGATTGCTATTATTTCACATGATTATAACTATTTATTCACATATGTATACTATTGAATCACATTCTTGTACTATTAGGGGAGTTGGTGCAAAATTGATAATACTTGCATGACTAAGTTAAAAATGAAGGTATAGATGGAGGTACTATACTGTAATTTTTTTATCTCATGATTAGAACTATTGAGTCACATGATTTACTATTGATTCATATAATTGAACTATTGATTCACATTATTTATTATTAGGGGAGTTGGTGCAAGATTGATAATACTTGCAGGACTAAATTATAAATGAAAGAAAAGTTGGAGGTATTGTACTGTAATTTTTGAGCCCCAAAACGTGCAATTATCGAAACTATATTTTTGTATAAATAAGCTCATTCTTCCTTCATTTCTCACCAATTCACAAAAGCTTTAGAAGCGATTATTATAGAGAAATTATAGAGAAAGAAGAAGAGAAAATGCTACCTCACTATTCCGGTATCCGATTTTTTTCCAAGGTAGGGAATATTATTTGTTGTAGACTGCATCGGAATATTATTTTGTTGTACTCGTAGGGAGTATTATTTCTTTCTTTCGTCTTCATGAAGAGAACTTACATTATTCCATTCTTTGTTATTATATTGGAATAACACATACATCAAAGTACCACATACTTGGTGAAATTCTTACATTATTCCATTCTTTATTATTACATTGGAATATCTCGTCATGCATGCGTTCTCTGTGGGACACTGGTTCCGTCTTTATTATTACGTTGGAATATCACATGCATGCGTTCTACGCGTGCACAGTTCTATCTTTATTATTACATTTGGAATATCCATGCATCACATGCGTTATATCTGGGACACGGTTCCGTCTTTATTATTTCATTGGAATATCCTATCAAATGCGTTTTGCTTGGGACCTAATTCCGTCTTTATTATTACATTTGGAATATCACATGCGTGCGTTTTACAGGACTGATTCGATTCCGTTATTTATTATTCTGTTGGAATAACCTGCCTGTGCGGTCTATCGCATGCATGGTGATTTCTTTTGTTATTCCATTCTTTATTATACTCAATTGGTTAAAGTTTTAACTTCTATAATCCATGAAATTAGTGGAATATCCTTGATATTTGCGCTTCATCCAGTATCTTTTCATGGAAATATTCTTTTGAGCATTCTTGAATTTTACTCCACAAAGAAATATCATGTTGACAATTTGGACGTTATTGGTTTCTGGACAAATTATTTCTTGAACTTGTTTTATTGAATTCTTATATCATTGTCATCATCCTCATGTTTATATTAAGTTGAAAGTCATCTGTGGCCTGTAGTGCATGGATGGACTTGGTGTGATTATGACCAGGGATTATTCGGTATAATCATGACCATAATGTAACGAATGATGTGTTAAAAATCCTCATTTGCCGTAGTGAATTGATGGACAGTTTTTGGTATGATTATGACTATGGATTCTCTTCGGCCAAGGGTGCAAAGATGAATTGTTTTATGGCATGATCAGGACCGTTGATGAAAACACGATTATCTTTGTCCCGTAGTGCATGGATAATTTGTGGTCGTGATACTAAATAATATCCTTGGCCTGTAGTGTAGGGATGATTTGATGATGTGGATTATTTATTAAGTTGAGTCTCAGCGATAAAAGTGATGAAAAACCTTTTTGAATCATAAAAGATAGTAGATTTTATTCTCTACTTGACTCTTTTAATGGATTGCTTGTTTCGCTGCAGTTAAACTTGATGTTTGTTATATTTTATACATTTTAACTTTGTTGAAGGCTAATGATAATTTATTACGCATTATCTTAGTCATAATATTTCTTACTTGGCTAGTTGAGCTCACCCTTTCTTTCTTTGTTCTCTTCGAGGAAATGAGAACGTAAATTTGGGACTAGTCGGGGAACGAGTGATGGTCCTAGATGGTGCATTAGTAGTCCTCACTATTCTGTGAAATAGTGTGATAATAAATGTAATGATGACTCCTTTTGAGTTTTTATACTCTCTAGTAGACAATGTTTGTATTCAAACTCACAGCTCATGCTTTGTCGTATTTTACACGACAGCTGTATTATTAAGTTGTATTTGAATTTATGTACCATGTAAGTGGCGACCCAAGATGGGTGACGTATACCTAATTTTGGGGGCGTCACAGTTGGTATCAAAGCTTAGGGATATGATCTCTGGCTAGGATATGAGAATAGAACTAGGAGGGGAGAGACGGGAAATTCCTTCGCTAGTATGACCTACCTAAGTTTATTTGGTATTTAATTTGTCGGTCAGAGTATAGGGATAATATGGGATATGATAACTAACCCTTGTTTTGTGGCAGTGTTTGAAAATGGCATCTGAAAATGCTGAGATAAGCAATGAAGCACATGAGACCGTTGAGTTAGCTCAACCAAAAGGTAACGAGCAACAACACTATAAAAATCATACCGGTGGCAACGGCCATCGGAACAATGATAACCATCGTGGAGGAAATTATCATGCCAAGAATGGTAACCACTTCGGTGGTAATCATGGCCAAGATAATAGAAGTGGAAATTTCAAGAAGAGAAGGTCACCTAACTCGATTTTGTCGTGCACCAAAATCAAGTCCAGCTGGGACGGTGGCACCAAAGGCGGATACGGACAAAACAAAATCGGTGGTTTCAGGAAGAGCGTTTTTCGTGACTTCTCAACAAGCGGGTAACCCAAACGAAGTTAGAACGGGTTAGTTAATTATAAATTTTTGCGAAGTCTATACCTTATTAGATACCGGTTCTACCCATTCTTTTATCTCTCTTGTTTGCGCTCAATGTTTAAATTTGACTTCGGAGAAATTAGACTTTGACTTATTGGTTGAAACTTCAATAGTAGAAACCTTCGTTACCTCCACTGTTTATAAATCTTGTTGATTCAAATCGACACTTTCACGTTACCTGTCGATCTTATCTCTTTGAAAATATTTGTATGGATGTGATTTTTGGAATCGATTGGTTAACTACTCATCATGCTTTTCGTAAAGGTTGTTAGCTTTCATATTCCTAACCAATCTGTTATGCGAATTCAAGCAACCAAACCACTAAAGTCAATCATTGTCATATCAAGCCATAAGTAAAGAGCCCCGGTCCTTTCGTTGTTGACTTTCTTGTGTGGAATGCACCGAAGCCAAAATTTCTGTAGGCGACGTCGTGAATGACGATGGAAAGTTGATATGTATCAATGTGATGTGCTATCCAAGTCTTGGATGAGAGTCACAGTTTTGAATGATATTTCTATTGTTAATAAATTTCTTGACGTATTCTTGAAGACTTCTTAGCCTACCCTAGAGTGTGAAATCGAATTTTGTATTGACCCCAGTACAAAACATATTTCTAAAACCCTCAAATATTTCTTCAACCAAAACGAACGTATAATGCGCCAAAGATGTTGGCTCGAGCTGTTGAAGATTACGATCATATCATTCAATACCATCGTGGAAAAGCGAACGTGGTAGCTGACGCGTTAAGTAGAAGATCGTATGCGTTTACAAGTGCGAATATACGAACCCTCGTGAAGATAACGAATATACGATTAGAATCGACTTTAATCGATAAAGTTAAAGCCGCTCAAGCTACATACTCAGAGCTGATGAATGTGATGAAGAAGGTTCAAGAGGGCGTTATTCTAGAAGCAAGAATCGACGAAGAGAGGAAATCTCAACCCTCGATTTAATTGGCCCATTTGAAATCCTCGATCGAGTAGGAACTGTGGCCTATATACTCGTTTTATCGCCAAGTATGTCGCGTGTTCATAACGTTTTTCACGTATCGATGTTACGTAAATATGTGGACGACACGAACCATATTATTAAATTAGAACTAGACGATATAGCGAGAAGATTTAGCGTATGAGGATATACGTGTTAAAATCTTGGATAAGAAGGATCGTATTCAACACTCAAAGGTTATACCTCAAGAGTTAGAATCGAAATGAAGTCAAGGTATCCTTACCTTTTGGCATATCAGTCGTGCACGTAAATTTCGAGGGCGAAATTTCATAAGGAGGAGATTGTGAAACTCAGATTTTATGAATAAAGATTTAAATTTATCGAAATATTTTTTAATATTATGGTGTGGATTTGATATAATGTTATAGTTGTGGGTAGTATTTATAATTTTTTTAAAGTATGCAAGTTGTTATGTAATATTCGATTGGTGGGGAATATTCTTTTGTCGGGAATAATATTAAATACAAAGACAATCATTAGTGGACCCCACAAGCGGAAATATTGTCGTAGTTAGAAAATGATAGAATTATCTTTTTATAAAAATAACTGCGGAAGTGTTACCGTTAAAAGCTGTTGAACTACCGGTAGTAAAAAGTACGATGTCTGGCGTGGTTGCATAGTAGCACACGGTATTGATTATTGATGCTTACATGAGAAGTCACTCGGTTATACTCAATTATTGCTACGAGAATTCTTTGCATCATATCTCTCATATTATTGATTCGATTATTGTCATAGTATCATCCGCATAATATGTTATTTTATTAAATCAATACTTGAGGCGACAAAGTTATTCATATTATTAAATTGCAATATTTACAATGTCTAGAAGTTACATCGAGGAGAGGTTTGATCACCTAATTGCGGCATGATAGGAGAAATCCTTATTGGAAAGCCCCTCTTTAATGGAAACGACCTGGTTGATAAATATTGTGAGTTATAATATTAATGATGAATGTTATTAAAATTGAAGTTGTGTTCGGAGTTGAATTTGGAGACGCGGACGTGATATTTGAGTCCGGAACGATGAAATTAGTAAAAATAGTCTATAAACACAAAATTTTTCGGAATTCACTATTTGGTCAAAAAGTCAACAGTTGACTAAGATAGGATATTCCAACAGAATAATAGTGAGGTAGAAGACTTCTCTTCTTCTTTCTATAATTTCTCTCTATAATAATCGCTTCAAAGCTTTTGTGAATTGGTGAGAAATGAAGGAAGAATGAGCTTCTATTTACAGAAAAATATATTTTTGATAATTGCACGTTTTGGGGCTCCAAATATTACAGTATAATACCTTCCTCTTTTTCTTCATTTTTAATATAGTCCTGCAAGTTTTATCAAACTTGCACCAACTCCCCTAATAGTAAATAATGTGAATCAATAGTAAATCATGTGACTCAATAGTTCTAATCATGTGATAAAAATAATTACAG
This sequence comes from Panax ginseng, assembly GCA_020205605.1. Taxonomy (NCBI): domain Eukaryota; kingdom Viridiplantae; phylum Streptophyta; class Magnoliopsida; order Apiales; family Araliaceae; genus Panax; species Panax ginseng. Next base: position 36,904,261 of record CM035136.1, on the reverse strand, counting down.
TATAGTACCTCCATCTATACCTCCATTTTTAACTTAGTCATGCAAGTATTATCAATCTTGCACCAACTCCCCTAATAGTAACAAGAATGTGAAACAATAGTATACACATGTGAACAAATAGTTATAATCATGTGAAATAATAGCAATCAATTGCTCATTTATCCCAGGTTAAATAATTGGGATTGGTCAATATAACCTCCGGACATAAATTATTATCGAAATAATTGTCGATTTTCACTAACACAAATAATTCCAACACAATGAAACTATTTTTATCAAAAATATAAATTTTAAAATTTCAAAGTTTGATTTTTCAGAAAAAAGTCAAGCTGTTGACTTTTTGACCAAATAGTGAATTAGAAAATTTTTGTGTTTATAGACTATTTTACTAATTTCATCGTTAGGACTCAAATATCACGTCGCGTCTCCAAATTCAACTCCGAACACAACTTCAATTTTAATAACATTCATCATTAATATTATAACTCACAATATTTATCAACCGTGTCGTTCCCAGGAAAAGGGGCTTTCAATAAGGATTTCTCCCTATTGGGCGCACAATTAGGTGACCAAACCTCTCCTTGATGAACTTCTAGACATTGTAAATATTGTAATTTAATAATATGAATAACTTTGTCATCTCAATTATTGATTTAATAAAATAACATATTATGCAGATGATACTATGACAATAATCGAATCAATAATATAAGAGATATGATGCAGCAATTACTGTAGTAATAATTGAGTATAACTAAGTGACTTCTCACGTAAGCATCAATAATCAATACCGTGTGCTACTATGCAACCACGCGTATTACTGCACTTTTACTACCAAGTAGTTCAACAGTTTTAACGGTAACACTTCCGCCGTTATTTTTATAAAAAGATAATTTTGTCGTTTTCTAACTACAACAATACTTCTGTTGTGGGGTCCACCAATGATTGTGCATTGCATCTGAATATTCCCTGAGACAAAAGAATATTCCCCGACCAATCGAATATTTTATAACAACTTGCATACTTTGAAAAATTTATAAATACTACCCACAACTATAACATTATATCAAATCCAAACCATAATATTAAAAAAATATTTCGATAAATTTAAATCTTTATTCATAAAATCTAGGGTTTCACAGCATAGATGGACTGTTGATTGGTATGATTATGACCAGGGATTATTTGGTATAATCATGACCCGTAATGTTACAAATGATGTGGTAAAAGTCATCATTGGCCCGTAGTGCATTGATGGACAATTATTGGCATGATCATGACCATTAGTGAAAACACGAATATCCTTGGCCCGCAGTGCATGGATAATTCGTGGTCGTGATACTAATGAATATCATTGGTCTGTAGTGCGGGGATGATTCGATGATGTGGTTTATTTATTTAGCTGAGTCTCATCGATAAAATTGGTCATAAACTTTTAAATAATAGAAGATAGTAGATATCATGATCTACTTGACTCTTCTAATGGATTGCTTGTTCCGCTGTAGTTAAATTTGATGTTTATTGTATTTTATCAGTTTAACATTGTTTAAGGCTAACGATAATTTATTTTGCATTATCTTAGTCATAATATGTCCCAACCGTGGACAACACCTCACAGTGACACCTTACATAAAGGTATAGTCAAAAACTGTTTTAGAAACTAAAATCTTTGGGAAGTGCTCAAGGAAACCTTCGTACATGGGAGGCCATGCTTCTAGGTTATGATAGATATCATATGGCCACAGAATTATCCTTGGTTGACCCAATAGACCTCAAAGAAAAACGAGAAGATTACTATCATATTCTTCCCAATGGTGAGTCTTCTCTTGATTTATCATTATCTCCACTGTCTCAAATTGAGAATTATACTTCAAACAAACACCAAGATTATATAGGTAGTGCTCGTAAATATACTCAGCAAGTAGATGAGCACAACCCTATCTTATGATGACACGAGGTTGTATGTCATTATACATCTTGTATGATAGTGGCAAAACACCCTTCCAACGTTGGGTTCGCCTCTCTCTCTATATGATTCACCAAATATAACTACTAAAAGATGTATACAACACACTTGTCTATACTATTTAGGGAGAACTCCACAGCTAGAGACCACCGTTCTATTCCCTTGTTACCCCAGCGCCGACCCAAATTTACACTTTTATTACACGAAAGGAATTATGAATAAAAAAGGGTGAGCACAACTAGCTTAGTAGAGAATATCATGACTAAAGATAATTAAATTATCAATAGCCTTCATCAATAATAAATCGTAGATTTAGAACATATGGTAGATGATAAAAATTTCAACCATAGTTGCGGTGAACGAAGCAATCCATTAGAAGAGTCAAATAGACCATAAAGTCTATCATCTTCTCCATGTTAAAATCCACCAACAATGTTTTATCCCCGTAACATCAATCAATGATTCGGTCCACAATCATATGAATAACTCATAATCATAATTGTGATTCTAAATTCCTCTTCGCATCCAGGATGAAGATAATTTTCATCACATGTCTTTACCTGAAACATCAAAGATCATGGTTATATCAAATCACAGTTCCTGTTTATAATCATACTAATAAATTCATCTTTGCACTACGGGCCAAAGATATTCATCAACAGTTCATCTTTGCACTACTGGCCAAAGATATTCAACAACAGGTCATCTTTGCACTACGGGCCAAAGATATTCATCAACAATTCATCTTTGCATTACATGCCAAAGATATTCCTCAACAGTTCATATTTTCACTACATGCCAAATATATTCATCAACAGTTAATATTTGCACTACAGGCCAAATATATTAATATCTCAAAGAAATATATAATCATTTCAGAATTTATATAAACAATAATTATAACCATGTTGATCAATTCACCTTTGCACTTAAGCTAAAGATATTCAATTATAAATTCAATGGTCATGATCATACCAGTCAACAATTCAACTTTGCACTACTGGCCAAAGAGAACTCATAGTCATGATCATACCAAAAATCTACCCATATTTACACTCAAGTCAAAGAGAAATATCATCATTAAGGTTATAAAAATGTTATATATGATAATAAAAACAATATAATCAACATATAGATTTAATCTCAAGAGTAAGATTCATAAATCAACGATAATTTGGTCAGAAAAAGAAACCAATTTTGTCGTGAATAGTACCCGTGAATAGTAACTCGTGAATAGTAACTCGTAAATAGTAACCCCAACATGAAAAAGATAGAAATTCCACAATAAAATCCATACCAATATTTAGGTATAATGATATTGAAAGAATAATATTTCTTAAGCTTATAAACAATTTATTTTAATTGTTTACACTTTACTAAATAATGCATTTAATCATCCTAAAATGCCAAACTCATAAGATTTCATCACCAATAACCAAAACCCTCATCAAAAATCTGCATATACCTTATGTAGGATTCTCAAGCCATAAAATCCTATTTTCTAATTTTCTTACTTCACATAACATATTTAATTCATTTACTCATAACTAGTCCATTTTCATGAAAAATACCAAATCACTCCCAAAAATATTTCTTTACTGGGATTTAGCAGAATATAGTCCCATATTGAACATATATTTTTCTCAGAATTTTTAAAATTCATTTACTATTTTTCATATGGCCAAAAAAACCGAATATATTTAGACATTTATCATAAATTGTACTCTTGTCCAAAAATTCCGAAATTCACAGAGTACACTGATATTATATAGATTTACTCCCAATAAAAATTTCATCAATTTTGGAGTTAACCACAAGGAGTTATAATGGTTTTCTTTTAAAAATAGCCTTTTCCCGTAAAATTCATAACTCTTAATCTATACATCCAAAAATCGCCATTTTTGGACACAATCAATAAAACTCATCAAATTATCATTTCAAATTTTTCCAGAATTTTTGAAGGTATAAAAAGTTACGAAACATGAAAAACATAACAACCCTTAAAATCCCTTACCTCAAAAAAAGCGAGACTTTCGATTGGATATCTGGATATGATATTTGAAGGAAACTTGCACTGATGAATATCAACTCACCAAGTATCTAAATACTCACAAAATACACTCAATAATCAAGAGAGAGAAAGAGAGAAAGCTTATGTTTCTGGTGTGATTTTCAATTCTAACTTAGCCCTCTATTTATAGGAAAATTTTAGCAGACTTGACCTGCAACCTGATGGATTTACCTGCTACTATTCTCACCCACCACATTTGAAATAAAATTCAGCACATTTCTTCACCAACCACAAGTGGGGCCCACTAAATTCTAGAACTTTCCACCAAAATGCAAAATTCGGATACTTCAACAATTTCTGAACCATTCACCTCTTAAAATTCATAACAAATCATACGTTCATTTTTAACTGTTCAAAATTTGTGGACATATACTCAACTTATATATGTATAACATATCCAAAAATTACAACGATCAGCTGATTCGGATTAAAAATTATAACTCACGCAATATATCTCAAAAACACTTTGGTTTAATTTTTAATACCTTCATTCCAAACAAAAAAAATCGATAAAATACCTCAACATTAATTCCTTCATTTATAACCACATAAATAAATCCATCATTTATATCCACATCAAATAAATATTTTCTTATCATATAAATCAATAATTAATTATTCACAAATAATATTACTGAGAATCGAATTATGACAACCGGTAGCTGCTCCGAGGGAAAGAGGGGCTTTCAATAAGAATTTCTCCTTACTGGCGAGCAATTAGGTGACCAAACCTCTCCTTGACAGAACTTTCTAGACATTGCCAATAATGCTATCTAATAATATTATTTAAATAATATGAATTATTGATCTGATAATGAGAAATATTGTGCAGTGATAATTATTGAGACAACAATAATATAAAATATCAACGCAGCAATTATTGAATCAATAAAATAAAATATTGAATAGTAATTACTATAACAATTATTGAGTAGTGCCTTCTTACGTAAGAATCAATAATTCAAAAATACTGTGTAATACCATGTGCTACTGTGCAACAACGCGTATTACTTTATTTTACCAACCGGGTATTCCAATAGTGTTAACGGTAACGATTACGTCGTTATTTATAAAAACCTAATTTTATCGTTTTCTTCATCCGACAGTTATTCTGTTATGGGGCCAACAAATGGCTGTGCCGTCGTACGAATATTCTCCGACAGAAAGAATATTCCACGACCAAACGAATATTCCCCGACAACAATGAATATTTTATAACCACTTGTGTATTTTGAAAAAAATTTCATATATCACCCTTAACTTTAACTTTTATCAATTTAACCATTTACTGAATAGTAATTATAAGAATAATTGAATACTTTTATTTCATAAATTTCGGGGTCTTACATATTTGATACCGGTTCTATCCATTCTTTTATTTCTCATACTTGCGCTCAACGTTTAAATTTGACTCCGGAGAAATTAGACTTTGATTTATCTGTTGAAACTCTGTTGGGAGAAACCTTCATTACATCCACTATTTATAAGTCTTGTTTGATTCAAATCGGTGACCGCACGTTACTTATCGATCTTATTTCTTTGAAAATACTTGCATTTAATGTGATTTTAGTGATTGATTGGTTAACCACTCATCATGCAAAAATTGATTATTTTCGTAAGGTTGTTAGCTTTTATATTCCTAACCAACCCATTATGCGAATTCAAGCAACCAAACCACTAAAGTCAATCACTGTCATATCAAGCCATAAAGCTATTCGTTTATTGAAAAATGTCAAGCTTTCTTAGCCCACGGGAGCTGTCGTTTACACTCCTAAATTAACCTCACTTTCATTTTACAAATTCAAACAATTAACACGGTAGTAAGCAAGGATCGATCCCACAGAGAGTGATTTGTTTTATATTTATCCTATGATTTCTAATGAAAAGGGGATTTGGAATTAATTAATTAAATTAACAAGAATAAACTAATAAGAATAAACAATAAATAAAAAGCTTCAGTTCTTCAGTTCAGTATCACTTTTTTACAATAATAGATTAATAAAGTGTAACATTATTTACCCTTCAATGAAACTAATAGCCCTAGGTACCAACAAGCTCTGCTACCCGAAACTCCCCTTAGATTGTCACTCAATGAAACAAGCTCTTCACAAGATTCTAACAATTACATAACCTAGAACAAGCTCTCTAGATTTAATATAACAGCAACATTAAGAACTAGGGAATTAGACAATTCCAAGCAACAAATACATAAGCTCGGATTATTTAACTTGTCTTCCGATAATCATAGCAATACTTCAAATCTTGTCCACAATCATGTATTACTAATTACTACTTATGAATATGAACAATATCAATTACACGATCTAGCATATGATATTCGTTAACCAGCTCAATCCTGCAGAAATCAAATCAGTTAAGCCAAATAGCATTCAGAAATTAAATCAGAATATCATGAATGAATTTAATGCGAGAAGGAATAAATAATGAATACTCAATTAACCATTAATTATAAATAAGGTTCAACATCCCTTAGAACTGAATAAAAATAACTTAGCCCATGTCTTCAATTCTCCAATGTTGTAGATGAGAGAATGTAGTAGATGATTGAATGAATAAAACCCTGACTAGCATCCTCTATTTATAGTGCTAGACAAAGTCCTAAATCCTATAGGAAGTAGAAATCAAAATCCTAAAAGGAATTACAAATCATAACTAGTTTCCATAAAGAAATAGAATCTACTTTGGAAATAAATCTTAGTATTAAAGATATCCTAATTCTAATAGAAATATCAATCCAATTCCATGTAGAAATCTGTCAAAATATGCTTTTAGAAACTTTCCAAAAATCCAAGATTTCCAAATTTACCCGCTCTAATTCGCTGGGGCGAATTTACATTTTTTGCTGCGACGTTCTTTGGTAAAATGAGCATAACTTTTGATTTGGTAGGAGTTCTGGGGCCTGCTACCTATCAAAAAGAAGATATCGACGACATCTACAACTTTGATTCTATGATATTAGACAGATTCTGGTTGTATCAAGGTTGAAATTAGGCTCCAAGTGACTTCTATACAAATTACAACTTCCAAACTTTGACGTTCAACTTCTGTCTGGTAAAAAGATCATAACTTCTTCATATGAACTCCGATTGGGACGATTTAAGATGTTCCGGAAAGCTAAGGAAGAGCTCTACAATAAAATCTATGACAACTCCAAAATAGGTCCATTCTATCCAACCTATTCTGAGTCGCCAAAAACATGGTACAGGAAACAACTACAACTTTATTACAATAATTGTCGTGCAAAATACAACAACACATATGCTGTGAGTTTGGATACAAATATATACCAAATGTGACTCATGTTCCAACCGTGGACAGCACCTCACAATGACACCTTACATAAATGTATAGTCAAAAACTGTTTTAGAAATTAGAATCTTTGGGAAGTGCTCAAGGAAACCTTCGTACATGGGAGGCCATTCGTCTAGGTTATGATAGATATCATATGGCCACAAAATTATCCTTGGTTGACCCAATAGACCCCAAAGAAAAATGAGAAGATTACTATCATATTCCTCCCAATGGTGAGTCTTCTCTTGACATATCATTATCTCCACTGTCTCTAATTGAGAATTGTACTTCAAACAAACACCAAGATTATATAGGTAGTGCTCGTAAATATACTCAGCAAGTGGATGAGCATAACCTTGTCTTATGATGACATGAGGCTGTATGTCATTAGACGTCTTGTATGATAGTGGCAAAACACCCTTCCAACGTTGGGTTCGCCTCACCCTAGTTGATTCACCAAATATAACTACTAAATGATGACCACCGTTCTATTCCCTTGTTACCCCCGCTCGACCCAGCTACACTCTTATTACCTGAAAGGAATTGTGAAGTAAAAGGGTGAGCACAACTAGCTCAGTAAAGAATACCATGACTAAAGATAATTAAATTATCAATAGCCTTCATCAATAATAAATCAGAGATTTAGAACATATGGTAGATGATAAAAATTTCAACCATAGTTGCAGCGGAACGAGCAATCCATTAGAAGAGACAAATAGACCATAAAGTCTATTATCTTCTCTATGTTAAAAATCCACCAACAATGTTTTATCCCTGTAACATCAATCAACAATTTTGGTCCACAATCATATGAATAACTCATAATCATAATTGTGATTCTAAATTCCTCTTCGCATCCAGGATGAAGATAATTTTCATCACATGTCTTTACCTGAAACATCAAAGATCATGGTTATACCAAATCACAGTTCCTGTTCATAATCATACTAATAAATTCATCTTTGTACTACGGCCAAAGATATTCATTTGTATCACCAGTTGGTCATGTTCATCTCAACACCTGTTCATATTTGCACTACTGGCCAAAGATATTCAACAACATGTCATCTTTGCACTACGGGCCAAACATATTCATCAACAGTTCATATTTGCACTACAGGCCAAATATATTATTATCTCAAAGAAATATATAATCATTTCAGAATTTATATAAACAATATTTATAACCACGTTGATCATTTCACCTTTGCACTTAAGCTAAAGATATTCAATTATAAATTCAATGGTCACGATCATACCAGTCAACAATTCAACTTTGTACTACTGGCCAAAGAGAACCCATAGTCATGATCATACCAAAAATCTATCCATCTTTACACTCAAGTCAAAGAGAAATATCATCATTAGGGTTATAAAAATGTTATATATGATAATAAAAATAATATGATCAACATAAAGTTTTAATCTCAAGAGTAATATTCATAAATCAACTATAATTTGGTTAGAAAAAGAAACCAATTTTGTCGTGAATAGTACTCGTGAATAGTAACTCATGAATAATAACTTATGAATTGTAACTCGTGAATAGTAACTCATGAATAGTAACTCATGAATAGTAAACCCGACTCAAAAAGGTAGAAATTCCACAATAAAATACATACCAATATTTCGGTATAATGATATTGAAATAACATTTCTTAAACTTATAAACAATTTATTTTAATTGTTTACACTTTACTAAATAATACATTTAATCATTCTAAAATGCCAAACTCATAAGATTTCATCACCAATAACCAAAACCCTCATCAAAAATCTGCATATAACTCATGTATGATTCTCAAGCCATAAAATCATATTTTTCAATTTTCTTACTTCACATAACATATTTAATTCATTTACTCATAACTAGTCTATTTTCATGAAAAATACCAAATCAGTTCCAAAAATATTTCTTTTACGGGATTTAGCGAGAATATAGTCCCATATTGAACATATATTTTTCTCGTAATTTTAAAATTCATTTACTATTTTTATATGGCCAAAACCATAGAATATTTAGACATTTATCATAAATTGTACTTTTTATTTAAAAATTCGAAAGTACAACGATATTATATAGATGTACTCCCAATAAAAATTTCATCAATTTTGGAGTTAACCACAAGGAGTTATAAGCGGTTACTTTTAAAATAATCTTTTTCCGTAAAATTCATAACTCTTAATCTATACATCCAAAAATCACCATTTTTGGACACAATCAATAAAACTCATCAAATTATCATTTCAAATTTTTTCAGAATTTTTTGAAGGTCGGAAGAAGTACGAACTGAAAATATAATAACCCTTAAAATCCTTTACCTCAAGAGAGCAGTACTTCGGATGAAAAATCGGAGGAAACTTCTACTAAATAGCAACTCTCAAAGTATCTAAATACTCTCAAAAATATGCTTGATAATATAGAGAGAAAGAAAACTTATTTCTAGTGTGATTTTCAATTCTAACTTAAGCTTCTATTTATAGGAAAATGCTAGAACGCCAAAGGAGACTAAATTAATAAAATAATATATTATTTTCTCTTATCCTCTACGTCTACCCAAACTAAAAATTCAAGCCAAGCCATCCTTGACAAAATTCAATTTGACCACACATGTGTATTGAACACCCACCAAAAGTGGGTCCCACCCATAAATTAATAAAAATTATTTTATTTTACGAAACTTCAACAATTCATAGAAAATAGACCGGTTATCGAGAAAAATATGAATTTTATGTCCATTACATTGAAATCGAATTCTCTACAACTTTGTAGCTTTGAGTTTTCAAATTCCAAACCAAAAATATCCAAAATCCACAAGCGGATGATTTTAATACCTCCACTTGCAAACAAAATCTTGATAAAACACCTCGGCATTAATTCCTTCATTTTTATCCACATAAAAATAAATATATCCATCATTTATATCCACGTAAAATAAATATTTCCTTATCATATAAATCAATAATTAATTATTCACAAATAATATTCTGAGAATCACAATTATGACAATGACCAGTAGTTCGAGGAAAGGGGATTTTCAATAAGAATTTCTCCTTACCAGCGCACAATTAGGTGACCAAACCTCTCCTTGATAGAACTTTCTAGACAATGCCAATAATGCTATCTAATAATATTATTCAAATAATATGAATTATTGATTTGATAATGGAAAATCTTGTGCGTTGATAATTATTGAAACAACAATAATATAAAATATCAATATGACAATTATTGAACCAATAAAATAAAATATTGAGCAGTAATTCTTGCGTAACAATTATTGAGTAGTGCCTTCTTATGTAAGAATCAATAATTTCAAAATACATGCAATACTGGTGGCATGCTTCTTTGTGTAATAACGCAGATTATTCGTATTTTAACCAAGGGTATTCCAATAGTGTTACAAGACTTGATTACTGTGTTATTTATAAAAACTCAAATTTGTCGTTTTCTTTATCCGATAGTTATCTATTATGGGGCCCACAAATGGCTGCGCCGTCGTATGAATATTCCCCGACAGGAAGAATATTCCACGACCAAATGAATTTTCCCCGACAACAATGAATATTTTATAACCACTTGTGTATTTTGAAAAAAATTCATATATCATCCTTAACTTTAACCTTTTATCAATCTAACCATTTACTGAATAGTTATTATAAGAAAAATTGAATACTTTTATTTAATAAAATTCGGGGTCTTACAAAATCCAAGTCCCAAGCTAAGACCATGCATCCAACTTAATGCTAAAAACCCTGAAATTTTTCTTTTTTCCTCATTTTAGCTCCAATTCCTCCTGAAATCATTAAACACCTTAATAAGCCCATATACACATGAAACATGTAATAAAACTAAATATAATGGAATCAAAATAAATGAATAATATGCACTCATCAAATTCCCCCACACTTAGCCTTTTACACGTCCTTATGTAAACCAAAAGTTTAATTTCCAGAAAAATTCTATTCAACCATCATGTCAAAAGATTTCAAGGTACAAATCATGATTATCAACACTAAATTTGCAAAAATCTAATCAACGCCTTATCAATCAACTCACAATTACCAACCTTACCATTTCACCAATGAATTTCATTAAATCAAACTATAATCACATAAGTAACTTTCTCAAAATTATCATACTTACTTAACTTAGTTACCATGGAGCAAAAATCGTGCACACTGATTCACAACCAAGAACAAATTTTTCTTGCTTTTTAATTTTTTTCATAGAACCTTCTTTTTAGCACAGATGAATGTATTTTCATGCTTCTTTTTTTTCGTATATTTTTTTTTCTTGACATGTGCAATGTCTCCTTTTCTTAGGCTTTTTAGAGTTACCCATTAGCGAACTTTCCACCAACGACTCCCAAACCAGATGATCTTAGGGCGCTAGGTGTAGAGACACCCCTAAGGCTTACTTATTCAAGTAACAAAGGCCACTAAAGTCGACTAGTCAAGCTGCTTTTATTCATCGCACTTTTCAGCGTGAATACCGATGCTTCCCGAGGCTTAGATACCCAGTTATTTCGCACAATGGACATTGAAGCAGATTTTCAATTATTTTTTTCCCCTTTTTTTTCTTATTTTCATTCATCATTTTTTTCACATTGTTCTGCAACAACATAAGAAAGTTAAACAGTTCTAAGTCATGAAATCAGTGCACATAGACAACTCCACAAATAACTTAGCCAAATAAACATGCTTCTCATATTCAAGTACTCATGTATCACAAATTCAATTCAAATTAGTTACTCTGGATCAAGACTTAGTTGTCATCATTCATTAACAAATTAAGCATCAAACAGATTCTGAATTTTAGCATCGATTTCCAATCTTTGACTTTAATCTTTTTAACATATAACCAAATAGAATTATGGAACCCAAAATTTCAAAAAATTTCAAAAGCATCAATTTTTCAAATTCCCCATCAAAATCGGATCAATAATCCTAAATAAAATAAAAACCTAAATCTTCCCCCCACACTCAAACCTTACATTGTCCCCAATGTAAGAAAATCATGCAAAAAAATAAAATACTACTAGCTAACATGCAATAAAAAAACTAAAAAATGAAGGGATAGAAAAATCAAATCTGAGATCTTGGGTTGCCTCCCAAGCAGCTGCCCTTGTTTATTGTCATTGGCTTGACATCATCCTTCTCATTCTATGTAATTGGACTTTTGAACTTCAAGTGGACTGGTAATAGCTTCAATTCTTCATTAGGAGCATCTTTCAGATCCTGATTTTGTTCCATTCCAGCCCTCAAATCCTCCTTATATATTTGCTCAAGAGATTCCTGCACTATAGAGTCAACAACATCAATAACAAAAATAGAATTAACATTACCAAGATACCTCTTAACTTTATATATGCCGAATTGGACATGTGCGTCGTCCAATTCCATGTGTAAGGTCCCATGGTGTTTATCATTGTGTGTTGTTACTGGTACAAGGAAAGTATCATCATCTATGTCCTCCTTATAGAAATCTGCAGGAATTATTAATTCTTCCATCTCTACCTCTTGTTCATCCTTTTAAGACTTTGAATACCTGATTTCTTCTTCAAATTTAGTAGTAGTCTCGAGCACGTCCAAATGGTTTTCGCTAGTGAACTCCTCATCACCTATAAGTTCTTGTTCCCTATTCGCCATTTCTTCTAGGAATATTTCATTAGACTCTGTATACCACGTTGAATTCTTTCCAACCTTCCAATTCCTTGTTAGAACTTGGGGAAAATGTAGTTTCGGTTCATAAGCTGAAAGAGGTGGAAATTTCTGTTTGAGTACATCACTGCTGCTTATTTCACTATTGTCGGACTTCCTTTGTATTAACTTTCCTTGTCGCTGATCCTCTGTACCACATCTCAATGTTATGGCACTTACATTTTCAACAGTTTGAGAAAGTAACCTTCCTACTGTGGTTGCAAGCTGACTAACTTGGTCCCTCAAATCTTGAACAAAAGTTCTTGTCTGACTCATGAACTGTTGTGTTTGGATCATGAATGCCTTGAGCATATCGTCTATAGATGTCCCAGAATTGACAAGTACTTCTTGGTTTTCTGTGTGGTACTGAGGTTGAGCTTGCTGAATAACTTGCGTATTCCTTGCAGCCATTTGTCGAACCAAAGTAGTTAAATTAGAAATCTGCTGCTCCAAGTCTCTCGCGCTTACCCCATTTACCCTTTGTGGTGTGTGATCCATCTTAGTTCCATACTGCTGTGAGTTAGCTGCCATGTTTGCAATTAAGTTCCTTGCCGCTTCTGGAGTCTTGTCTACCAGTGCTCCTCCACTTGCTGCATCAATCATGCTTCTTTGCATTGGTAGCAACCCTTCATAGAAGTACTGGATCAAGTAATGTTCATCAATTCTATGAGGTGGACAGCTGGAACACAACTTCTTGAACCTTTCCCAATACTCGTAAAGATTCTCTCCATTGAACTGCATGATTCCACATATCTCCTTTCTTATATCGGTAACTCTTGATGCAGGAAAATACCTCTCCAAGAATAACCTTTGCATATCATTCCATGATCGTATTGATCCTGAAGGTAGATAGTATAACCAGTCTTTAGCCAAATCTGCTAATGAGAATGTAAAAAGTCTAAGCTTGATCAACTCCTCTGCCACTCCTTGTGCTTTCACCGTGGAACACACCACATGGAACTCCTTTAGATGCTTATATGGATTTTCACCTGTAAGACCACGAAAAGTAGGCAAAAGATGAATTAGTCTAGAGTTAAGTTCAAAAGCAACATCTTAAGTAGGATACTCAATACAAAAAGATGGTTGAGTTAGATCAAGAGTAGCCAGTTCTTTCAAAGTTCTGTTATTCTGTGGCACCGCCATCTCTTCCACTTCAAATGATGGAACAAGAGCTTGTTTTATATTTGCAGTTTCCAAAATCTCTTGATCAAAATTTAAGTCAATAAAGTTAGAGAATTGAGTCATAAAACAAAAACAAAAAGAAAATAATAAAAATTAACGAAAACAAAGAATAAACAAAACAAATAACACTCCCTGGCAACGACGCCAAAATTTGGGAGCTGTCGTTTACACTTATAAATTAACCTCACTTTCACTTTACAAATTTAAACAATTATCACGGTAGTAAGCAAGGATCGATCCCACAGAGAGTGATTTGTTTTATATTTATCCTATGATTTCTAATGAAAAGGGGATTTTGAATTAATTAATTAAATTAACAAGAATAAACTAATAAGAAAAACAATAAATAAAAAGCTTCAGTTCTTCAGTTCAGTATCACCTTTTTACAATAATAGCTTAATGAAGTGTAACATTATTTACCCTTCAATGAAACTAATAGCCCTAGGTAACAACAAGCTCTACTATCCGAAACTCCCCTTAGATTGTCACTCAATGAAACAAGCTCTTCACAAGATTCTAACAATTATATAACCTATAACAAGTTCTTTAGATTTAATATAACAGTAGCATTGAGAACTAGGGAATTAGACTATTCCAAGCAACAAACACATAAGCTCGGATTATTTAACTTGTCTTCCGATAATCATAGCAATACTTAAAATCTTGTCCACAATCATGTATTACTAATTACTACTTATGAATATGAACAATATCAATTACACGATCTAGCATATGATATTCGTTAACCAACTCAATCCTGCAGAAATCAAATCAGTTAAGCCAAATAGCATTCTGAAATTAAATCAGAATATCAAGAATGAATTTCATGTGATAAGGAATAAATAATGAATACTCAATTAACCATTAATTATAAATAAGGTTCAACATCCCTTAGAACTGAATAAAAATAACTTAGCCCATGTCTTCAATTCTCCAATGTTGTAGATGAGAGAATGTAGTAGATGATTGAATGAATAAAACCCTGACTAGCATCCTCTATTTATAGTGCTAGACAAAGTCCTAAATCCTATAGGAAGTAGAAATCCAAATCCTAAAAGGAATTACAAATCATAACTAGTTTCCATAAAGAAATAGAATCTACTTTGGAAATAAATCTTAGTATTAAAGATGTCCTAATTCTAATAGAAATATCAATCCAATTCCATGTAGAAATCTGTCAAAATATGCTTTTAGAAACTTTCCAAAAATCCAAGATTTCCAAATTTTCCCGCTCAAATTCGCTGGGGCGAATTTTCATTTTCTGCTGCGACATTCTTTGGTAAAATGAACATAACGTTTGATCTGGGAGGAGTTACGGGGTCTGCTACCTATCAAAACGAAGATATCGACGACATCTACAACTTTCATTATTTGATATTAGACAGATTCGGGTTGTATCAAGGTTGAAATCAGGCTCCAAGTGACTTCTATGCAAATTGCAACTTCCAAACTTTGAGGTTCAACTTCTGTCTGGTAAAAAGATCATAACTTCTTCATATGAACTCCGATTGGGATGATTTAGAGTTGGCAGTTGTCGTTTTCGCACTTAAAATTTGGAGGCATTACCTGTATGGGGAGAAAGTGGAGATCTATACAGATAATAAAAGCCTCAAATATTTCTTCACCCAAAAGGAACTCAACATGCGACAATGACATTGGCTTGAGTTGTTGAAAGATTACGATCATACCATTCAATACCATCCTGGAAAAACGAACGTGGTAGCTGACACATTGATTAGAAGATCATATGCGGGTACACGTGCGATATTGTTAACGCAAAGGCCCATTTGGTATGACTTACAAAGGATGGAGATAGAGATAAAGACTCCATGGACCCACGTGATGATGACAACTATACTAGTAGAATCGACTTTAATCGATAAAGTTAAAGTTGCTCAAGCTACGGACCTGGAGTTGATGCGTATGAAGAAGAAAGTGCAAAAAGGTGCTATTCTAGAAGCAAGAATTGATGAAGAAGGAATACTTCGAGTCAACTCCAGACTTTGTGTTCCTAATGACCCTAATTTAAAGTATAAAATAATTATGGAGGCGTACAACACACCGTTTGTAATCCATCCTGGGAGTACCAAAATGTATCATGATATTCGACATACATTTTGGTGGAGCAATATGAAGAGAGAGATAACAGAGTTTATCTCAAGGTGTTTAACGTGTCAACGTGTCAAGGCGAAACATCAAGTGCCACTACAACAAAAAGGCTTATCAGCGACCGCCTATCAGCGACCGCACACGGTCGCAGATGGGTATCCGTGACCAAATGCGGTCGCTGATATTAGTCGCAGGTAATCTGGTCGCTGGATGGGCACCATCGACCCGTAATAGCGACCGCTTCATTAGAGACCACAATCAGCAACCGTGTCCATCGCTATTCTGACTTATGCTGAGTCAGTTGTCAGGTGTGACGTGGCACACGTGGCAGTGACCGGTAATAGCGACCACATCGATCGCTAGATTCCAAGAAGGTAACGTGCGATCGATCTGATTGTGTGACCTTTCATGATCATTGATGGGGGTTTTTTTATGAAATTTTTTTGCCTGTTTTCTTGATTTCCCAAAAATAACCTGTTGTACCTGCTTTCAATCCCAACACAACAGTATATACAAGCATCCATATTAACATCCATCCATGATATAACTACTACTCCCTCCGTCCCAGGATAAAAGTCTTTATTACTATTTTAGGTTGTCCCATGTTAAATGTCCTCTTTCTTTTAATAACTAAACTTTTACACATTTTTTTCTATTATGCCCGTAGCATTAAATATCTCATACTTTCTTATTCTAATTCTCTCTCCATATTTAATGACATTATTATAGACAATTTTGTCATTTTATTTCTCTTCTTAATATGCGTAAAAAGTCCACCAGAACTTTTATCCTGGGACGGAGGGAGTATATAATAAACATTGATCATCCATGAATAAACATTCATCCAACACAATACATTTGTAAACATTCATCCAACACAATACAATCGATATCGTAAACATCCATATAAACCAATACAATTGTCCAAAGAATGAATCTAAAAAAGAGTACAAGGCTTTAAAAATCTAAAAAACAAGTCAAGCGCTCTTCTTGGATCATCAAATTATGATCCCTGTAATTAACAAAGTAATAAAACATATATGTTACATGTGTTGATACTGCTACGACTTAGGAAAAGCTAAACAATAGACAATGTAGTGAAACATATAAGTAAGACAGTGACTCAGAGACTATAAAAATATAAGACAATGTAGCTAAACAATAAACGATATATATATATATATATATATATATACATGGTAAATCATTTTCTTTGTTGTCTGCTTGGCATGCCGCTTATTGCCGCCGCCAACTCATCAGGACTCAAAGACTGAAGATGCCCGCCCAGTATATGAAGAAGATCATGATCTTGATAGATCGCTCTCACACAGTCAGCAGGAGTATGATAAATTTGGATAACTTGATGGATGTGTGTAGTGGTAAGAGTCATTGTACTGTGCCACTGATGGTCGGGTGCCATTTTTGTCCTTGGCCTTTGACATAATTTTTCTTCACGATGGACGCCCTCTCCCATAATTATTGATCAATCGATAGACACGGGGTGCCTTCAGGATAGTGCTCGTTCATTAAGCCCTTATACACATCCAACCAATTGATAGGTTGACCTTGAGACTGAGACTCCTACAGTTTATTTTCTCATATTATTATGTAAACATATGATATTTTACTTTACAAAAGATGACTGTAAACATAAAAACAAATAACTAAGCCAATAAGCTTGCTATACATACGTACCTTAGCGATAATATCTTTGCGGTATTTGTGATATCGTCGCCCTTATACGTGCCTTTTGCCTTTTCGCCTTCAGATACACCTGATGATCTATTCGAGGCGGAAGTCTTGCGTCTCTTGACCCAGGACTCATCTCTCCACTGGTCACACATCTGCACCCATATGGGATGTGCGCACCACCAGGGACTATGCCCATGCATATACTTCTCACCCTGTCCCGGATGGTCAATCTCAGTATTCTGCAGGGCTTTTTGTCGTTCTTTGTTCAGATTATCTTTAGTTCTGACGGCGCACTTCTGCCAGAACAGTGTTTGAATAACTGATGCCTGTGCGTCGTCCCATCTATACCGTTTCTGTAAATAAAACAACAATAATAATATTAAAACTGTTATATTATATTACCGTAATCCAAGATTACTAAACAATATTATTTGATTAACTATGTATTATCTATCAGAGTGATAAACCAATATCCCTAAAATTCAGCCCAAACTGTATCCTTATGGGTGAGAGGTGTGCTCGCCCATGTAATCACTGGCGTAGGCCAGTTCTGTAAGCATAATTGTGAAATGCACTTCACAATTTTACTATCTTGAAAATCACTACAATATACAATAATTTACAGTCATATATATTTATAACAATGGAAATATTAAACCATTATATATACACGATGTTTAACTTACGTGCTTTTACGGAGGAGGGCGGATCAGTATAAGAATGCGATCATCCGGATTAGTTGGGGCCTTCTAAGCACATGATTAGGGCCCAGACCCAACCCCGTGCTTTTCGTCTTTGAGGAGTTGGAAGACATCTATAAATAAAAAATTTAGGATGTTAGTATGAGTTATAAATGAAAGATACATAAATGCGTCAAGGATATAAAGAACATGTACATATGTAATTGTATATTAAAACTAAACATACATTTTATATAAAAGGACAATAATGACAATTAATTGTATGAAATAGTTAACTACGACAACTATAAATGAAAGGTACATAAACATGTTAAGGATATAAAGATCATTCTTATATGTAATTCATTGTAATACGATTAAAACTAAACATACATTTTAATGAAAATCGTTGTCAGAGTCAGAATCATTTTGTACAAGTGTCGGAGATTCATAACCATCTTCTTCTTGATTACGTATCGATTGTCGATCAATAACTCGCGCTTTAGTATCACTATCATCTGGCACAATAACTGTCTCGGGATCCAATTCATCAGGTTCATCTCCACCATCTAACTGGATTACACTAACTTCTCAAGTTCTTGTATATGTTAGCATTCCAACACTTGGAATAGCCTAGCATAACCCTAACTCACTTTTCTAAGGTGTCCAAATTGCGTTCTAAGTAGAATAGAAAAATCTCAAATTTTTATACTTAGACAAATTTGCAAAACTGCAGTTTTATTTATTTTCTATGCTAGTTTGGTGATTTGTTTAAACTCCTTGGTTAAGCCAAGGACTTAACCACTTGTCCCTACTTCTAGACCATACTACAAGGTATTTTATTCAAGGTTTAGGTTTCTTGTTTATGCCCATTAAGCTCCCCAAAATAGAGCTCAAACTTAGCCATTTTCTTACTTTTTTTTTACAAAATTGATTTTGTACTTTTTCCAAATTTTTTCAGTTCTGGCCACTAGGATAGTCTAGGCATGTATATTTAAGTTACTTAAGGTTTTTTAGCATCACCACACTTTATTTAATCATCTAACTTATTTTGACTTATCAAAGCTCACTTTAGGCTTGAAAAGAGAACTTAAATTGGTTTTCTTGTTGGCTTTCGTAATGACCATGTTTGTGAATCATTACTAGCATGTATGAGCAACTTTGTATCTGCTCATAATAGTCCTTTAAGGTCAAGTCCTATGAATTGTCCAAAACAGTCCATTTTTGGCTTTAAAATGTGATTTTTAACAAGTCTCATGCTCAAAATGGCTTAGGCTTGGTTCCTTTAGTTTGTGTAGCTTTCTTATGCCCTATTATGACTATTGAAACTTGTGTATGGGGTCTAGGTATGGTGGTTCACTATTTTAGTGTTCATTGTTCTATAAAGCTTATTTTCATTGATTTTTAAGCAAGAATTTGCACAACACACTATGTAGACCTTAACTAACTTAGGGAACCATTAATTTTACATATTATCTATAGGCAATGTATGTACTCCTCACTGTCTAACAACACCAGTCACACAAGTTGGCCATAACAGTCCCTTATAGGCACAATTTTGGCTACCAAATCCCCAACAATCTACAATAGAACACATATGGTCTTTAAGCATTCCTATAAACCTTAAATCACCATGAAAACTCATAAGCACATACTCTAGCATGTTTGAAAACTGAGTTCAATCTTTTCATACCCAAAATAACCTTAAGTGCACATCATAGTTGTACAAATATGTTCCAAATATTAGACAAGTAAGAAAATGGAATGAGAAATCTAATAAGGGTATATGTAAAAATGAATGTGACTACTTTTTTTTATGACAAACAAGGAAAGACAACAAATAAAGTTTTAAAATATGAATTTAAAGAAAGGCTCAAAAAGAAGAATGCTGCTTTTGAAAATTTCAGTTACCAAAACACTTATACTAGTATACCATTAAGCACTAATCAGTGTCATTTTAGAAAATTTCTTGTTTAGCCCAAACACCATACACAGAATCAGCTATTGTAGCAACATATTAAACAGTGTACTTTCTACTTTAGGACAATTTGCAGATAACTCAACTATTAAAACATCAAACATTCACAAATATAGTATTCACTAATTGACTAATTCCATATTAATTAATAAATTAACAAAAACCCAAATCTCCATTCACAAAACCAAATCAGAATCAATAAAAAATTACAACATCAATAGTTGAACAAAACCCTAAAGGAGAAACCCTAAATTAAATAAGATATATATAGAGGGGACATTACAAAACTTAAGATTTGGAACTTTTTTACCTTTCGTTTGAGGTTGTAATGGTGCAACTCGGACTTGTAATGAAGAAGTAGAAAAAAATGGCACAATAGCTCGTGGTGAAGGCGACACCCCCTCTTCTCTTCTCCCCCTACTCCCTCTTCTCCCTCTCGTCTGTTCTCCCTCTTTTTTTTTCTTCTGCAGATATCGAGCGAACTACTGAACTTGATTAATTTTATGAGAATCAGCGACCGCAGGCGGTCGCTAATTTTTAATGATGTGGACATATCGGTGGCCCGCTTGTGATGTTGTCTGATTAATCAATCGCCGCCAAAGGTTCGCACCAAATTTTAGGAGGAAATTGTTCTCTCGGTATTTGCATGCGGATTGATATATATCTATGACGAGAATCCTTAGCGGTCGCAGCTAGCGGTTGCTATTACTATTATTAGCGACCGGATAGTGTGGTCGCTGATATCATTGGTCGCATATGGCCCTTTTTCTTGTAGTGTGCCAAAAGGTCCATTGCAACCACTTGAAATTCCATAATGGAAGTGGGAGCACATTACCATGGATTTTGTTACTAGTCTTCCCAAGGTTTCTCAAGGCATAGATGCGATTTGGGTCATTGTTGATAGATTGACCAAGTCTGCTTATTTCTTACCTATATGAGAAACTTATTCACTTGAACGTCTTGCTCGTATTTACATAAATGAGATTGTAAGACTACATGGTATGCCAGTATCCATAGTTTTTGATCGAGACCCAAGATTCACTTCACGATTTTGGGTTAGTTTGCAAAAAAGCTATGGGCACGAATTTATGATTTACTTCGGCATATCATCCTTAAACGGACGGACAGTCTGAGAGGACTATTCAAACTCTTGAAGATCTATTAAGACTCTATGTCCTTGACTTCAAAGGAATTTGCGACAAGTTTTTTCCATTGGTGGAATTTTCCTACAACAATAGTTATCAAGCAAGTATTGACATGGCTCCATTCGAGGTGTTGTATGGATGCAAGTGTCGTTCTCCAGTATGTTGGGACGAGGTGGGTGAAGCAACGTTGTTATGACCAAAATTGGTACGTATGACAACAGAAAAGATTCAAATGATTCAACAACGTATAAAAACCTCACAAGATCGACAAATGAGTTATGTTGATCTTCATCGAAAGCACGTGGAATTCAATGTTGGAGATCATGTGTTGTTACGAGTTACTCCATGGAAAGGAGTTACGAGATTTGGAAAGAGAGAAAAGCTCAATCCTTGATTCATTGGCCCACTCGAAATCCTCGATCGAGTGGGAAGTATGGCTTATAGACTTGCCTTACCGCCAAGTATGTCTCGTGTTCATAACTTTTTTCACATATCCATGTTTTTCACATTATTGAGTTAGAACCAGATGAAATAGCAGAAGATTTAACGTATGAAGAGGTACCTGCTAAAATTTTGGATAAGAAGGAACATATTCTACGCTCCAAGGTTATACCTCAAGTCAAAGTTTTGTGGAGAAACCACGATGTTGAGGAAATGACATGGGAGTTAGAATCTGAAAGGAAATCAAGGTATCCTCACCTCTTCGACATACCAGGTATGTACCCCAATTTTGAGGATGAAATTTCATAAGAAGGGGAGGTTGTAAGACCCCAACTTTCATAAATAAAGATTATTTTTCTCTAAATATCATTTTGAATATTATGGTGTGGATTTAATATAATGTTATAGTTGTGGGTAATATTTATAAATTTTGCAAAGTAAGTAAGTTGTTATAAAATATTCGTTTGGTCGGGGAATATTCTTTTTGTTGGGGAATATTCGTACGATGGCATAATCATTGGTGGACCTCACAATAGAATTATTATCGGAGTTAGAAAATGACATGGTTATCTTTTTATAAAAATAACGGTGAAAGTTTTACCGTTATCTGTTGAAATACCAGGTGATAAAAGTACAGTAATATGCGTGATTGCATAGTAGCACACGATATTGATTATTGATGCTTACGTAAGAAGTCACTCAGTTATACTCAATTATTACTACAGTAATTGCTGCATAGTATCTCACGTTATTGATTCAATTTTTATCACAGTATCATCTGTATAATATTTTATATTATTAAATCAATAGTTGAGACGATAAAGTTATTCATATTATTATTTGCATTATTGACGATGTTTAGAAAGTTCTGTCGAGGAAAGGGGTTTGGTCACCTAATTGCGCGCCAATAAGGAGAAGTCCTTATCGGAAAGCCCCATCTTTCTTGGGAATGATCTGGTTGTCAATAATGTGTTGATTGAAGATAAAATGATTTGTGGTAAATATTTATTCAATCTTTGATATAAATAAGAAGTCTGTTATGAGACGTTTATTGTAAGTTTGGTTTATTATATGGGGCCCATATATCATCATATAAGAGTCACTTTCGCCAATAGTACTTGCCTTTACCAGACGTCAAACCAATTGTCGTTTCACATTACAGGCGTCAAACTACTTGTCGTTTTACATTACAGGCGTCGAACAATTGTCATTTCACATTACAGGCGTCAAACCACTTTTCTTTTCACATTACCAGTCATTAAGCCACTTACCTTTTCACATTGCAAGGGCTAAGCTAGAAATTGTCTATAAATAGAAGCTTATTTCTTCTTTCATTCTCACCAATTCACTGCGACTCACAAAAGAATTTTATAGAGAGAGAATCAGAGAGAAAGAAGAAGAGTATTATGTTACTACACTATTGCAGGATCCAATCTCCTACTAATGTAAGGGGTATTATATCTTTCGTATTCGTAAGGGGTATTATTTCTTTCATATTTGTAAGAGATATTATTCTTGTTCAATATTCGTAAGAAATAAAATTTTCTTCCATACTCTGTAGTATGTAAGTAATATTATTTCATTTCATATTCCTAATTCTACACTTATGTGGATAAGTATTGCTTCTATACTCCATGAAATTAGTAGAATATCCTTGATATTTGCGCTTCATCCAGTATCTTTTCAGGGAAATATTATTGTGAGCATTCTTGATAATTTTTGATCTTTTTATGTCGGGGTACTATTCACGGGTTACTATTCTCGAAGTACTATTCACGGGGTACTATTCACTCGAGTACCATTCACTCGGGGTACTATTCATGACAATAATTGATTTCTTTTCGGTCCAAATCATTTTTGAGACAATATTATTCTTGAATATTACTCCACAAAGAAGTATCATGTTGACAATTTGAACATTATTTAATTCTGGATAAATTGAATTATAAGTCTTTAAAATTTATCCTTTGCTTTCATTTAATTTAATTCTTATATCATTGTCATCATCCTCATGCTTATATTGTGATGAAAGTCATCTTTGGCCATAGTGCATAGATGGACTGTTGATTGGTATGATTATGACCATGGATAATTTGGTATAATCATGACCCGTAATGTTACAAATGATGTGGTAAAAGTCATCATTGGCCCGTAGTGCATTGATGGACAGTTTTTGGCATGATCCTTGGCCCGTAGTGCATGGATAATTCGTGGTCGTGATACTAATGAATATCATTGGTCTGTAGTGCAGGGGTGATTCGATGATGTGGTTTATTTATTTAGCTGAGTCTCATCGATAAAATTGGTCATAAACTTTTAAATCATAGACGATAGTAGATATCATGCTCTACTTGACTCTTCTAATGGATTGCTTGTTCCGCTGTAGTTAAATTTGATGTTTATTGTATTTTATCTGTTTAACATTGTTTAAGGCTAACGATAATTTATTTTGCATTATCTTAGTCATAATATTTCTTACTGGGCTAGTTGTGCTCACCCTTTTGCTTTCATTATTTTCTTCAGGAAATGAGAACGTAGCCAAGACTAGTCGGGGAATGGAGTGACGGTCCGTGATGGTTGTTTTAGTAGTCCTCACTATTTAGTGTGATAATAAATGTAATGAGGACTCCTTTTTGAGTTTGAATACTGTGTGTTGGACAATATTCGTGTAAAAACTCTCAGCTACATTTTGTCGTATTGTATAAATGAAGTTTGTATTTGTATTCTGTACCATATATTTGGCGACTTAGAATGAGTGATGTATACCTATTTTGGAGGCGTCACACCTTCGTACTTTCCTTGAATACTCAAGATTGATTCCTTCCTTTGATCAACGTTAGCCACCCAAGCGTTTGGCCTCTAGAGGTGATCCACCAAGGAAGAAAAAAAAACTCAAGAAGAATGGTTTTTGACTAAACCCTAGTTTTTCCTATCTCTGACAGAAAAGGTGTACTCTCCCAACTCTTGGAATAAAATTGCGTAACTTATTGTCACCCTCTGTCCATAAAAAGACTTTCATATTTATAGATTTAGGGAACCCTCCTAAACTATTTAGGAATAGGGTTTTATTTAATTAATTAAACCTTTTAATTAATTAGCCTCCTAATCTTACTAGGAATATTTTGAGAGTACTAATATTAATTAATTCCCAAACACCTTTAGGAATTAACTTAATAATAATAGTAATAATAATAATAATAAGACTCCTCTTATTAATTTATATTTAATATTTCTAAATTATTAAATAATAAATATTAAGCTATTTACTTTATTCTATCACCATAGATTAAATTAAAAATACATTTAACTTATTATTACGATTATGCCATTTACTTCTTAAATAAATATTCTTCTTTTTATGGTGTAACCCTTTAGTTTCTCCATATTAAACCGGTTATGAATAAATCAATTAAAATAATACTAATCTTATTTAAATAAATAAACTAAACTATTAACTTGTTTAAATAAATAACATTTATTCTACAATAAGGATAAGTCTCCTTAGCGATTAATAACTTTCCAGATAATATAGATTTTAACATTAATCATAAAAGAACTTTTGAGTAAATAGTTACCGTACAATTCAAACTTTCCACCATACAATGTCCTAATTAAATATAAGACATGGATTTACTATCAAGTCTTATTTATTTAATTATATGTATTTCGATTCCCAAATGCACAACTCTGAATAAATGAAAATTAGAAACTGTAATAACCTGAATATTTTCTATATAAATAAATAAGAAATTTTGCATATTAATTTTTTTTATTTTTAAGATGAGAATATATGCCAAGTAATGTGCATGTATATATGTGATAAATAAAATTTATTTATTACATGAATAATTTTAAATAATTTTATTTTAGAATTATTGCTCATTATAAGGTATATACTTATAATAATTAATTTTATAGGTAGAAATGTCTTTATAATTTTTTTTCTA
This sequence comes from Panax ginseng, assembly GCA_020205605.1. Lineage (NCBI taxonomy): Eukaryota > Viridiplantae > Streptophyta > Magnoliopsida > Apiales > Araliaceae > Panax > Panax ginseng. The sequence goes on along the minus strand of CM035136.1, from coordinate 36,878,035 downwards.
TGAAAATACAAATTTTATATTATTTACATAATATATGAAATGATTATTGGAATTATTGTAATTACTATTTTATTTTCTAAATTTTGTTCAGATTATTAAGTTTAGTATTTTAACTTAATTAATAATGTTGTATATGAAAGATAAAACCAGATATGGGATCCAAACCCTAACTTTGGGTTTTGATCGAGGGATTTGAATAATAATATAATATTAATTATATTTTAATTTTTTAGTGCTATAAATATGTACTGTAAATGTAGACTGATAATGGTTGGTCAATTATGGTAAATTATATCATAACCCTTATATAGTGTTATTAAACCCTAATTGTTAAACTCAGTTATGATTTTAAAACTGAGTAGTAATTGTGTTATATGAATTTTATTGCGTATTATAGAATTTCTGTAATTAGGAGGAACCCTAATATTTAAACCCTAATTTTATATTAAAAACCCTAATTTTAATAAGTGTGTTTTAATTAAAATTTTATTACACTTTAATTTTAATTTTTCAAACCCTAGTAATTATTTGGGAAACTTTAAGATGTAAAATCTAGTGATTAAACCTTAGATTCAAGTACCTTGGACAAAAATACCCTTTGAATTATTTGCAAAATTACCATTTTACCCTTTTTGTCCCATTTGGTGTATTATTGCTAGCCAAATCTTTTCAAATCTTGGCCAGCCACCCTACACTACCTAGTTGTGAGCTACATCACCAGCACATGATCAGCTACTAGCATATAAGTTCATTGCATCAATTCATTTGCTAGATTCAAGAGAGAGAAAGTGCACATTTAGTCTAATTTGATCACTTACACTTAGCCATATTCTCTCAAGCTCAAACCCATGAAATTCTAGTGTTATATCAGTCATAAATCAAGCCCCATGAACACCAACATCAAATAAGAAGCATAGAAATTAGAATTGGATCATAAAGAGGTAAACCCTAATCTAGAAATTTGACTTTTGATCTTGTGTTAGATGTTATGATTTAATGTTAAAACATGTTGTTTGTAGTCTATTTAAGTGATCTGGGTTGCTAGATGTTAGATCCATAACATCTAGAGGCTCAGATTTGTCATTTTTCAAAATCTGGAAAAATTTTACTTTATGTTTAGACAACGAATGTCAGAGGCTGTAGATTATTTGATGTTTAATATTTTTGTTGGTTTATGGTTTGGATCTATAGTCTGATATGAGGTCTTTCATCTGAAAGTGAAAGCAGTGTCATTGGATGTCTAGATCGAAAGTTATTGATGGTCAAAGGTCGTTGACCGACCATGACTGAGTATGAATCTGGGCAACCCAGAAAGCTTTTTCAGCGTCTGGCAATGTTTTGGAAGGCTTAGATCTATCAATTTGTAAATTATTTGATGATGCGTTTGTATCCAGTTTATAGCTTGTCATATATACTATATATTTGTGACTTTAGATCCTTTAAGAAATCAACTAATCAAACGTAGTGGACGGTCAAAATTGATCATCCGATCATGACTTGCATTTCTGGGAATTTCCAGAAACATGAAGAACAGCTTTCTGACATAGGTTGACCGGATTAGATCTTTTAACTGTGATGTTGATTTACTGATTTGTTGTTATAGTAATGTTCCTTGTCATGTATACTATAGATTTGACCCATTAAACGATATAAATCATGACCAGAACATAAAGGAATTCGAGCATGAAAGTGATAGGTCGAACTGCTGGGTTTCTGGGAAAAACCCACAAACACTCTAACAACATGTTTGCTAGCTCAGATTTTTTGATTAATTATGTTTAGACTTGAACATGGTTTGAATCATGTTCTCTGTTAGTTACTCTACACAGCCCGACGTGTATACCACCCATATCATCAATAGAATTAATTTTATAAGGCCATCAATACCGTTGACCGGCCATGACTGGAATTTTTGGGCAGCCCAGAAATGTGAAGAACAGCTCTGACAGCATGTTCTGATGCTTAGATCTCCCTCATGTTTTATTATTTGGTCCAGGAATTGTTATGATATTGTACTCTTGCATACTTACTACAACATTTAATCAATATCATGTCCAGAAGCAACTCATTCAGAGAATTATTGATGGTCAAACAAGCTCACTCGAACACTGACTTTGAACACCTGGGTTTTTCAAGAACACCTAAGGCGACACTTACTGTCGCTAAAGGGCTTTAGCGACAGACTTATTATAATTAATTAATTTAATTTCTAAAAATTATTTAAAAATAGTAAATAAATTCTGAAAATTACAAAAAAAATGTTTTAAAAATTATTTTAAGTTATAAAAAATAACTTTTAATAATTTGGCATATTTTTCATAAATATTAATATTTATTTGGATATTATTGGTATTTAAATTATTTAATAAATGCATTAAATAAATGAATTAAAATGATTTTATTGTATTAAAAATCATTTTAAATAATAATAAGGTATTTAATAATATTTGAAGTTATAATAATATGGGATCCTGATCAGAAACTATTGATATTAGCTTGTCATGCAGTCTCATAACTTCACTAATGTACAAATTGGCAAGATTCTCAAGTGAATAACTTTCTCGTATAGGTAAAAAAAAAAGAAGAGGACTTGGTTAATCTATCTATAATGGCCCAAATTGCGTCCAAGCCTTGAGAAACTTTAGGAAGACCTGTCACGAAGTCCATGGTGATATGCTCCCACTTCCATTTTGGAACCTCAAGTGGATGCAATGGACCCTTAGGTATTTGATGTTCTGCCCTAACACATTGACATGATAAACACCTTAAGATGAATTATGCGATCTCTCTCTTCATATTACTCCACCAAAATGTAAGTCGAATATCACAATACATTTATTACTTCCAGGGTGGATTTCAAACGGTGTACTATATGCCTCCATCATGATTTTATATTTTAATTTAGGATTGTTAGCTACATATAGTCGAGAATTGACTCGAAATATCATTTCCTTGTCGATTCTTGCTTCCGGAATAACACATTCTCGTACTTTTTTTTTTATCATACTCACCAGTGCAAGATCAATAGTTTGAGCAACCTTAATTTTGTCAATTAAAATTGGTTCTGCTCATACATGTGCAATCTTCATATGGATCCCTGGTGTCCTCATTTCTATCTCCATCTTTTATAAGTCGGACAAGATATGTTTTTGGGTGTTCAGCTTCCCAGGGTGGTACTAGATGGTGCGGTTGTAATCCTAGGGTTTTTTCCTTTTGCTCATTTAATGCTTCGTTCATTAATTACGGTCTTGTTCATTTATTTTTGCCTTTTCTGTCATTCATTTAATTATAGTGTGAACCCTAATTTGTACATTTAATTCAATTAGGTCATGTGAACCTAATTTGCACTTGGGCCCACACTTTTATATCACAAACTTCAGTGATTTTATATTCTTAAAAGAAGTATATCACTCACTATAAAAGTTATTTAAACTTTTATATCTAAAATTAAAGTTATATATGTTTAACAAAGAAACACATTCTTTATTTATAAAGAGAATAAATCTTTATAAATTTAGACATAAATTAATATCTACTTATACAGAAGCATATTTGATTTAAGCTTAAATTTTAACATCAACTTACTGAAGAAGCATTTTCACTCAAATATAAAGTTATATAAACTTTTATAACTGTGAATAAATTCACATATTTGCTTATTCAGAAGAACTTTTAATCTAAGAATAAATTTAATATCTGCCCAATAAATTTAAACTAATTCTACCCTTTTCTTTAATATCATACAAATATAAAAATCATTAAACTTTTATCTGATCATTAATTGCTATCTACTTATTTGAGAAGTATCAAATATAAAAGTTATTTAAACTTTGTATTCCTATACTAAATCTTATCTACTTATCTTAGAAGCAAAATTTCTCTCAATCATTTGTAAAAAAGAAAAGGGTAGAATTAGTTTATTTTATGTACCTATGAGAAAGACGAGTAATTCTTTGACTAAGACTAAAGTCTTAGAGATGTTAGCTGGGAGTTGGGTCTCTAGTGTACTTGTGAGGTGAGGAAAAGGCTATTGTTGTTGGTCGAATACCAATTACGCACAATACGCAAGTATACGTGGTCAACAAGTAATATAATGATAAGAAAAGAATCGTTCCCATAGAGAATAGTAAGAAATTAATTCTAATAAATACCAGTTTTATATTAACCCAATTTTATTAAACTATCCAAATTAATGATTATAATTTAAGAAAACTAAGAAACTAAAAATATAAATCAATCAACACAACATAAAAACCGTAATTTCAAGCAAATAATGGAGAATTAGGCTTACAACTTCACTTTAAGTCTCACTCCAATTATCACACCTTATTCTAGTTTAATTCACTATCTCAGTTTATTAATCAAGAACGCTTATGTAGAATTAGCCATCTCTCAATGCACTAACACCATATTAACTTAAGTCCACAAATTAGATAGAATTAAGCCTAACACCCTAATTAACTAATTCACTATATCTCTATGTGAATTAAAATTAAAAAGAATTTAAATTCCAAGTTTTTTACCCGATTACATGTGATGCTAGGTATATCTCTATCCTAACATTCATCTAGATTCCATTAAAACACAAAATTTAAGAACACATGCTATTATGATTAGGTCTAGATTCATACACCATCTCTCGAATCCATACAAATCCACATAAAATTGGTGATCAAGCAATTCATAAATTAAATACAAATCATAATAGATAAACTGAATTGATAGTTTATTAATGTTGACTTATGTCACACTCCATGTTTTGATGATGACTCGATTATTTCTCTAATCAATGCTATATTATTTCAGGGAAAGATATGGAACTTCAGAAAACTTCAAGGAAGAAATTACAAAGCCAAGACATCCTTGAAGAAAGAAAAGCAAATTTGAGTCCTAGGAACATATGTAAGATCTTAGCATTTATTGCTTTCCAAAATAAGGCTCTAGGACATGTGCATTACATAATTGCATTCTCACACTTGGTACCACGTCCTAAGTCACTAACACTAATATACATGGGCCGGTATCTCATTGATTTTAGTAAATATCATACCATCAACTTGACATATATTAAATCATGCGAACTTACTAAAGAAACGAGTTGATTGAATAATTTTCCACAAATTATATAGCAGTAATCATGCTCCATAAATCTTGCCTCATAATTCAAGAAATCTACTTGGGCGCAATTAATGGTCCAATATGTATGACAAGAATTGTGGACACCGGCCAGTAGGTATAAATGGAAAGCATAAATCATGACATTATGGATACTACATCTCTGCTCATATCACGCTCATAATGTAAGCATCTTAATTCTAGGAAAGTAATTAAGGTAACTAGTCGAGTGCATGAATCAACAGACGCTGCAGAAATCATGGAATATGATTAAGGGAATCTAATTGGTTGGTCTTAAATGGTCAAATCCATATATATTGAAACATGGTAGTTTACTTTTATATATATATATATATATATATATATATATATATATATATATATATATATATATATATATATATATATATGGTAACTTAAAAGTAGACCTCAGGTTATGGTTAGATTGGGCCAGCCTTGTCATAAAAACATTGATAGCGTGATATCTCAGTTTATGGAAAACAGAAATCAATCAATGTATATCACTCTCATCACAAACTGCAAGATTGATGCTAAGTGATTGTCTAACATATATTGCAGTATCAAATCCGTGCAACGGATATATTCTCTAGTTATCTATAAAATCAAAACTTGTCAAATTGTTAATTCACGAAAAACATACACAAAAACTGATAAGCTTACAAGCTACAAGATTGTTTTTCATTGAGATAGACATTGATTAACATAGTTGCTGCTGCTAAAATATTCTGGTAACATTCATCTTGCATATCATTCCATACTAGAGCCTTGAGTTGGTGAGTAATATATTGCTTGATCATTAGACCTCTAGTGTGTATCTTTAATTTCCTATCTCAATCAATATTACATATAAATTTGTCTTGAATTGCTTACCTCTTACAGTCCAGTATAAAGAAAGCATAGGTGCTTAAGTGTGCATAGGTGCACAGGGAACACAGGTGTTCAAATTATTGGAACTTGTATTGTAATTGAAAGAGTTTAATAAAAGTGAGTCTCCAATACTAGTTGGTATTGGACGTAGACTAAACTACTATTCTAGAGGGTAGTATTTGAACCACGTAAAAAATTCCGGTGTTGGTGTGATTGCTTTCTGTGAGTCTATTTTGCTTTTCCATCCAGCTGCCTGCATTAGTAAAATCAGCTAACTCAATAATATCCTGATTTGGTAATCCAGCTTGCTGCATTAAAAATAAAAATTGAACATAGTTTGTGCCTACACTTATTCAACCCCCCCTTCTAAGTGTATCTATTTAAATTTCATTTGGTATCAAAGCTTGGCTCTACTTATCTTGGTCTTAAAGGTGACTTGTAGGGAAAGATTCTGACATGGCACAACTTGGAAGCACTCATCACGAGGGACAATCAACAAACCGACCTCCACTACTATTTGGAACTGAAAACTATAACTTCTGGAAATTTCGGATGAGGATCTATCTAAAACGAGACCCATGGGAATGGTGGGTGGTAGAGAATGGACCGGTAATCCCAAGGAAAGATGATGGTACTCCAAAAACTCTACTCAAGATGGACTCAACCGAAACTTACATGGTGTCATATGATTCAAAGGCAATGAACACTCTCCTCAGAGGCATGGTGCAATCCGAAATAGATAAAGTGTCATCATGTAACACATCAAAAGAGATTTGGGACACCTTAGTTGTAAGTCTTGAAGGAACGACTAAAGTACGAGAAGTCAAGCTAAGTATGCTCATGCATGACTACGAATTGTTCAAACTGGAAAAAGTGGAAACGATCAAAATGGCCCAAGCACGATTTCTGGTACTGATAAATTCCTTAAAGCTACTTGACAAGACAATCCCAAAAAGCGAAATCAATCGTAAGCTACTTTGGGCTATGCCCAAAAGGTTTGTATCTAAAATTACCACTCTTCAAGACTCCATCAATATTTCTTCTATGGATACATTAACTCTCTTTGGTGAACTAGAAGAATATGAACATCAATTGAAAATATATGATGACGAGGAAGAAGTTCCTCGAAAGAAAGTATTAGCTCTAAATGCAGGAATTGAAGAAAAACTCAAAAATAACTCGGATGATGAAATAGCCATGATGTCAAGGAGACTTAAGGGGCTACTTCAAAGGAAGAATCAATGGAAAAATACTTTCAACACAAACAAATACAAAACAAAGTCAACCGAGGAAACATGTTTCGAGTGTGGACGACCAGGTCATTTCAAAAAGGATTGTTTCCAACTCAAAAACAAAGGAAAGCAAGGCAACAAGGAGTTCAAAAAGCATAAAGCATTTCTAACATGGAGTGATTGTGACGCCCCCAAAATAGGTATACATCACCCATTCTGAGTTGTCAATACATGGTATAGAAACAACTACAACTTTATTATTACAACAGTAAAACTGTGAGTTTGAATACAAATATTATCTTTTAGACAATATCTATACTCAAATAAATCCTCATCATATTTATTGGTATATTATTTTACAAAAATGGTGAGGACTACTAAACAACTCTCTCTAGAACCTTCATTCCATACCCCAGGCTCGTATTTCGCTCTATTCTCGCCTCCTGAGAAGAAAAATGGAACAAAAAGGAAAAGGGTGAGCTCAACTAGCCCAGTAAAGAATATTATGACTAAGATAATATACAACAAATTATCGTTAGTCTTCAACAGGGAAAAATCTAATAGAATACAATAGACAACAAGTTTTAAATCAATATTCGCGGCGGAAATAATAATTCATTAGAAGAGTTAAGTAGAGAATGCAAACTACTATCTTCTATATATGAATTTAAAGTTCATCGTCTATCTTTTATCCCTGTAACATCAATCAATATATATCTAGAATCAAATATTCATCTTTGCACTATAGGCCAAAGATATTCAATAATATCATCATTTAAGACTGAGGATGATGAAAAATATTTTTAAAGAAACGAATCCAATGAAACAAAATGACAAGGATTAAGGATTAAGGATTCGTACTTTATTTTATCCATGTCCAAAAATACCTCAAAAATAATCATAGTGGTGTAAAATTCAAGAATGATCAAAACATGGATACAATCAAAGCTAGTATCCAGAATAGATATTTTGGAGGAAAAAGAAAAATTTTCATTTTTCGATGAATAGTCTTTGTATTCGTGAATAGTATCAGATATCGTGAATAGTAAGTATACGTGAATAGTAACCCCGACACTAAAAGTTCCAAATTTGATAAAAACTTCAGATCAATATTTCAGCATAATGATATTGAAGAAATAATATCATTACGAAAAAAAAAATATCCCTTACCTCGAAAGATCATTACTTCTAGCTGAAACACCGGATATAGGCTATGACTTGAACTTGCACTGTATAGCAATAATCAAAATATACTCAAAATACTCACAAGAATACGCTCGATAATATAGAGAGAGAAAACTTCAGTTTCTAGTGTGATTTTCAATTCTAACCTAAGCACCCTATTTATAGGAAAATGCTTAGAACACCAAAGTAGAAAATTTAATATAATATTAATATATATATATCAAAATTTCCTACGCACCTCTTGACCATCTAATTTCAGCCACCAAGCACATGTTAATGATGTCCCCAAACATTCCAAAAACGTTTTCCTAATTTAAAATAATTTAAACTTCCAAAAATCAATTATTTCGGAGCTTCGGAACTTCAATAATTCACAATAAATAGCCCGTTTGTCAGAAAATTCAAATCTTGCAAGTTTTTATAGGAAATTCAATTCTCTACAACTGCGAGAAGAAAGTGTTTCAAATTCCAAATGTAAATTGACCGAAATCCATAAGCCAAGGCGATTTTACTGTGCTATAATCAAATTTCGATCAAGAAATGGGGTCCATGAGACATGTTTAACATGTTTTAAACATTTATTGCAACAAAAATATTCTTTCTCCTCGTATACTCATATATCACACATTCATTGTAAAAATATCACCATTATTATATTATTAAAAATATAATAATATATTTAAATGAATTATTTTATCGAAAAAGATAAAATTTTAATTTTCAACAATTGTCACATTAAAAATTTTCTCCATCTATATCCACATAAAATCAATATTTTCCTCATCATATAAATCAATAATTAATTATTCACGAATAATATTACGTAATCATAATATTGACAACCGTGCGCTCCCAGGAAGAGGGGCTTTCAATAAGAATTTCTCCTTCATCGGCGCCAGCAATTAGGTGACCAAACCTCTCCTTAGACGAGAACTTTCTAGACATTGCCAATAATGTTATCTAATAATATTATTCGGATAATATGAATTATTGTTTTGATAATGAAAATACTTTGTAATGACAATTATTGAAACAACAAAGAATATAAAATATCAACGCGATAATTATTAAATCAATAAAATAAAATCTTTGAATAAAGTAATTATTGTAACAATTATTGAGTAGTGCCTTCTTTACGTAAGAATCAATAATTGGTACAATACCGTGTCTTCTTGTGTTTTAACCTCAGAGTATTTTAACAAAGATTAATTGGTAACAATTACGCCAGATTATTTTTAAACAACTTATTCTTGTCGTTTTCTTCCTCCAATCGCTTTCCGTTATGGGGCCCACACATGGCTGCGCCGTCGTACGAATATTCCCCGACAGTACGAATATTCCACGATGAAACGAATATTCCCCAAAAATAATGAATATTTTATAACCACTTGCTTATTTTGAAATATTTGCGTATTTTACCCATAACTATCCACATTAATCAAATCAACCCTTACTATTTCAAAATAATAAATAGAGAAAATTAAATTTCATTAATAATAAGTTGGGGTCTTACAACCTCCTCTCCTTATGAAATTTCGTCCTCGAAATTGACGTACGTACCTGGTGTTTCGAAAAGGTGAGGATACCTCGCTTTCATTTCCGTTTTCAATTCCCAGGTCATTTCCTCTATAGCATGGTTCCTCCACAAAACTTTAACTTGTGGTATGACCTTTGTGCGTAGGACATGCTCCTTCCTATCCAAAATCTTGATAGGTACCTCTTCGTACGTTAAGACTTCGGCTATCTCGTCCGGTTCTAACTCTATAACGTGGTTCGGGTCTTTCACATATTTACGAAGTACAGATATGTGAAACACATTATGAACACGAGACATACTCGGAGGTAACGCGAGTCTATAGGCTACATTTCCTACTCGGTCAAGAATTTGAAATGGACCAATAAATCATGGATTGAGCTTTCCTCTCTTCCCAAATCTTGTAACTCCCTTCCATGGAGCAACTCGCAACAATACATGATCCCCTATACTAAATTCCACGTCCTTTCGATGAAGATCCGCATAACACTTTTGTCGATCTTGTGCCGTTTGTATACGTTGTCGAATCATTTGGATCTTTTCGGTAGTCATACGCATTAACTCGGGTCCCAACAATGTTGCTTCACCCACCTCGTCCCAACATATTGGAGAGCGACACTTTCGTCCATATAATGTTTCAAATGGAGCTACACCTATACTTGACTGATAACTATTGTTGTAGGAGAATTCCACCAATGGTAAATACTTATCCCAACTGCCCTTAAAGTCTAGGACACAGAGTCTTAATAGATCTTCAAGAGTTTGAATAGTCCTCTCTGATTGTCCGTCCGTTTGAGGATGGTATGCCGAACTGAATTGTAAATCCGTGCCCATAGATTTTTGCAAGCTAACCCAAAATCTTGAAGTGAATCTTGGGTCACGATCCGAAACTATGGATACTGGAATGCCATGCAACCTCACAATCTCATTTACATATATACTAGCAAGACGTTCAAGGGAATAAGTCTCCGTCGATAAAAAAAAAATAAGCAGACTTGGTTAATCTATCAACAATAACCCAAATGGCATTGATGCCTTGAGAAACCGTAGGAAGACCCGTAACGAAATCCATGGTAATGTGTTCCCACTTCCATTTCGGAATCTCAAGTGGTTGCAACGAACCCTTAGGTACTAGATGCTCCGCCTTTACATGTTGACAAGTTAAACACATCGAGATAAACTTTGCAATCTCTCTCTTCATATTGTTCCACCAAAATGTATGTCAAAGATCACGATACATTTTAGTACTTCTAGGATGGATTGCAAATGGTGTCTTGTTTGCCTCCATCATAATCTTGTACTTCAAATCAGAGTCGTTAGGAACACAAAGTCTGGAGTGGACTCGAAGTATTCCTTCTTCATCAATTCTCGCTTCCGGAATAATTCCTTCTTGTACTTTCTTCTTCATATGCATCAGCTCCGGGTCGGTGGCTTGAGCAACCTTAACTTTTTCTATTAAAGTTGGCTCTATGCGTATACTTGACATCATCGCACTCATTCCTGCATATGATCTTCTACTCAACGCGTCAGCTACCACGTTCACTTTTCCAGGACGGTATTGAATAGTGTGGTCGTAGTCTTTCAATAGCTCGAGCCAACGTCCGCGCAGCATGTTGAGTTCTTTTGAGTGAAGAAATATTTAAGGCTTTTATGGTCGAATATATCTCCACTTTCTCTCCATATAGATAGTGCCTCCGGATCTTTAATAAAAAGCATTGGCACGCTAACTCTAGATCATGAGTAGGATAATTCCTCTCATATTCTTGAAGTTGTCGCGAGGCATAGGCTATGACTTTCCTACGTTGCATGAGAACACATCCTAACCCTTTGCCTGAAGCATCGCTGTAGATAACAAATCCATCCGTACTAGATGGTATTGTTAGAACAGGTGCCGAAATAAGTCTCCTCTTAAGCTCTTGGAAACTCTTCTCGCACTCCTCGCTCCATACGAATTTTATATCTTTCCTAGTCAGCTGAGTTAATGGAGTAGCGATTCGAGAAAATCCTTCCACGAATCTCCGATAATAACCAGCTAAGCCCAGAAAGTTGTGTACTTCGGTCACCGACTTCGGTTGCTCCAAACTTTGTATTGCTTCAATCTTCGCCGGATCAACAGATACTCCATTGTTTCGACACCACGTGCCCAAGGAATGTTACTTCCTCAAGCCAGAACTCGCATTTCTTTAACTTGGCATAAAGCTTGTTTTCACGAAGCCTTTGGAGTACCAGCTTCAAATGGTGCTCATGATCTTCACGGCTTTTGGAATATATGAGGATGTCATCAATAAAGACAACAACGAACTGATCCAAATATTCCTTGAATACTCGGTTCATCATATCCATGAAAGCCGCAGGAGCATTAGTCAATCCAAAAGACATGACTAGGAATTTATAATGCCCGTACCGAGTTCTAAAGGCAGTCTTTGGAATATCCTCAGTTCTAATCTTCAGCTGATGATATCCAGAACGAAGATCAATTTTTGAAAAGAATTGTGCTCATTGCAACTGGTCAAACAGGTCATCAATACGAGGTAGAGGATACCTATTCTTGATGGTGACATGGTTCAATTCCCGATAGTCAATACAAAGTCGCATACTCCCGTCTTTCTTCTTTACGAATAAAGCAGAGCACCCCAAGGAGATGTACTAGGGCGAATGGCGATGTCCAACAACTCCTATAGTTGGACCTTTAACTCACGAAGTTCAATAGGAGCCATCCGATATGGGGTTTTAGAAATGGGCTTTGTACCAGTTCAAGATCAATAAAGAATTTAACTTCACGTTACGGGGGTAGACCGGGGAAGTTCTTGAGAAATACGTCGGAAAGTCAATAACAATGGGAATATTATTCAAATTTGACGTGTCTTTATTCAAATCCATAACATGGGATAAGAAAGCTTGACATCCGTTTTTCAATAAACGAATAGCTTTATGATTAGATATGATAGTGATTGATTTTAATGGTTTAGTTGCTTGAATTCGAACAACAGGTTGGTTAGGAATATAAAAACTAACAACCTTACGAAAATAATCAATTTTGGCAGGATGAGTAGTTAACCAATCAATCCCTAAAATCACATCAAAAGCAAGTATCTTTAAAGAGATAAGGTCAACAGGTAAGGTGATGGTGCCAACTTGAATTAAACAAGATTTATAAACAGTGGATGTGATGAAAGTTTCTCCTAACGGAGTTTCCACAGATAGGTCAAAGTCTAATTTTTTCGGAGTCAAATTTAAATGTTGAGCACAAGTAGGAGAGATAAATCAATGGGTAGCACCGGTATCTAGTAAAGTATAAACTTCACAAGAATTTATGATTAGCTTACCCGTGATCACCTCGTTTGGGTTCCAGGAACCGTTGACTTTGACTTTTCTGGGACAATCTTTTGAGTCACCGTCCCCGCTGAACTAGGTTTCGCTACCGTACAATCCCGAGCGATATGTCCTTCCTTTCCACAATTATAGCACCTTGAACTGTTGTGGCTAGTTTGGACTGATATGTCCCTCTTTTCCTCATTTGTAGCATACGACCGGTGGTCGTTTCCCTCCCTTGGAACCAGTTGCTGCTGGTGCTGCCATTTTCATATTGTCGTTGTTGAATCTCCTCTTTTTAAAATCTCCTCCCAATTCACTTCTTCTATTCTCATGGCCGTGATTACCACCAGAGTGGTTACCATTTTTGTCCGTCTTTTTCTTTCTCCGCTGGTTATCATTGTTTTGTTGACTGCCATCTTCGGTGTGATCCTGGTTGTGGTCCCTCAGTTGACCGTACTCGTTATCTTGTTCTAAGGATTAGAAGTGACCATGGTACCAAATTTCAAAAAGATTTCATTCCATTTTGTAATCAAAAAGGAATCTCTCATGAATTTTCAGCACCTAGAACTCCACAGAAAAATGGAGTGGTAGAAAGTAAGAATCGAACATTACAAGAAACAGCTAGAACTCTAATTCAAGAAAGTAAACTCCCTAAGAAATTTTGGGCTGAGGCTGTGAACACAGCATGTTATGTGCTAAATAGAGTACTGATCCGTTCGATTATTCTGAAAACACCATATGAATTATTAAACAATCGGCTTCCTAACATAAGTTATTTCAAAGTGTTTGGATCTAAATGTTTTATTCTTAATACTAATGGAAATCTAGGCAAATTTGATGCTAGATCATGTGCAGGAATATTCATTGGCTACTCACAAAATAGTAGAGCATATCGGATTTATAATGTACAAAAGATGTGTATCGAAGAATCTATACATGTCAAATTTAACGAATCTAACCATGATCTCCCAAAAGAAAAAGAAGAAGATGCAGGAGATTTAAAAACTGCTGCAAATCCAGCCTATCAGATAAGGCAAAACAACAAGCTCATGGAGTCAATTTAGCAAGATGAAATAGAAGAGCAACAGGACCTAGACTCTATCCAGCAAGTTGAATATGAGAATCAGGAGCATATCCAGCCAGCTGAAATGGATGAACAACAAAACCACAACTCTGAATCTAATGAAGAAGTTATACATGATATCCAACTTCCAAAGTCAGCAAGATATGTCAAAAACCATCCACCTGAGAACATTATTGGAAACATAAACGACAAAGTTATGACAAGAAGAAAAGCACAAAATATGTGTGCTTTCACAGCATTTCTGTCCCAAATCGAACCAAAGAACACCAAAGAAGCCATACTAGATGAGAGCTAGCTTCTAGCTATGCAAGAAGAGCTACAACAATTTAAAAGATGTCAAGTATGGGAATTGATGCCTGTTCCAAAAGATGTGTCCATTATCTGGACTAAATGGGTCTTCAAAAACAAGCTTGACGAATACGGAACAATTACGAGAAACAAAGCGAGATTAGTTGCTCAATGCTCAAGGATACAATCAACAAGAAGGAATAAACTATGAAGAAACATTTGCTCCAGTAGCTCGCTTGGAGTCTATTCGTATCCTACTAGCATTCGCTTGTTTCAGAAAGTTCAAGCTACACAAAATGGACGTCAAAAGTGCTTTTCTCAACAGATACATAAATGAAGAAGTATATGTAAAATAACCACCTGGATTTGAGCATGACAAGTTCCCGCATTACGTATACAAACTTAAGAAGGCACTTTATGGACTCAAACAAGCCCCAAGGGCTTGGTACGAAAGATTAAGTAAGTATCTCTTATCAAATGGGTTCATACGAGGTAAAATTGACTGCACTCTGTTTATTAAACGTCAAAGTAAAGATATTATTATTGTACAAATATATGTAGATGGTATAATATTTGGTGCTACTAATAATTTTCTTTGTGAGTGGTTTTCCAAATGCATGCACAAGGAATTTGACATGAGTTTGATGGGAGAACTCAACTACTTTCTGGGCCTTCAAATTAAGCAAAATCATGAAAGGATATTCATTCATCAAACCAAGTATACAAAAGAGTTACTAAAGAGATTCAGATTTGACAATTCAAACACAAAGTCCACACCAATGAGTACATCAATAAAACTCACATCAGATGACAAAGGTACGGACGTAGAGGTAACAAAATACAGAGGTATGATTGGATCCCTACTTTATTTAACTGCTTTTAGACCTGATATAATGTACAGTGTCTATCTAAGTGCTCGGTTTCAGGCCAAACCCAAAGAATCTCACTTACAGGCTGTTAAACGAATTTTTAAATATTTGAGTGGTACGACAAATTTAGGATTGTTCTACCCAAAATGCGATAATTTTGTTCTAATGGGCTATTCAGATGCTGACTATGCAAGCTGTCAAATAGATAGAAAAAGCACAAGGCGTGCATGTACATTTTTGGGACAAAGTCTTGTCTCATGGCATAGCAAGAAACAAACGTCAGTTGCTCTATCCACTATAGAGGGCGAATACTTAGCAGCAGGAAGTTACTGTTCCCAAATCTTATGGATGCGTCAAACATTATGCGACTTTAATATTACTTGCCAAAGTGTGCCCATATACTGTGATAATACCAGCACCATAGACATTTCAAAAATCCGATTACATACATTAAGCACAAAAACACATAGAAGTACGCCATCATTTTCTTAGAGACAATGTGTCAAAAGGCTTAATAAGATTGATATTCATCCCCACTGAACACCAATTAGTAGATATATTTACAAAACCTCTAGGAGAAGAACGATTCAGTACCCTACGGCGAGAACTCGGAATGAGTCTAATACAGATATGAACCGACCCTACTAGATAGACAAACTACCAGCGTATCTACCCTCACCATAATTACGCTTGTTCAAATCCAGTCAGATTTTACTTCCCAAGGACGGCTTCACCACTTTCCATATCTAGATAACGTGTCCTATACATAAGGCTAGAAAGCGTATTTGTCTCTCTCTCTCTCTCTCTCTCTCTCTCTCTCAGACTCCTCAATCCCTTCAATAATCTCAACTGACTCCACTCCTCTCTGATACAATTAGAACAAGACAAGGAAAATAACTCTGAGATGAATCGGAAGACGAAGTCTCACCTCCCTCTCCACCATCTCAACCACCGGTTACTAGAAAACTAAAACGAAGGCCATTATCTGTCACGATCATCTCCGGTGGCTCTTCCCCTGCCGAATCTGAAGCCAGTCTCCCTTCTCCACCTCCAATCGGAACATCTATTAGTCACAAACGTCGCAAGCTTACCGATCCCTCACCGGGCTCACCTCATCTTCCGGTAACACCACTCTCTGTCTCCTTGCATGATGTGCCTGATGACTTTTTCAGAGGACATAATTTTGAACTGCATTTTAAAACTTCTATCTGTCACAAATCTTTTGTCTATGAAAAATCTATAGATATATTTTATTATCAAAACTCCCCTCTCCATCGTCTCTTTGAGTCGTGTGGTCTGTCCTCCTTGCGCACCCCTCCTTCGGTTGCCTATCCAAAATTGGTTCAGCAATTCTATACAAACCTTGAGAATAATGGTGATGGCTACACCTCTTTTGTCAAAGGCAAATCATTGTTTTTCACAACTAAGGATTTAGGAAGTATTCTGTCCATCCCATACATCGGTGACTGCCCTTTTACTCTCAAAGGACCAATCTCCACTCCTCTGTCTCCCTTAGTATAGCTTCGCATTGTGTTAGATGACCCAACAGTATCCTCTGTCACTCTTCCAAAAACCACCGAAGTGTCTCCCCTTGCCATTGTCTTTCACAAGCTCTTACGCTACAACCTCCTTCCCCATCTCGGTGGTGGAGCAGACTTCACGTATCAAGATTTAGTCCTCGTGGCGTTAATAATGACTGGCCAGCTTTTAACCTCTCACTCATGATGCTCAAACACATGCTTCATTGCGTTAAACACTCCAAAAAATGCCTGCCCTACAGTTGTTTCCTCACCAAACTCTTTACCCATTTCCAAATTCCACTCGATGATGAAGGCTGTATTTACTTGACTGAGTCTGTCGACTCAAATTATCTCAACGGGGCTCATCTCACTCTGCTTAAAGGAAAATTCATTCGTCTGGTTCCTGATACACCTAAACCCATGCCTCCTACCTCCCTGCCCCCTTCCCCTGAAATTTTGACTCTCCTTCACACCATAGCAGATAATCAAGCCCAAATCACTTATGATGTCAAAGACATCCAACTCCGTCTCTCGGTCCTTGAAAAAGGCAAACTGCCAATTCTGTGTAATGATCTCCAGGCCATGTTTCGCAATGTTGGAGATGAATTTATTGACCTCCAAGATGGTTTCGAGCTGCACACCAGGGCAATGGTTGAAGCCCTCCAACGCAAGATGAATCGCAATACCTGTCAGCTGTGCACAGAACACAAGTTCATCAGCAACCAAGTTGGAACTCTGGGTCGATTCACTGAGCGACGCATGAATGACCTGAGTGAGGAACTACAAGCATACCAAGTCCAAGCGCGCATACCTGAATGGCCCCAACGCAATTAGATGGCTGAATATCAAGGCGACTTTCTGGATCTTCCATTACCTCCTCCCACCTTCATTGCTCGACCACCCCGATTTGCCAATACCATGTCCCTGGAAGAGATCATGCACCGCTGACTTCACCGACCCTATTTCACAGCTCGCGAGTCTAATCATGTTAACCTTGAGGAGGACGCTGCTTAGCTACATTTTTTTTTGGCATTCTTAGGACTCCTTTTTGATGGATGCCAAAGGGGGAGAAGACTTCTAGTGTAACCTTTCCCCTGCCCCCAATGACATTTTTTTTGTGCTGTTAAGACTATGGTTTTAAACTTGTTATTTGATAAACGATGGATGGTTTTCATTACTGCATTTTTATGATTCTACTTAACATGTTGAGGCCTAACCAGAACTTGCAGGGTTGATCAAAATACTGCACATATGCAGTATATGGTATGCATGAACTAAGGGGGAGCCATAACTCTCCTGAAGTGAATAGTCTTAGGGGGAGCTATATTTATTGTGTTGTCATCATCAAAAAGGGGGAGAATGTTGACTTATGTCACACTCCATGTTTTGATGATGACTCGATTCTTTCTCTAATCAATGCAATATTATTTCAGGGAAAGATATGGAACTTCAGAAAACGTCAAGGAAGATATTACAAAGCCAAGACATCCTTGAAGAAAGAAAAGAAAATTTGAGTCCTAGGAATATATGTAAGATCTTAGCATTTATTTCTTTCCAAAATAAGGCTCTAGGACATGTGCATTACATAATTGCATTCTCACACTTGGTACCACGTGCTAAGTCACTAACACTAATATACATGGGCCGGTATCTCATTGATTTTAGTAAATATCATACCATCAACTTGACATATATTAAATCATGCGAACTTACTAAAGAAACGAGTTGATTGAATAATTTTCCACAAATTATATAGCAGTAATCATGCTCCATAAATCTTTCCTCATAATTCTAGAAATCTACTTGGGCGCAATTAATGGTCCAATATGGAGGACAAGAATTGTGGACACCGGCTAGTAGGTATAAATGGAAAGCATAAATCATGACATTATGGATACTACATCTCTGCTCATATCACGCTCATAATGTAAGCATCTTAATTCTAGGAAAGTAATTAAGGTAACTAGTCGAGTGCATGAATCAACAAACGCTGCAGAAATCATGGGATATGATTAAGGGAATCTAATTGGTTGGTCTTAAACGGTCAAATCCATATATATTGAAACATGGTAGTTTACTTGCTATATATATATATATGGTAACTTAAAGAGTAGACCTCCGGTTATGGTTATATTGGGCCAGCCTTGTCATAAAAAAATTGACAGCGTGATATCTCAGTTTATGGAAAACAGAAATCAATCAATGTATATCACGCTCATATCAGACTGCAAGATTGATGCTAAGTGATTGTCTAATATATATTGCAGTATCAAATTCGTGCAACGGATATATTCTCTAGTTGTCTATAAAATCAAAACTTGTCAAATTGTTAAGACACGAAAAACATACATAGAAACTGATAAGCTTACAAGCTACGAGATTGTTTTTCATTGAGATAGACATTGATTAACAGAGTTGCTGCTGCTAAAATATTCTGGTAACATTCATCTTGCATATCATTCCATACTAGAGCCTTGAGTTGGTGAGTAATATATTGCTTGATCATTAGACCTCTAGTGTGTATCTTTCATTTCCTATCTCAGTCAATATTACATATAAATTTGTTTGAATTGCTTACCTCTTACAGTCTAGTATAATGAAAGCATAGGTGATTAAGTATGCATAGGTGCACAGGGAACACAGGTTTTCAAATTATTGGAACTTGTATTGTAATTAGAAGAGTTTAATAAAAGTGAGTCTCCAATACTAGTTGGTATTGGACGTGGACTAGACTACTATTCTAGAGGGTAGTAGTTGAACCATGTAAAAAATTCCGGTGTTGGTGTGATTTCTTTCTGTGAGTCTATTTTGCTTTTCCATCCAGCTGCCTGCATTAGTAAAATCAGCTAACTCAATAATATCCTGATTTGGTAATCCAGCTTGCTGCATTAAAAATAAAAATTGAACATAGTTTGTGCATACACTTATTCAACCCCCCCCCCTTCTAAGTGTATCTATTTAAATTTCAATTAAACTCAAATCAAGGCATGACAATTATCATTCAACACTAAAGATCCATTGCAAGCCTAAAAAGTAATTTAGTTCATAATTAATGTATTAAAAATTGAACAAAGTAAAGAAATCACCATCCTAATTACAAGAACTTAATTTAAAAAGAAGAATAGTAATACACCACCCTTCTCAGCCTTTAATTCTGCAATCTTTGTGAAATCACCTCCTTCCTTCGTTCCTCCAACATCTTCTCCTAAGTTACGGCTCTCTAAAGTGTAATTGAATTCATGGATAAGTTTAGCACCCTGTTAATTGACATAATTAATTCCCCTCAGATGAAATAAATCCAGTCCCAATCCATGTTAAAGTCATCCCATCCAATCCAGTTAGAAATTCTAATAAAAATCAAACTCCTATTTGTACCCAACAAGTTTTTAAATTAAAACACCCCAATTACTATGAAATAACTTCCTTGTCACACTCCTAACTTGACTCTATTACATAAAGAAATCATAGCTCGCAACAAAACTCAACTTCTAGCAAAATAAACCATTTCAAAGATCGTCATCGTCAAATCCGAAGATGGGCCCCGCGTCAGGTCCTTTATTATTGCAAATAATATTCGCGCTTATGTCGTGAGAATGTTCTTTCCATGCAGGCGCCCGTGGCCGGTGATGCAAAGATGTCCAAAATTGCTTATTTTTTTATATTTTAATTCTTAACCATCATCAACCTATTCTCCTAGACACATAACAAAAATCCATCAAAAGCAACATAAAAAATCACAAAAATTAACAATATATCAAGGTAAATACGATTAAATCGTAGGTTAAAAACCTAGTCATCAATCGTTTCAAGGCCAGATCATAAAATAGAACTAAACTTAAAGGAAAGTTGTAACTAAGCTTGTGGAGGGGAACTAGGAGCTTGTTGTCCAAGATAGTTAGTTGTGTATAGTTGGAAGTTTGTTTTTAAAACTTTGTAAAGGCTTCTCCGCCTTTTGAATGAGTATTTATTACTGGGAGTAATATGATCTCAAGTCTTGGAAAGGAGCTTAAAACTGGACGTAGCAACATACCCGGGATGTATGTTGTGAACCATACAAATCTATGGGCATTGTGTGATTGAATTTTAACAGTATTGCATATTAATTTATTTTATTGCAAATTAATTAATCAAAAATTCAAAAAGACCTTTGATTAATTTTAAACAGTAATAATCTATTCGACCCCCCTTCTAGTGTTAGGTTTGTATATAGTTGGATAACGTAATCAAATCACATAAACATAGTGTAAGCGCGATAAAATGAAATTTAAAATTTTCATACAAACCATCACCATGATCATGCTTTGTGCTTAATCTAAACAAAGAAGAAGGAGAATGAGATACCCTTGTAGAATCAAGCTTCCTCATGTACGAGTTCAACTCCTAGACCTTCGTAGTCTCCTTGAATTTGCGCAATTGGATTCCTTCCTTTGATCAACATTAGTCACCCAAGCGTTTGGCTTTGAATTTGGTAAAATCCTAGTTTTCTATCTCTATATAAAAGATGTACTCTCCCAACTCTTGGAATAACTCATCATACACAAGATACTATGATGATCTCAAGTCTAAGGATCACTTGTACTACTATCACTTCGAGAATTTCTATTGACAGGCAAGTAAAACTCCATTAGGTATTTCTTAGCGAGCCACATTCAGTGAACTTATTCTCTAATAAGCACCTACATACTTGCTTTAGTGTCTCCACACAAATGATCATGAGATCAATCATCCTCATCTAATAAGCAAGCAACGTATGTACCAATCTATCCGGATTCACTAATCCCCTTTTTAGTAATCCATCGATTGGGAACATTTTAGTTTTTAAGTTATCTAAGAATTTAGATCTCATTAGCATGATCTCATCATGGTTATAAAAATATTGCTTAAAACTATGTGTTTATCACATATTATTAAAACAACACCATGCAGATAATTAAATGCCTTTAGTAAATAAATACTTTTATTAATAAATTAATAGGATTGTTTACAAAGTATATGCTTTATCATCAAACATGATTGGCTTGTATGCATACTACATTCAATCTCCCACTTGCACTAAAGCCAATCGCCATGATATCTCATACCCATCTTATCTGATTGACGATCGAACTGTTGTTGTGTTAAAGCATTAGTAAATGGATCTACAATGTTGTCTTGAGAGTCCACATGCTCTAGGGTGACATTGTTAGGTTTGCTAGAAACGTGAACATGCAATAAAATTATATAAACGAAGCGGAAGCGTAATAAAATTGGATTTTAATATTTTCTTACAAACCAAAAACCATGATCGTTCTTGTGCTTGATTATCAATCTATAAGAGAGTAGGAGAATACCCTTGAAGATTCGAGCTTCCTCAAGTACAAGTTCAACTCCTAGTCCTTCTATAAGACCCCAACTTTCATAAATAAAGATTAATTTTCTCTAAATATCATTTTGAATATTATGGTGTGGATTTAATATAATGTTATAGTTGTGGGTAATATTTATAAATTTTGCAAAGTAAGCAAGTTATTATAAAATATTCGTTTGAATATTCTTTTTGTCGGGGAATATTCGTACGATGGCACAATCATTGATGGACCCAACAACAGAATAATTGTTGGAGTTAGAAAACGACATAATTATATTTTTATAAAAAAAATGGCAAAAGTTTTACTGTTAACTGTTGAAATACCCGGCGATAAAAGTACAATAATACGCGTGGTTGCATAGTAGCACACGATATTGATTATTGATGCTTACATAAGAAGTCACTCAGTTATACTCAATTATTGCTACAGTAATTGCTGCATAATATCTCACGTTATTGATTCAATTATTGTCACAGTATCATCTACACAATATTTTATATTATTAAATCAATAGTTGAGACGATAAAGTTATTCATATTATTATTTGTATTATTGACGATGTTTAGAAAGTTCTATCGAGGAAAGGGGTTTGGTCACCTAATTGCACGCCAATAAGGAGAAGTCCTTATCGGAAAGCTCCCTCTTTCCTGGGAATGATCTGGTTGTCAATATTGTGAGTTATAATATTAATGATGAATAATTTTTGAAAGGTTAAAAAATGTGTTGATTGAAGATAAAATGATTTATGGTAAATATTTATTCAATCTTTGATATAAATAAGGAGTCTGTTATGAGACGTTTGTTGTAAGTTTGGTTAATTCTATAGGGCCCATATGTCATCATCTAAGAGTCACTTTCGCCAAAAGTATTTGCCTTACCAGACGTCGAACCAATTGTCGTTTCACATTACAGGTGTCGAACCACTTGTCATTTCATAGTACATGCGTCGAACCAATTATTGTTTCATATTAGAGGTATCAAAAAAATTGTTATTTCACATTATGGGCGTCAAACCACTTGTTGTTTCACATTACAGGCGTCAAACCACTTGTTGTTTCACATTACAAGCATCAAACCACTTTTCTTTTCACATCAGCAGTTGTCAAGCCACTTGCCTTTTCACATTGCAAGGGCTAAGCTAGAAATATTCTATAAATTGAAGCTTATTTCTTCTTTCATTCTCACCAATTCACTGCGACTCACAAGAGAATTCTATAGAGAGAGAATCAGAGAGAAAGAAGAAAAGTATTCTGTTACTACACTATTGCAGTATCTAATCTCCTACTAAAGTAAGGGGTATTATTTCTTTCGTATTCGTAAAGGGTATTATTTCTTTCGTATTCGTAAGTGATATTATTCTTGTTTAATATTCGTAAGAAATAATATTTTCTTCCATACTCTGTAGTATGTAAGTAATATTATTTCATTTTATATTCCTAATTCTACACTTATGTTGATAAGTATTGCTTCTATACTCCATGAAATTAGTAGAATATCCTTGATATTTGCTCTTCATCCAGTATATTTTTAGGGAAATAATATTCTGAGAATTCTTGATAATTTTTAATCTTTTCATGTCGGGGTACTATTCACAGGTTACTATTCTCGAAGTACTATTCACGGGTTACTATTCACGGGAGTACTATTCACTTGGGGTACTATTCATGACAACAATTGATTTCTTTTCGATCCAAATCATTTTTGAAATAATATTATTCTTGAATATTACTCCACAAAGTAGTATCATGTTGATAATTTGGACATTATTTAATTCTGGATAAATTGAATTATAAATCTTTAAAATTTATCCTTTGCTTTCATTTAATTGAATTCTTATATCATTGTCATCATCATCATGCTTATATTGTGATTAAAGTCATATTTGGCCATAGTGCATAGATGGACTGTTGATTGGTATGATTATGACCAGGGATTATTTGGTATAATCATGACCCGTAATGTTACAAATGATGTGGTAAAAGTCATCATTGGCCCGTAGTGCATTAATGGACAGTTGTTGGCATGATCATGACCATTAGTGAAAACATGAATATCCTTGGCCCGCAGTGCATGGATAATTCGTGGTCATGATACTAATGAATATCATTGGTCTATAGTGCATGAATGATTCGATGATGTGGTTTATTTATTTAGCTGAGTCTCATCGATAAAATTGGTCATAAACTTTTAAATAATAGAAGATAGTAGATATCATGCTCTACTTGACTCTTCTAATGGATTGCTTGTTCCGCTGTAGTTAAATTTGATGTTTATTGTATTTTATCAGTTTAACATTATTTAAGGCTAACGATAATTTATTTTACATTATCTTAGTCATAATATTTCTTACTGGGCTAGTTTTGCTCACCCTTTTGCTTTCATTGTTCTCTTCAGGAAATGAGAACGTAGCCGGGACTACTCGGGGAATGGAGTGACGGTCCGTGATGGTTGTTTTAGTAGTCCTCACTATTTAGTGTGATAATAAATGTAATGAGGACTCCTTTTTGAGTTTGAATACTGTCTATTGGACAATATTCGTGTAAAAACTCTCTGCTATGCTTTGTTGTATTGTATAAATGAAGTTTGTATTTGTATTATGTACCATATATTTGGCAACTAAGAATGGGTGATGTATACCTATTTTGGGGGCGTCACAGTTGGTATAAAAGCTCAGGGATATGATCCCTGGCTGAGATGTGAGACTAGAACTAGGAGGGGAGAGAC
The DNA here is from genome assembly GCA_020205605.1 of Panax ginseng. Lineage (NCBI taxonomy): Eukaryota > Viridiplantae > Streptophyta > Magnoliopsida > Apiales > Araliaceae > Panax > Panax ginseng. The sequence goes on along the minus strand of CM035136.1, from coordinate 36,852,933 downwards.
GGGTAATTCCTTCGCTAGTATGACCTACCTAAGTATAATTGTTATTTAATTGGTCGGTCAGAATATAGGGATAATATGTGGCATATCAATTAACCCTTGTTTTGTGGCAGTGTTTGAAAATGACATCCGAGAATGTTGAGAATAACAATGGAGCATAGGAGACCGTTGAGTCACCACAGATCAATACCCAGGATAATGTGCATCAAGAAGGCAATAATCCTTAGGTAAACAACAACACCGAACAAATGATGAACGATGGAATGTTTAGAGGCTTTCTTCAATTCATGCAACATCAGGCGAGAGAGACTCCTGTCCAAAATGCAGGTGGAAACACAAGCAACTCACAAATGTTCACCGCTAAGCAGTTCAAGGAATTGGGGTTTTTGGGAGAGCCTAAACCACTTAAGGCGGAGACGTGGATAAAGCAAATCACCAAGATATTTGATGTCTTGGTATGCTCCGATGAGAAAAAGGTTCCCTTTCCAACCTTCATGTTGCGAGGAGAGGTAGATTACTGGTGGGAATCTGTAAAGCGTACTCAGCCTGCCGCACTGAAGATGTCTTGGGAAAAGTTCTAAGAACTGTTTAACGACAAGTACTTTCCCGAAAGTATTCGTCACATGAAAGAGGCAGAGTTCATCAAGCTAGAGCAAAATAATATGACCGTGTCACAGTACGAAGCTAAGTTTACCGAGTTATCCCGGTTTGCGCCCCACTTAGTTGATAATGAGGAGAGAATGACGCGGATGTTTCTAAGAGGTTTGAAACCCGAGATACGTCAATACCAAATTTCTCACAAACTGTGTTTGTATTCAGATGTTGTAAATAGGGCTCAGTTATTGGAGCGTGATAATGAGTCAACCCAACCAAGAGAGAGCAGTCGACAAAATGATAATACCAGTGGTAGCAGTCATCGAAGCGGTGACAACAAATGTGGAGGTAGTCAACATGCCAGAAATGGTAACCACTTCGGTGGTAATCATGGCCAAGGCAATAAAAGTGAAAATTTCAACAAGAGGAGATTCAATAATGATGGAAGGACGTCATCACCAGTACCCGTTGTTATAGAAGGAGAACGATCACCGATCGTATGCTACAAATGCGGAGGGGAGGGACACATCAGTCCAAACTGTACGCAGCAGTCCAAAACATTTTACTTTTATGGAAGTGAAGGTCACCTAGCTCAATTTTGTCATGCAGTAAAGCCAAGTCTAGCTGGGATGGAGGCACCAAAGGCCGTCCCAGAGAAGTCAAAGCCGGTAGTTCAAGGAAGAGCGTTTGTCGTGACCTCCCAAAAAGTGAGGAACCCGAACGAGGTTATCACGGGTACGCTAATCATAAACTCTAGCAAAGTATATACCATATTTGATACTGGTTCTATCCATTCTTTTATTTCTCCTACTTGTACTCAACGTTTAAATTTGATTCTGAAGAAATTAGACTTTGATTTATCTGTTGAAACTCCGTTGGGAGAAACCTTCATTACATCCACTATTTATAAGTCTTGTTTGATTCAAATCGGCGACCGCACATTACCTATCGATCACAAGGACACATTGAAAAGGAAGGACTGCCAGAAACACACATAAGTTTAAACGGAAAAAGAATCCTCACACACTCACAAGCATGCATCATATTAGATGCTTTGTATGTGATGAGATTGGTCATAAGGATGCAATATGCTACAATAATCGTATGCATATCAAACCCAAAGTTAAGCAGATTTGGGTTCCAAAGGGTACTAACAAGGTAGGACCCATGCAAGTATGGGTACCAAAATGAGAGCTTACATCTCAATGCAGGAACGGAGCTCCACGATCATAACTTGGTACCTGGACAGTGGATGCCTATGACACATGACTGGGAATAAATCCCTCCTGTCAAACTTTATAGAGAAAGAGGATCCAACATTCATCTTTGGAGACTATGGCTCTGGGAAGACAAGAGGTTATGGCTTAGCTGGGAATGGTGCAGTATCCTTCTGCAAAGTAGCCTGTGTGGAAGGACTAAAACACAACCTTCTGAGTATAAGCCAGCTCTGTGACAAGGGTCATCAAGTTACATTTCTCAACAATCAATGCCGAGTCAGAGACCTGAACACCTCTTCCATAAAGCTGACCGGAATAAGAGAAGGGAACATCTACATTGTTAATCTTGGTCAACTGAGTTCTAATGAGACAATATGCTTTCTGGCTAAAGCATCTAAAGAAATGAGCTAGTTGTGGCATAGAAGGTTGTCTCATCTCAACTTCAAAAGCATGTCAAAACTGGCCTCCAAGGATCTAGTTGCTGGCCTACCCAAGTTCAGTTTTATCAAAGAAAGTCCATGCAATGCTTGTCAACTTGGAAAGCAAACAAGAAGCTCTTTCAAAAGAAAACCTATCAACTCAATTGATAAGCCCCTGCAGCTACTTCACATGGATCTATTTGGACCGATTCCAACCACGAGCCTTGGAGGGAAAAGATACTCATTGGTCGTAGTGGATAACTACACAAGATTTACATGGGTGTTCTTGCTAAACTCAAAAGATGAAACAAGTTCCCAACTCATCAAGATGTTCAAACTGGTGATGAACGGGAAAGGGGAGAAAATCAAGGCCATAAGGAATGATCATGGTAGAGAATTTGACTTCTCTGAAATAGATCAGTTATGTTTAAACAATGGCATCAGTCACAACGTCTCAGCTCCACGAACTCCACAGAAAAATGGAGTAGCTGAAAGAAAGAATAGAATGGTTATTGAAGCTGGAAGAACTCTACTAGCAGCAGCCCATCCGCCTGAATACTTCTCGGCATGCTACACTCAGAACAGATCTCTTGTGCACTCTACAATAAAGAAGACTCCCTACGAGCTATGGAGAGGGAGAAAGCCAAATGTAAGCTACTTCCATGTGTTCGGTTGTGCATGCTATATTCTCAACAATGGAAAACAGTATCTGACTAAGTTTCAACCCAAGTCAGACGAAGGAATCTTTCTCGGATATGCCACAGACAGTAACGCTTATAGAGTGTTCAACAAGAAGACACTAAGTGTTGAAGTCTCAATTCACATCATGTTAGATGAAACAGACTTAGACAAAATTGTTCCTCAAGACACTACGAATGACAACTCAGACACTACAAATGAGGTGGTCGAGCTCAACACCACGATCGTAGTCCCAGAAAATGAAATCATCGAGCCTGAAGAAGAGATCGTAGAGAGAACTACGCCAGACAACAAACCTCCACATCAAGAAGTAGAGGTTAATCTTGAGGAATTCAGACAAGAAGGAATCAGGTTATATGTTCCAACAGGAAATAGATGGGCAAGAGATCACACTCAAGACCTAATCATTGGAGATCCAAATGCAAGAGTTAAGACAAGATCTGCCACCCAGAATGAGTGTTTCTATATAAACTTTCTGTCACAAATGGAATCCAAAAAGATAGAAGATTCTACGGAAGACTCAAGTTGGATAGAAGCCATGCAAGAGGAACTAAATCAGTTTGAAAGAAGCAGAGTATGGAGAATAGTTCCAAAACCTGGAGGTCACCCGATTATTGGCACCAAGTGGGTTTTCAGAAACAAGATGGATGAAGATGGGGTAATAAAAAGGAACAAGGCAAGACTAGTATCCAAAGGTCACTCCCAAGAAGAAGGCATCGTTTACAACGAGACCTTCACACCTGTTGCCAGATTAAAAGCAATCAGGATATTCCTTGCTTTTGCTACCCACAAAAAGTTCAAAGTCTTTCAAATGGATGTTAAAAGTGCATTTCTGAATGGAGAACTTCAAGAAGAAGTATATATGGAACAACCTCCAAGTTTCATCAATCCAACTCTCTCTAATTATGTCTATAGATTAGACAAAGCCTTATATGGACTTAAATAAGCACATAGAGCATGGTATGAAACACTAACTAACTTTCTCATTGAAAATGGTTTCACTAGAGGTAGAGTAGATACCACACTATTTCTTAGAAAGCACAAAGACAAAATCCTATTAGTTCAAATATATGTTGATGACATTATCTTTGGCTCTACTGATGAAAAATTGTGCAAGAGATTTGCCAAGCTTATGCAGAGAAAGTTCAAAATGAGTATAATGGGTGAGCTGAATTTCTTCCTTGGATTACAAGTAAAGTAGACTGATGAAGGTATCTTCATAAACCAAGCCATGTAAAAGACTTACTTAAAAAGTATGGCATGTAATCAGCCTCTCCCATGAAAAAACCAATTGCTCCAGCAACCAATCTTGATAAAGATGAGAAAGGTAAAAGTATTGACATAACTCAATACAGAGGTATGATAGGCTCTCTTCTATATCTAACTACCAGTAGACCAGACATAATGTTTGCAACATGTATATGTGCTAGATTTCAAGCAAATCCTAAGGAATCACACTTAACTGCTGTAAAAAGAATTTTCAGGTATCTCAAAAGCACACCTCACTTGGGACTTTGGTATCCCAAGGAGTCTTCCTTTGAATTGACAGGATATACAGATGCTGATTTTGTAGGCTGCAAGATCAATAGAAAAAGTACCAGTGGCACCTGTCAGTTAATAGGAAACAGACTTGTGTCCTGGTTCAGCAAGAAGCAAAACTTGGTATCTACCTCAACATCAGAAGCTGAATACATTGTTGATGGCAGCTGCCGTGCTCAAATCTTTTGGATAAAAAAATTAACTAGTAGACTATGGGATTGATTTCAAATATATACATATTCATTGTGATAACACAAGTGTCATAGCAATAACACATAATCCTGTCATGCATTCCATAGCTAAGCATATAGAAATAAGATATCATTTTATTAGGGACCATGTTCAAAATGGAACTATATCTTTATAATACATCCCTACTGAAAATCAACTTGTTGAAGCCTTTACAAAGCCTCTAGATGAATCCAGATTTAATAAATTGATAAGTGATTTAGGCATGCTAAATCTGCAACCATAAACTCTATGCTCTAGTTTGTGCTAACCATGCAGATAAAAAGGGTATGTTTAAAATCGTAGAGATGACTAAAGAGGAACCACAATCGTAGAGCAACCTCAACATAACAAAGAAGCATCTTGTGATGACATCACTTCTATTAAATCCAAGCAACCCCTCTGATAATCGCCTCAAGGACAAACCTGACCCTTTGTTTAGCATAAGAGGTTGGCCCTTCCTAAGCTACCTTAATCCTGAAGGAATGCTTTATCAAAGCTCATCACAAGGACTAGGACATACAGTGATCGTAGAGAAGAGCCAGCAATGAACTCTACCATCGTAGTGTAACCTCGACGATCGTAGTCCTCCCAAAGGATACACTAGCTCAGGGGGAGCTAAGGGCATATCAGTATTATCCACATTATTTAAAATCATGGAGCCCATCAGAACTTGACACATGCCCCACTATGTAGATCGTGAGGAGGGAAGTTACAAATACAGCTTAAAAATGTTTTTGAAAACTCACCCTAGAATTTCAAAAAACTCATCTCTCTCTCTACCAGCAGAAACCCTAGCTATCAGAAACGCTCAATCAACTTGAGTTCAAGAAAATCAATGGCTGCTTCAAATGTTATCTCTGGTTACCTACTCTGCTTCGACGAATTCAAGACAGCTGACCCTCAGTTTCACAAGATTCTGTCTATTCTGAAGAAAGATGGTCTTGAAGAAGCTCTGAGCACTAGCACATGGATATACCTGAAGTTGGTGAAAGAGTTCTACAACAATGAAGTCTTTAAGAATGACATCATCACTACAAGGGTTAAGGGAGAACAAATTAAACTCAAAGCTGGAGATATAAACCTAGCCCTAGGTTTCAAATCAAAGGGACTTGTATCTATGGAGGTCATCGACTTTCATGAAGGTCTGAAGAGGATGCGTCACACAAAGTTTCAAAATGTCAAGGGATACAAGAAGAAAGAGTTTCCCCAGAAGTATGAGTTTCTGGCTGACATTGTTGGGAAATGCATATGTTCTAAAAGCTCTGGCCACGACTCCGTGAATGAAGTTCAACTAAAGCTCATAACAGCAATCTGCTTCAGGATTCAACTCAACTATGGGGCCCTACTTATCGATTGGATTGGTAAGTGGATACTCAATTCAAAGAAATCAAAGAACTCTGGAAAGATGCTCTATGGACGGTTTATAAGCATAATTCTGCAATCAGCTCTGGGTGACAAAATTGAGGACAATGAAGGAGAATCCATCAATCCCAACAGAAAAATGAGCCATCATCTATTTTAAAACTAGAAAAGAAATCATGCAGAAAATGTCAAAATGATGTCTGAATCCAGTGGAAGGACTAGTGAAGCAAAGGAATCTGGGCTACTAGGAAATATGTCAGTTGTGAAGGAAACTGATGAAGAACAAGAAATTAATAAAGAGGAACCCATCGCTTTGATCAGAAAGAGCAAGGTTAAGAGGAAAATGAAAGCTCAAAAAATAGAAGAGCCTCAAGGCTCAACTACTAATGCACCCCAAAAGAGTTCAGGCACCGAGACTCTAAAGGAAATGAAGAGGAAAAAGCAGCATTTTGAGGAAGAAGAAGACAGAGCCACCATTTCTCAGCTGCTTAAGAAGGGAAAACGCAGCCACAAAATAAATAAGTCTTCACTCTCTTCGATCGTAGAGTCACTACCGATCGTAGAGTCCAGACCTGACATCACTCTAGAAGTGGATGCTGCAACAGTATCAATCGTCAGAGCTGCAGCTGAAGAAAGAATCAAGCCTGAAACTCAACCAAAAAAGGCAAGGAGAAATCTCGTCAAGACATATGTATATGAAAATGTGAAAGCCTTGAAGGAAGAAGAAGGGAAAACAGCTACAGAAAAGGAGCTTCCTGAAGTTCCTACACTAGAGAATGCTTCAGTTGAGGGGGAGCTGCCTGAAGTTCAATTAAATGATCAGATTGAGGGGGAATATCTCGAAGTTCCTGTGCAAGAAAAAGCTACAGCTGAGGGGGAGATGCAAGAAAGGGAAATCGAAGGAGTAAGAGTTATGGAGGAAGAAAAGGGTGATGATCAGATAAGGGATGAGGAAATGGCTGAAGTAGTGGAAATTTCAAATGAAGAAAATGAAGAAGAAGAGGAAGATGAAGTTAAGATTATAGCAGTGGACTGGGATGGATATAGGAGAGCCAACTACAATCAATTGTTCTCCTATTCACTTTCAGGTTGCCAGGAAGCACAAGGAAGCAGTTCTCCTTCTGCAGAAGACTTATGAATCTCAAAATAAACTTATGATGGAAAGTATCTCAAGTCTACGAACCTCAATACAAGAATTCCAAGAATTTTCCATGGGTTAAATGCAACAAATAGAAACTATCTTGGCCATTCTACAAAAGAACAAATCTCGAACTGATTCTCTGGTGTAAGAAAACTGTGAAGACATTGCTCAATCCTGGAATCAGCTTCACGAGCTTATCCAAGGCATGAATCGACTATCTGAAGACATTCGAACCCTTGATGCTAACATAAAGGGGGAGAATAAAAGGGAAGGAGAGAAATAAAAAGGCAGAGGCAGAGGGAAATTCATTGCTCAATCTTTAAGAAGCCCTCCCTTAAGACAACATCATCATCAGACTCCGCGACCTGAACAACATCAAATTATCATGCCGCAATCGCTAAGGAGTCAAGGGCCATCTCCCAGCTCACAAAGGGTAACCACTACTAGCCTACATATGCCAATTGGAGACCATGCCATTATGAATAGACATGATCATGGAAAAAGGTTGTGTCAAAGTGAGCTGGAATATATTGCATGGAGAGACGAAGCCAGCAGGAGAAGGAGATATGTAGAGCATGCCAATCCTCCAAGGAGTAAAAGGCAGAAGAAATAGAGATAAGTTGGAACTCATTTCTTATTGATGTAACTAAGCTTTATTGTAATATCTGTCTTTACAAACATCAATAAATTCATGCTTATTCTCTAGAGATTTCAGCTGCTCACTGAAACACTAAGTCGTATTTACTTTCTAGCAACTACATCTAGAAATTGATGATCATGATACAAATCTCCTTGGTTATGTCAACATCAAATAGGGGGAGATTGTTAGGAAATTGCATATTTAAATTTTATGTTGAAAGTAAATATTCATGCTTATATGTAAAGGCCTTCTAGGGATACATGTACAAGGACTTAATGGTAGATCAAACTTGTTAGGTTGATCTGAGCTTTAATGTTTATGATTCTATAATTTAATGTATATAAGAAGAGATCAAAGCTCTTAGGTTGATCTATGTCTTGAGATGTAATAGATAGGCTTTAACAGAATCGTAGTCTGCCGAGCCAGTCAAAGTGATTGCAGAAGCCAAGGCAGAATCGTAGAGCATCGAGAAATCGTAGTTTATCTGCTTTAGAGGGCCTCTCCCAGAATCGCAGAGTGGTCCAAATGCCTGCTGAGTCAACTCAAGAATCGTAGTTTGCTCTCAAAAGCGTAGAGTCTGTAAATCAAGCAAGCAAAAATTGTAGTCTACCAGTACTTAAGAGCAATCGTAGTGTTCTCATCTACTAGTACCAGATCAAGCACTAATGTTGCAAGACACCACGATCATGATCGTAGTGTATCATTTGTTTGCATAAGAAGCATCGAGCCTTGTCCATTTGTTTAAGAATAAATGTCAACAAATATGGAATGGATTATAGACATTGAGACTATCGGGAATCCCAATGACATAACACTCATCCTTAGTATATAACAAAGAGACGTATTGAAGAAGCTAATGAAAGTACTACATGTCAGCCAAAAACACCTTTTCAAGTGTTAGTTGAGATAGCAGTCTGCTGTGTCAGTGGGCCAGGTGGCTAATCAGAAGATTTACAGAAAGTCACCATCAGTGCTCAGAAATGTCAAATACAATTAATGCTTCAATGGATGCCTTCAAACGGATACATTTCAAAGGCACCTTATATATAAATCAGATACAGAAGTAAGAAACAAACATGCATACAACAAAACACTGTAGAACACTTAACACTCAACTCTACAATCTAAAATGAAAGTTTGCTCAGCTACTCAGTTCTTTCAAACACAAGCTCAATGACAACTGAGTAGCATCATTCAAGAACTCAACTATCATTAAGTGAAGTAAGAAGTACTAAGTCTGTTGGACTTGCAGAGTTCTAAGTGAACTAAGAAGTTCCAAGACTGATGGTCTTGAAGGAATCCAAGTGATTTCAAGATTGTAAAAACATCCTTAGTGGATTTCCTACTCAAGGAGTAGAAGAGTGGACTAGGAGTTTTGAATGCTATGAACCACTTAAATTCTCTGTATCTTTTATATTCTTGCTTTAACTGTTATACTTGATATAACTGCCTGTTAACTATTAACTCTGTTTATCTTAAAGGGGAACAAACAAATCACATATTTCGCTAAAATTGATTAACAATATCTGACAAAGAATTTTGAAAAAGAATTTTGAAAATATCTATTCAACCCCCCCCCCTTCTAGATAACTATTGTGCCTCTGGGAACTAACACAATCCTTTGCCAGATCTGCTAGTGAGAATGGAAAGGCTATAAGCTTGATTTGCTCTTCCGTGATCCCATTTGGTCTCATGGTGGAGCACACCACATAGAATTCCTTCAAATATTTGTAGGGGTCCTCACCTGTAAGGCCACGAAAAGTAGGCAGTAAATGGATTAGTCCATAATTAAGTTTAAATGCAGCATCTAAATTAGGATATTCAATGCACAAAGGTTGTTGATTTAAATTAGGAGTTGTCAACTCCCTGAGAGTTCTGTTGTTATGTGGAACTACCATCTCTTCTTCTTTATCAGATTCGGTGGATGATTCGTTGGAAAGTAGCTCCAAAGCTATGTTGAGGCCCGGTGATGATGCAGAAGCCTCGGCCAAATCTATAGTAGACTGTTTAGTTTTCTAATTTTGCTTCTTTAGTCTCCTTGTAGTTTTCTCAATCTCTGGGTCACAATCTAATGTAGTAGCTTGAGAAGATCGAGTCATAAACAAAAACAAAGCAAATATTAGAATAAAAACAAAATGCTAAATTACTCTCCGGCAAAAGCGCCAAAATTTGGGAGCTGTCATTTACACTCCTAAATTAACCTCACTTTCACTTTACAAATTCAAACAATTAGCACAGTAGTATGTAATGATCAATCCCACTGAGAGTAAATTTGTTTTAGAATTATTTTACTATTTCAATAGAAAATAAAGATGGGGGTTTTTGAAATTTTTTTTTAAACTAAGAGAACAAGAATTAATGATGAAGTTAACCAAATATGTAAAAACTTCAGTTCTGCAGTTCAGTTTCACCAAGTACAATAATCAATTAATCAAGTTATTATTATTTTTCTTTCAATGAAATTATTATCCCTAGATAAGAATAAGCTCTGCTATCCGCAATTCTCCGTAGATAATAACTGTATGAAATAAGCTCTCCACCAGATTTTAACTAGCATGCAACCTAGAACAAGCTCTCTAGATTTAATATGGCAGAAGCATTAAGAAATAAAGAATTAGATTAATCCAAGCAACAAACACATAAGCTCGATTTGTTTAACTTGTTTTCTGATAATCTTAGCAATACACAAAAGCTTGTCAACAATTAGTATTACCAAGTTGCTACTTATGATGAAGACATATATCAATTATACGTAATACCAATCTTAATCTAGCTTTTGATAATGATCAAATTAACTCAATTGGCCATATTAAATCAATTATATCAATTAGCATGTAATCAATGAAAACAGATTATCAGAAGAAATTTCATACAAGAAGGAATAAATAATAATACTCAATTAATCAATTACTTGTAACAAGGTTCCACCCCCCTTTAGAACTGAATGAAAAGAACTAGCCTGACATGCTCTTGAGTTTTCACTCCAATAGATGATAGTTGATAATTTAATGAATAAAACCCTGACTATCATCCTCTATTTATAGTGCTAGACAAGTCCCTAAATCCTATGAGATGTAGAAATCCATATCCTAAAAGGAATTACAAATCACACTAATTTCCATAAAGAAATAGAATCTAATTTGGAAATAAATCTTTGTCTAAAGGAAATCATAAAGCTAATAAAAATATCAATCCAATTCCATGTAGTAGTCTGCCAAAATCTGCATTTAGAAACTTTTCAAAAATTCAAGATTTCCCAATTTTCTCGCTCAAATTCGGTAGGGGCGAATTTCCATTTCCTACATTGACGTCTTTCGGTAAAATGAGCATATCATTTGATATAGGAGGCGTTACGGGGCCTGCTACCTATCAAAATGAAGAAATCGACGAGATCTACAACTTTCATTCTTTGAGATTTGATAGAATATGGCTGAATCAAGGTCGAACTCAGGCTCCAAGTGACTACTATGTAAATTGCAACTTAAAAACTTTGAGGTTCAACTTCCGTCTGGTAAAAAGATCATGACTTTTTCATATGAACTCCGATTGGGACGATTCAAGATGTTCCAGAAAGCTAAGGAAGAGCTCTACAATAAAATACAAGTCCTGAGCTAAGACCATGCATCCAACTTAATGCTAAAAACCCTACAATTTTCCTTTTTTCTTCATTTCATCTCCAATTCTTCCTGAAATTATTAAACACCTTAATAAGCTCATATACACATGAAACATGCAATAAAATTAAACATAAAGGAATCAAAATAAATTTAATAATATGCACTCATCATTGTGGAAAATTATCATCATCGTGGAGGACCGATGATGAAATCTGTTATACAGTTCCGCAGTAAACAATGCACAATTCCCCAAGAGTCACTTGTATATGAGAAAAGCATCTTCGGTGGAAAGCCTGCAATGAGAATTAAGGAATTTGGTGATAACCCCAATGTCAACATCTTGTAGTCTCAACAATGGAGCAACCTCCATTCTAAAAGTTTTGAGGACGTCTTTGCAACTTGTCGGAAAATTAGGCTCAAATAGTACTGATGTACAGTTCAATCCGCTGGCGATAACCCCAGCGATGCATCAGGAGATTCTTGTGATAAGAACTTTGGAAACTACCGGTCGAGTAGACATCCAAGCAGTTCAATGGTCATCATTGACAACTCTATTCCCTAACCGAAGTGGTGGGCGTATGGTAGTTATCACATCTCACTGGAAAACGGTCCAACAAACAACACTTAGCATACATTCGCATCATGCTGCATTACATTGCATCATGATTTTCTTATCACATTTCAAGGGTCTAGTGATCTTTATCATATCCATGCCATTACATTGCATGAATATGATAAAGAGGGGCATTTTTAGACACTCAAAATTTTGCATTCATGTTACTAACCATGCAGGAGGGCAGAATCATCATCTAGAGATAACCCTGGAAGTCAAAAAAATTTCAATCCTGGAGACAACCCTGGGATACTCAGTTTTCAATCCCGGAGATAACCACTGGAGATTCAGTTCCAACCTCAGAGACAACCCCGAGGGATGCATTCCAAGTTTCGGAGATAACCCCGGAAATGTCAGTTTTCAATCCCGGAGACAACCATGGGAGATTCAGTTCTAACTTCGGAGACAACCCCGAGGAGTGCAAACCAAGTTCCGGAGATAACCCAAGAAAAGTCTGTTCCAACCTAGGAGACAACCCTGAGGCATTCAGTTCTAACCCCATAGATAACCCCGGGAGGTCAAGCACACCTCAGAGATAACCCTGAGGACATTCATAACCCACAAAAGCCCAATCTCAAAGATAACCCTGAGCAACGACTGCAACATCTACACAAAAGCCAGAGATAACCCCGGTGGGGGCAAATTTGTCATTTTGCCACCTCAACACCACATTCACGTTGTCTCAACATATTTTAATCCACACTGCGTACAAAGGTACCACAAGAACAATAGCTCCAATCCCGAGTGACTACTACACAAGACAGCACACCAGATAAAATTTGAAGACTTGAAGATCTGGTCATGGACCCATCTTCCCGACATCGTACAACCTCTAATCCCATGTCATTGTGTATCTCTAGACAACAGCTTCCCAAAAAGGTACAACACTCCTTTGTTGGAAGCCCGGATAGAAAGTTATGAAGGTTCGAGCAGACAGTGCGTAGCCAAAGTTCACGTAGTTCGAGACGATGGGACCCGCATGGCATGGAGTACCCCGGGTAGTTGCAGTTAGACCCGCGTCTACCAAGGATAGACCTACGGCCATCGGGTCTTTAATATATGAGCTTTTGGCATCTCATTTGAAAAAGAAAAAAAAGAGAAAAGAAAAGAAAACTTTGTCCATTTAAGCCTATAAACACTGCTAGAGTGCTATAAACTGAGTGATTCGTCTTTCTAAACACTTTTAAGCTCGTGTTTTACAACTTACTAAAATTTAACCGGTGGAAATCGAGTTTTCAAGTGTCAAAAGCTATCTGAAATCTTCTTGTCAACCCACTGTAAGATTTTTCAGTTTTTTAAACTTTTTATTACTTCTATACATATATATCTACTAACATTGAGAGTCGCGTTGTGTTGGTATGCCTGGATCGTCGATCCGTGGCTTTTTATTGCTTATATATATATATATATATATAAGTATATATTTATATTTATAAGTATAAATATATATAAGTATATATTTATATATATATATAAGTATATATTTATATATTTATATATAAGTATATAAATATATACTTATATATATATATATATACATTTTAAAGTCCTTTTGGAGTTTATTTCACATAGATTGATCATCCAAATATATATATATATATATATATATATATATATATATATATATATATATATATTTACCGCTTTTATAAATATATGCTTTACTTGTTTTCATAATGTAGATATTTAATCTTTCAGCCTACGGGCTAGATTTGCCTCAATCTGGCTATTTCTAACTTTAACCAGTTCATAATGACTAAACTGGAACCGTTGAAGCTAGAAGAGTTTAGATTTACTCAAATCTAGTTCTTTTTCTAGCTTTTACACATATTGCTTTTTCATGTGAGCCTATGAATCATGTGATCACATATTTAACTCCTGAATCTAGATTCGATTCCCGTGATGGACATTTTACAGCTGCAGCCAGCTTATAAATTATCTACGGTGTCTGAATATCCTTAGATGGTTCTCATGCCCACAAGGAGTTCGACACTTCTTTGTATCTTATTTTCTCGAAGATGCCTTTGATAAGTGGGTTTTATACCTACTTATCCAGTATCTATTACTTGAATTATTTGCTTAATCTCATGTTTCAGTTACTTTTCATGCATTTTGTGTTCGTTTTGTAGATTATATGCTTGGGAGTTGAAATCGCAAAGAATTGGTATGAAAACACAAAGAAAAGCAATATGGATATCGTTTGGGCTTTTATGTTTATTTATGTTCTTGGTTTGGAACTTGGATTACATTATAGATCTACGTCTCCTCTTTCTGGAACATCTTGAATCATCAAAATCGAAGTTCGGATGCAAGAGTTATGACATGTGTACCAACGGACGTCGAACGTCACTATTTTGGATGGCCATTTGCATAACAGTCACTTCCAGCCCAATTTTGACCTTCATCCGTCTGTTATTTATAAAATCTTAAAGAATGAAAGTTATAGATCTCGTCGATATCTTAGATTTGATAGGTGGCAGGCCTTGTAACTCTTCCTAGATCAAACGTTATGGCTGTTTTCCCAAGGGATATCAGAGAAGAAAATTTTTCGTCACAAAACCGCCGTCGGGGTGGGCGTACCAGCCACAAGTCAGAATCCTAGCCCGCCGGGGTGGGCCCAAATCAAGCATAAACCCTCGCCGGGGCCGGGGTAGCCCAGAAAATGCACGAAAAGTTCGAATTTTGGTCCAATTTGAGTCCGAAAAGGATTGTTTCGATCCAATTGACACAAGGACTTCCAAGAGAACTTCCAAGAGGACTTAAAGACATATGAAGAGACTTATAAAAGGAGGAGAATCACAAGGATTAGGGGAGATGAGAGACTAGATAGAGGATTCAATTAGATTAGATTAGAGTAAATTAGATCAAAACACTAGTTCTAATTAGATTTGGAGATTGAAGCAACTTGAAGACCATTGAAGATCAAGAGCAGGAGCTTGAGGAAGATAGAGATTTCTTGACAATGATTTATTCTTTACTCTACTCTTATTTTTATCTTTTAATGTTATTTCAAGTGTGGATTCTTAGTTTTAATTCAATGAACTAATTCTTTGTTTGAGATTACAATGGATCTTATTGTGTAGTTTATTTTAATATGCTTCGTTATCAATTATTATGTTCTATTGTGAGAATTGTCTATTATGATTTGGACTTAATTGTTTAATTGATTGGCCATCAATTACTAGTGATAATCTATATGAACTCGAGAGATGAAGTATTGATTTAGATCTTATCATGATAACATGTGTCATGAATTTTGTCAATATGATTTTTGATTATTGTTAAGATAGAGATACGCTTGACATCGCATGTAATCGGACAGAGAACTTATTCTTCAACCTTCTTCGATTGTAATTCAAATAGAGATATAGTGGGTTAGTTGATTAAAGGTGTTTAAGATTTCTATCTTAATTGTGGATTGCGTTAATATGGGTATTATGCATCGAGAGGTGATTTTATACGCTTTAGTGTTCTTGATTAACAATTCGAGGATAGAGAATAATTGATGAGAAGTGTGTTAACTTAAATGAAGCAATAAGTGAAGTTGTGATCTTAAATCTCCGTTATCTTAATTTAACTAGTGGTAATTAGAATTAGTTTACTTATAAATTGAAATTCATTCGTTTAAATAAGATTGAGTTGGTTACGGGTTAGTACTTGATGATTTTTATTAAACAATTCCTCGTGGGAACGATACTCTACTTTCACTTTATTACTTGTTGACCACGTATACTTGCGTGTTGTGCGTATATAGATTTTACCCAATAGCCTTGCATCTTGAAAATAAAATCAATCAAGCCGAATACATAATAAAATGGAAGTATCAAAGGCCTCAATTACTATTGAGCACAAGGGTTTGAAAAACCTATTTTACAAAACATCACTTCTATATCTTGTTAAAATTGAACTTTTATACAAAAGTTAAACCCTTTGTATATAAGTGCAAACGAGGCATAGCACTACTTCCAAACTGTAACAATCCAGAATTTTAAATTGTAATAATTAAATATTTATTGAATTATATAAATATTTATTTGATGTGTTTATTGTTGAAATTGATAAAATAAATATTTTATTGATGTGGTTATTAGTAGTAAATATTTATGAATTAAAGTTATTAGATAATATTCCAAATTAAATTAATTTGTAAGTTAGAGAGTTTTAATATAACATGAGAGGTTATATTGTTGTTGAATTTAATAATTTAAATTAGTGTGTTAAGTTATTATATAAAATTATAAAGAAATTATAATTTTGTGATAATTGTTTAAGTGGAATATTTATTTAAAATATAGTGTGGTTGATTAATTTATTGATTAATATTGGATATGGAAATCCAAATAAATAATATGTGATTATAAATTATAAACTAAATTGTTTATTAACATAATTAAAGTAGCTTTAAATTAGTTTAACCCAAACAAGGCCTAAAGTTATTAAATCTTTATTTTAAAGAGTTTTTGCCAAACAAAGCCTTATGGCTTTTGGATTTTTAAATTTTGAATTATAATAATATAAATAAAATAAAATAAAATAATAAATATAATATATTTATAATATATACATTTGTTTTGTAACTAACATTTTATTAAGTTTGGCGTATTAAGGTTATCAGTTTTATTTCTTACACTTGATTATTAGTTGGTTTACGTTTAACCTTAGTGTTATGCCTAAGTAGTATATTGAGAATTCAGAGAAGAGAACTTGAGAGAATTGTCTACAATGCAAAGGATTTCTTAAGGAACAAAAGGTATTTTCCATAATCTCCATAGTATATGTATATATATATATATGAGTTTACGGCAAAATTTTGTGTATTTTGTGAATTTCAAATTTGTTGAATTGTTGCTATACAATTGGGTTACTTGTGATTATATGTGTTTATGATGATTAGAGTTTGTGTTTAAATAAGGAAATTGCATGCTAATTTCGTATAATAGTAGAAAAATCATGACAATGTATATATTTGTCATATGGCTTGTGTATGTATCAATTTTGATGGTCAATTCGTATGCTAAACTGCAAATTGAAGCTTGTTTATGCTAGTTCATTAAGAAACGAAGATAATGTAACTTGAACGAAGTGATTTGGTGAGGAATTGAAATCACAATGTTGATTTTTGTGAAGAAACTCAAAAATTGAGTTTTCATATGAAAATGAGAAATTTGAGAAATTAAAATAGTTAAAAGTGTTGTTAAATTGTTCTATGTTGATGAATATGTTAGCAATCTTGTTTATGATAATTTTATATGTTAATTTCACTGTTTGGTGGGTGAAATTCGTGTTAGTTGGGCTAAAAAGCAGCCTCTTGTTCATGCGCTAGTTTCTATTTACTGTCTGTGCACCGGTAGCAATTTCACTAGGCCAAGGCTAAAAAGCGTAGAAGTAACTGCCTGAAGCGATGATTCTTATCTTTGTAATAATATTGCAACATTTGCCATACAACGATCCGAGGCGAGAGGCTATTCTTATTCTGTCTTTGGGATTACAGGGGTAGCGACATAATTTGGTCTAATGATGTGTTAGTATAATAAACATGTAATAATATAGTTAAAACAGAATCGTGCTATGTGGTTAGTAGTTTCAAAGTTTCAAATGGTTAGTAAGTGATGAACGTGGTATATTAGAACTTAGTGAACATGATGATTAGTAAACAGGTGTTGTGAAGGTTAACACTTGTAATTTCTGATATTTGTATGGTAGCTTAAGACTTGTGCTAAAATAATAAGTCTAACTAGAAATGCGTGTTATGTTGGAACGTGAATGTTAGTATATCTAATAGATGGTGGTTCTAAACCTATATATAGGTGAACGTGAGTTTAATAATATATCTTATGCTCGAGACAAGTTCTTTAACTCTACTTTTATAATAATTGTGCAAGCTTCTAAACCTATCTTTTTACATTGAGCAAGTTTCTTGTATCTAGTTTATTTATGATGATGCAAGTTCCAAAATCTCATCTATTTACATTGAGCATGTTTTAATCTTAAGTTATTGGAATTCTAATCATTGTTTGCTTACTCTAACTTGTTTATAGTTAAAAAAGTTTCTCTAGTTCATTCTTTTATAATAAATGTTTCTTGAACTTTAGTTCCTGGTGTTGAATTGTTCAATCACTTGGTATAGTTTATTACCATGTGGAGCAAGCATTGTTTCCAGCTTGCTATCAATTAGTGCATGTTTGGTAACTAAATTTCTTATTTGACAAGATCACAGACCTAGCTTATTATTGTTCAAGCCAAGGTTTATCATTTTCTTCATTTTGATCAATACTTATGCTCTCTGGTTATTTTCAAGCATGAGTTTAGTATATAGTCAGTTCACCTATGATTCTCAATTGTTCTATGTTAAGTTGTTATTAAACAACTATTGTGTTATCAAGCATTATTGATTCAACTAGTTCCCTACTTGATGATCGTTAAACTTCAAATTACCCTTGAAAGCTTATCCAAACCAAACTTTCTTTTCTGCGGACTTGTACTCTAAATACTGAGATGAACAACCCTATTATTAGGGGTTTACGCTTAGCGTTGAAATGTTTGTGCACAATATATTGTACGAAGGGATGATCCCCCTATGTACGTGAAGTCCTTATAGTCTTATGACTGTTAAAGTTTAAGTTGAAAGAGTACTTATAACTGTGGACATGGTTCGTGGTCATTAGACCCTCAGTTGTATATTTCAGAATGTTAATAGAACATATCGTTCAGTTCTATTGAGCCTATTATTTGGCAAATGTTGTAAAGTTTATCCATTATTATTTCAAGTTAGCTTTGCTTGCTCACTCTTGTTTATATAAACAATACAACTAAAGTTGAGAAGGTCGACGTACCTAGCACCAGTAAGGGAAAGGGAAAGATGAACAAGTACTGAAGACTTGTAACCATTTTGATATTTTATTATCAGACTTTATTTGAATTATTGTAATGAACTTATTTAAATTTCGCATTTGAATGATTGTATTTAAAGGTTAGATAACCTGGGAGATTTTATTAATGTAATCCCTTAAGTGAAGGTTTATTATTCAATTTTTATTATGATTGGGTAGTTAGATATGAATGTTTTATTTAAATGAACATCAAATCTTGTGGTAATGAAGTACCAGGATTTGGGGGTGTCATAAGTTGGTATCAAAGCCTTAGGTTATAAACCTTAGGTGGGGAAAAGCCTAAGGAAGTAACCTTTGAAAAGATAGTGGTGATTAACTCTTATCGAGTTTTAAGGAAGAATTGATAAAACACTTATGTGCTTATGTGTTTATAACTTATGTGCTTGTGAGTGTCGAGTAGTAATGATTAATAATTAAAACTTAAAATTTTGTTGTCAGGATAACTAATGTCGAAGAATTCAGTCAGGCTAGGGAGGAAGGACCTCATATGCCTATAGAGGAGGAGCCTCACGACATTCAGGTTGTTTGGGAACAACTACTGCCACGAGAGTCAGCCCCGTTGGTCACAGTGGTTGAAGATGAGGATGATGATTTGGAAACGGATGAGGAGGATCTCGTTGAGCTGCCACAGTCAAATGAGGATGACGAGGTCGAGGACGAGGAGATTCCATTGAACTCGATAGCCGCTCGTATGTACGATGAAGTTTACGACCGCAACATGGAACTTTAGGATATCGTCGAGGAGTTGCAAGAGATAGTAGCTGAGCAACAGACATCAATGGCACAGAAGGACGATGAGATCTAGAATCAAGATGAACGTTTGAATAATGTCGAAGAGAAGCTGGTTCATACTGAAGGAGAGAAAGAACAACTGATCGAGGAGGTCGCAGAACTGAAGAACAAGCTGAAGGAAGAAGCTACTAAGAGAGCAAGAGCCGAAGACGCATATGAGGAAGTGTTTTAACGAGCCAGGATAGCAGTGAAAGACGCACAAGCAAAGAGAATGAAGATGGAAGAGATGAATAGTGTATTCAACACTGTGATTAATCGAGCTCAGGATCGGGTCATGGGTTATCCGATTTAGTTCGAGACACTTCCATCATTCGTATTAGATCGCAGAACAATATTCCGGATTATAGAGGAAGAACGTAGTAAGGCTAAGCAGTATCTTAGTAGAATATCGTAGTTGTTATGCGATTAATAAAATGTTAAATAATTTGTAAATCCCAAGTGTTATGTAACAACCTATGGGATATGATGATGATGTTGTCCTGAAACTTTTGTAGTTCAGGAAAGTAACGTAGATAGCAGTGATGCTATTATTATGATGTTTTCAACAAGATTATGAATGAATAAAAGTTATTATTTTATTTTATTCAAAGTGTTATGTGATAATTTCCTTTATGAGATGTCAGTTAAGTAGAAATTACTTAAAAGAGTTGAATAATAATCTAATGAGTGTATTTTTAACAGAAAATGCCTCCAAGACGTCAACCACCATGACAGAGAACCACTGAAGGAACCAATAACGATAATGTTGATGCTAACCTCGTTCATCAACTAGTGACGTTACTAACAGGAGCGTTGCAGAATCAACCACAGAACTAAGGATCAACGTTTAAGGATTTCAAGGCGGTTGGACCACCTGAATTCCGTGGGTCCATGAATCCAATCGAGGCACAGACCTGGATATGGAGATAGAAAAGGTGTTTGATGTCGCTAGGGTAGGGGATGATCAGAAGACTGCTTTTCCAACATTCATGTTGAAAGCAGAGGCTAGTTATTGGTGGCAGGCCAATAAAACTCGAGAAGGGCCAGGGGTGATGACCTGGGATAGGTTTAAGGAAATATTCTTTGAGGCGTATTTCCCAGAGAGTTCGAAGAGTCAGCTAAAAGTGCAGTTTTTAGAACTAAAGCAGGGAACAATGATGGTGTCTGAGTATGCCGTGAAATTCAACGAGTTGGCGAGGTTTGCGCCATACCAAGTCAGTACAGATGAACGTAAAGCGAAGAGGTTTGAACAGGGACTAAAGCCCTGGTTGTATAGTAGGGTCTCCCTGTTCCAGCTGAAGATATTTGCAGTGGTAATGGAGAAGACAATTCTCGCTGAAGGTGGGGGCGAGGTTGTGACAAAGTTCAATCAGGAACAGAAAAAGAAGAAGAATGAGGTGGAGGTTAAGAATGGTAGTGGAGGTAGTGGAAATGGCAACAACAATTTGAAGAGAAAATTGAACGAAAATGTGGGTGCTGAAAACCAGTAGGGTAACCAGCAGAATAAGAAGTTCGAAGCATGTGCTACATGCGGGAAGTTTCACAAGGGTGTGTTCTTGATGGGGAAACGAGTATGCTTCAACTGTGGTCATAAGGGTCACATCGCCCCAAATTGCACTCAATCTAAGAAGAACGTTTGCTTCATGTGCGGATCCAAGGATCACTTTGTTCGTGAATGCCCTAAGAAGAAGGTTGGAGAGACAACAGGAAGGAAGGGAGATAGCAGTGGAGGTACATGGGCCATTGCTGGACCAACAGAATCAAACAAACCTACAGCCAGAACCTTCAACATGACTGTGCAAGATGATGTGCAATAAAAAGATATGGTGTCGGGTATTATCCCAATCAATGATATAAATGCTTATGCATTATTTGATTCGGGTGCTACTTGCTCGTTTATATCTGATGAATTTGCTAAGAAGTTAGAAATACCTAGTGAAGAATTGAATTTCCCTTTAAACATAGAAATTACGAATAAGGAAGTAATTCATGTTAGGTTCGTATACAAGAACTGTAGGGTGAATATTAAGGGGAATATCATGATGGTAGATTTAATTCCGATTTGACTTGGAGAGTTTGATGTTATTTTGGGAATGGATTGGTTGTTCAATTATGGAGCGGTAATTAATTGCCAAAAGAAATTTGTAAACCTTATGACTCCGTCTAAAGGTAGTTTTCTATGGTAGCAAATCGCCTAGACAAATGAGATGTCTGACGATTATGCAGACCAAGAAGTTGTTGAGTCAAGGCTGTATGGGTTATTTAGCTTACATAGTCGATACTCAGAAGAAGGGTGTAAAATTGGAAGAGATACCAGTGTTTAGGGAATTTGTAGATGTGTTTCAGGAGGATTTGCCAAGACTTCCGCCTGACAGAGAGATTGAGTTCGTGATCGACTTAGCGCCGGGAACAACAACGATATCAAAGGCCCCGTACAGAATTGCTCCGGTAGAGATGAAGGAACTGATGGTACAATTGCAAGAACTATTAGATAAGAAGTATATTCAACCAAGCGTATCACCGTGGGGAGCGCTGGTGTTATTCGTGAAGAAGAAGGATGGGTCAATGCGTCTTTACATCGATTATAGAGAATTAAACAAAGTCATTATTAAAAAAAATATCCGTTCCAAAGAATAGATAACTTGTTTGATCAATTGAAGGGTGCTAAATAGTTCTCAAAAATAGATTTAAGAAGTGGGTATCATCAATTGAAGGTAAGAAAGGAGGATATACCTAGAACGACATTCAGAACTCGGTATGGACATTACGAGTTTCTGGTGAAGTTTATTTGGTTTGACCAATGCCCCTGCTGCATTCATGGATTTGATGAACAGGGTGTTTAAACCATTTTTAGAAAAGTTTTTAGTGTTATTTATCGATGATATTCTGGTATATTCCAAAACTCAAGAAGAACACGTGGAACACTTATGTTTGACGTTGGAAACACTAAGAAAGGAAAAGTTGTACGCGAAATTCTCTAAATATGAATTTTGGCTAGATCGTGTATAATTTCTTGGGCACGTGATTGAAAAATATGGGATTTCAGTGGATCCATCAAAAGTGGAAGCTATAATCAATTAGGAACAACCAAGAACACCGTTGGAGGTGAGGAGTTTCTTGGGACTGGCCAGTTATTATAAAAGATTTATTCAAGATTTTTCCAAGATAGCCACTCTACTAACAAATTTGACAAGGAAAGTGGTAAAATTTGTTTGGACGGAGAAATGTGAAGAGAGTTTTCAAGATTTGAAGAAGAAATTAAGTGTGGCACCGGTGTTGTCATTACCAGATAATACGGGAAACTTTGTGGTGTATAGTGATGCCTCACATAAAGGATTGGGTTGTGTTCTTATGCAGAACGGCAAGGTTATTGCATATGCATCAAGACAGCTGAAGGATTATGAGAAAGGTTATCCGACTAATGATTTAGAATTGGCTGCAGTTGTGTTTGCTCTGAAGATATGGAGACATTATCTCTATGGAGAAAAATATGAGATGTACACAGACCATAAAAGTCTGAATTATATTTTTACACAGAATAACCTAAACATGCGTCAAAAAAGATGGATAAAATTGATAAAAGATTATGATTGTGAAATCTTTTATCATCCAGGCAAAGCGAATGTGGTTGCAGATGCATTAAGCAGAAAAGGTCGGGAAAAGTTGATGTTGTTAACCAACCAGGAAGAGCTTATTTTGGCTATGGCAAGGCTAGAGTTGGAAATCAAATTTCCAAAAGAAACCGACGAAAAATTATACCAGATAGACACTAGTCCAACTTTGGTGAACAGAGTGAAGAATGCTCAACTACAAGATGAAGAATGTGAAACGATTAAAGAGAAAGTGGTTGAGGGTAGTGATGTAAAATACAAGATCAATACTAAAGGGTTACTGAGGTTCGAGGGAAGAATTTGGGTTCCAATAGTACCGAAGATTAAACACGAAATCTTAACAGAAGCTCATACCTCAAGATATTCGATTCATCTGGGAAGTACAAAAATGTATCAAGATTTGCAGCGACATTTTTGGTGGCTAAATATGAAAATGGACGTTGCAGAATGCGTTGCAAGGTGCTTGACATTAGAGAGTGAAGGTCGAGCATCAAAGACCAAGCGGATTACTTCAACCATTGGAAATACCGGAATGGAAGTGGGAGCATATCACAATAGACTTTGTGGTAGGTCTTCCAACAACTCAGAAAGGGTACGATGTGATTTGGGTGTTAGTGGATAGATTAACGAAATGAGCACACTTTTTGCCCATAAAAGATTAGATTTAATCTTGATCAGCTAGCAAAACTATACGTCAAAGAAATCGTGTCCAGACATGGAGTGCCAATATCAATTGTGTCAGATAGAGATCCGCGATTCATGTTAAATTTCTGAAAGAGGCTATAAGAGTTTATAGGAACACAGTTGTGAATGAGCACGACATACCATCCACAAACAGATGGCCAAAGCGAACGAACAATCCAAACATTGGAAGATATGGTGAGAGCATGCATCATGGATTTCAAAGGGAGCTGGGAATAACATTTACCATTTATGGAATTTTCCTACAACAACAGTTACCACGCGAGCATCGACATGCCACCTTATGAGGCACTATACGGCAGAAAGTGTAGAATTCCACTATGTTGGGATGAAGTCGGTGAACGCCAACTGTTAGGACCAGAACTGGTATAACAAACTGCTGAGGTTGTCAAACTCATCAGGACAAGATTGGTAGCAGCCCAAGACAGACAAAAAAGTATGTTGATCAACACAGACAAGATCGTGCATTCGACGTAGGAAAATTATGTATTCCTAAAGGTTTCTCCTTGGAAGGGGAAAATTCGTTTCGATAAAAAGGGAAAGCTAAGCCCAAGGTTTATTGGACCCTTCAAAGTACTGCGAAGAGTTGGAGAAGTGGCATATGAGGTAGCTCTACCTCCAGAGTTGGAAAACATTCATAATGTTTTTCACGTTTCGGTGTTACGACCGTATAAACCCAATTACAAGCATGTGATCGAGTATAAACCATTATAGTTCAGTACAGATTTGTCTTATGAAGGGATTCCTATTCAGATAGTCGACAGGAAAGAACAAGTGCTCAGAAATAAAGTGATACCTTCTGTGAAGGTGATATGGAGAAACCACAATGTCGAAGAGGCAACGTGGGAACTCGAAGCTGAAATGATGAAAAATTACCTGAGTTATTTGTTTAATCCATGTCTTCGATTCTGGGGACAAAATCTTTGTAAGAAGGGAAGAATGTGACGATTTGATTGTTTGAGTTGTGATTCTAGGGACAGAATCCTTGCAAGGAGGGAAGGATGTAACAATCTGAAATTTCAAATAGTAATAATTAAATATTTATTGAAATATATAAATATTTATTTGATGTGTTTATTGTTGAAATTGATGAAATAAATATTTTATTAATGTGGTTATTAGTAGAAAATATTTATGAATTAAAGTTATTAGATAAAATTCTAAATTCAATTAATTTATAAGTTAGAGAGTTGTAATATAACATTAGAGGTTATATTGTTGATGAATTTAATAATTTGAATTGGTGTGTTAAGTTATTATATAAAATTATAAAGAAATTATAATTTTGTGATAATTGTTTAGGTGGAATATTTATTTAAAATATAGTGTGGTTGATTAATTTATTGATTAATGTTGGATATGGAAATCCAAATAAATAATATGTGATTATAAATTATAAACTAAATTGTTTATTAAAATAATTAATGTAGTTTTAAATTAGTTTAACCCAAAAAGGCCTAAAGTTATGACATCTTTATTTTAAAGACTTTTTGCCAAACAAAGCATTATGGATTTTGGATTTTTAAATTTTGAATTATAATAATATAAATAAAATAAATTAAAATAATAAATATAATATATACGTTTGTTTTGTAACCGACATTTTATTAAGTTTGGCGTATTAAGGTTATCAATTTTATTTATTACACTTGATTATTAGTTGGTTTACGTTTAACCTTAGTGATATGCCTAAGTAGTATACTGAGAATTCAGGGAAGAGAACTTGAGAGTGAAACTTGAGAGAATTGTCTACAATTGCAAAGGATTTCTTAAGGAACAAAATATATTTTCCATAATCTCTATAGTATATATATATATATATATATATATATATATATATATATATATATATATGTATATATATATATATATATATGTATGCATATATGAGTTTACGGCAAAATTTTGTGTATTCTGTGAATTTCAAATTTGTTGAATTGTTGCTATAGAATGGGTTACTTGTGATTATATGTGTTTATGATGATTAAAGTTTGTGTTTAAACAAGGAAATTGCATGCTAATTTCGTAAAATAGTAGAAAAATCATGATAGTGTATATATTTGTCATATAGCTTGTGTATGTATCAATTTTGATGGTCAATTCGTATGCTAAACTGCAAATTGAAGCCTGTTTATGCTAGGTCATTAAGAAACGAGGATAATGTCACTTCAATGAAGTGATTTGGTGAGGAATTGAAATCACAGTGTTGATTTTGGTGAAGAAACTCAAAAATGAAGTTTTCATATGAAAATGAGAAATTTGAGAAATTAAAATAGTTAAAAGTGTTGTTAAATTGTTCTATGTTGATGAATATGTTAGCAGTCATGTTTATGATAGTTTTATATTTATTTTATATGTTAATTTCACTATTTGGTGGGTGAAATTCGTGTTAGTTGGGCTAAAAACAAAGAACTATTTCATTCATCTTGGTTTCATTTATATGCACCAAAGACACCAAACCACTACTAAAAAATGGGGCTTGAAGAATAAACCGATTTTCGATTTGCTAATGGTGCTAAATTTCGTTGCTAAAGGTTTTTGGCAACGACTTTCTTCGTCGTTCGTCTTTCATTGCTTGAATGAGCGTTGCTAATTGTTCCGCAACGAACGTATTTTTTTCGTTGCCAAAACTAATACATTTTGCAATGAAATTGGCTTTCGTACAGATACATCGATCCTTTAGCAACAAAATGTATTGTTGTAAAATAATTAAAATATCGTTGCTAAAAACCCCACTTCGTTGCAAAAGCCTACTAATTGGCAACGAAATAAACTTTTTTTTTTGCAACAACCATGCATTTTCGTTGCAATTGATACCATTTTGCAACGACATTTTTGTTGCGATAAATTATGAAAATTAATGCCTAAGCTTGCTTTTCGTTTATGAATGTAAACTTTTTTTAGCAACGATTTGAATTCTTGATTATATTATTTGGCAACGACATTATCTTTGAATCCATAACGAAAATGTTTGTTCTTTGATTATTTTCAATAGAAATGAAAGTCGTCGATTAGCAAGCGACATTATATATTCTTTAGTTTCTTTTATATGTGCAACGAAAGTTGATATGATTTGCAACGATAAAAAATGTTGCCTTTTATTTTAGTATTAGCAACAATATCCTCTTCGTTGTTATTAGGTTAATTTTTCGTTACCAAATATTATATTTTTAATGCCATTAGCAACGAAAAATTGTTGCTAAATGTATAAAAAATTGTTGCTATATTAAAACTTGTTCAATGTTTTGGCAACAAATTATACTATTGCCAAATCAAAATTTGACATACTTTATGTATACCTGGCTAGCTCAATGTCCCCATAGCAAATAATGACAAAAATACAAAAAACTAAAATATTATTAACTTAATAAAATCATCCACTACATAATCATTCATTATCTTTACAAATATTCCAAATATTCGGGGCATTTAGTATAATCCAAAAATATTCTTAGTTTTGGAGACAAGATGTGTTTTAGCCTAATTGCTTTTTAAGCAGCCTGATTCATCAACAAACTTGTGAAACTGGGAAATGAAGCCAACACGACTACTTTGCTGAGGCAACCAGAGCATATCGGGTTCGGCGTGAAAGTAGCAATCAAGTCGCCAAGTCGCAAATTATCATTGCACTCAAAACTCAACTGCACCTACACACACCAAAAAGCAAAGAAAGCAATTAAACCCTTGTATATCTAAAACCCAATTGAAATGCAGTCCTTCCACCAAGTTTGCGGGAATACATTAGAATCAGAGAATAAACCCAACTACCCAAGTAAATAGTAAGGAACTGGAACCAAAGAGATTCTTCATAACGTGTTCTCATTCAAAAGAAGAGAATGGAAAGAGCTTGAACTAAACATGACTTGGCAAATTTTTTGATAAGTGTATTCCATTTTGACTACTAATAGTTCTCTATTAAGCAACAACCATGCACCCATATCAATAAAACTTGATCCAAGAAATGCTCTTATAAGTCTTTAACATTTTCATTTTTCATGACAAGTAGGACCAAGTTTTCAATTATGTAATTCATGTTATCGAACTAATGTAAGATACTTCATTGCTTCAAAATCACAACTCATTTACTTTTTCCCAAACTTCACATGGTTTACTTTTCATATTTAATTTATCCCTCAAACTGGTTAACAAAACAGGATAAGATTTTAAATGAGATTAGTTCTTCAAAACCTATCTGAGAAATGTATTTGGTTCTTCAGAAAATGCAACATTTTATGCCCTGTTGGTTCCATCAGATAAACATTAACAATGATTCATGATATAACTATCACGAGGTTGCTATTATCACCCAGCACCTTAACTTATAAGATTTTCATGTATAAAACAACTCTAATTAGTGATTACTGCTTGCAGTTAATTTTGTCAATTTACAAGTCTCTTGTGCTATAGCTTCCATGTAACTGTGAATGTTATTCGGTCCATGATTAATGAGAGCTAAATAAGTACTAGCAATAAGACATGTCTGCAAATAAGAACGACAAAGAAAACTTGAAAATACACTCTAGTCATGTTCTCTAAAAATGAAAACCAAAAACCTTTTGACAGTGATACCTGATGTCCAAAACCAAAATCCATATCCCTAGGATTGGTAATGCAAATGGGACATAACTGTCACAAGGCAGACAAGAAACAATTTACTATGATTCCCAACAATACATGAACATTCCAATACTAAATCCATTTTTTAAGTATACTGGATCACTCCAGTACTAAATATACGGGTAAAGTTTTATGTGAAAAAGTTGTGAGTGCATATCACTTACATGAACATATAATACAGCACTTGCAGGCAGACTCATGCCAACTGTGAGACCTCAGATTTTATGAATAAATATTTAATTTTCTCGAAATATTTTTTTTTATATTATGGTGTGGATTTGAGATAATGTTATAGTTGTGGGTAATATTTATAAATTTTGCAAAGTACGCAAGTTGTTATATAATATTCGATTGGTCGGGGAATATTCGTTTTAACAGGGAATATTCGTACAACGGCACAATCATTAGTGGACCCCACTACAGAATAATTGTCGGATTGAGAAAACGACAAAAATACTTTATGAAAATAACGGCGGAAGTTTTACCGTTAACTGTTGAAACACCCGGTGTTAAAAGTATAGTAATACGCATGGTTGCATAGTAGCACACGGTATTAATTATTGATGCTTACGTGATAAGTCACTCAGTTTTATTGGTATTATTAATGTAATAATACAGAAAATCTTTTTATATAAAACAGAATACTTTTATAAAGTTATTCTATAAATAGAATATATTATATTCTATTATGCATAGTGTTGCATAGTGTTTTGTATAGTAAAATCTTTTTATATAAAATAGAATACTTTTATAAAGTTGTCTGTTTTATTAGACAATAATTAGAATATATTATATTTTATTATGCATAGTGTTTGCATAGTAAAATCTTTTATAAAGTTATTCATTTTATTAGATTATAAATAGAATATATTATATTTTATTTAAAAGATTTTGCTTTAATTATGGACCGTCAGATTAAAGTAAATCAATCTGGACCGTTCATGGATTAGTTACTATGCATTCCATTTTCCTATAAATAGAAGCTCATTCCTTCATTATTTTCTTACGAATTCACAGAACTCTAGAGAGAGAAACTATAGAGAGATAGAAGAAAAGTATTCTGCTACTTAACTACTTT
The DNA here is from genome assembly GCA_020205605.1 of Panax ginseng. Taxonomy (NCBI): domain Eukaryota; kingdom Viridiplantae; phylum Streptophyta; class Magnoliopsida; order Apiales; family Araliaceae; genus Panax; species Panax ginseng. The sequence goes on along the minus strand of CM035136.1, from coordinate 36,823,195 downwards.
TATATTCAGTTTCTTTTACGGTAAGGGGTGTTATTTCTTTTGTATTCAAGAAGAAAACTTCTGTTATTCCATTTCTTTATTATTTCATTGGAATAACTTTGATCATGCCGAAATACCCTATACGTGGTGACATTCTTCTATTATTCGTCTTTATTATTCCGTTGGAACATCCTCGTCATGCTATATCTGTGGGACTGGTTCCGCTTTTTTATTATTCTCGTCTTTATTATTCCGTTGGAACATCCTATTCGTGCTTTTACTTGGGACTGGTTCCGTCTTTATTATTTCATTCTTTATTATTCATTGGAACATCCTGTTGGTGTGATTTTCACCGACACTGGTTCCATTATTATTATTCATTGGAATAACACTTTATCGGAAATACCATATACATGGTGATTTATGTTGTTATTCCATTCTTTATTATACTCAATTGGTTAAAGTTTTGACTTCTATACTCCATAAATTAGTGGAATATCCTTGATATTTTGCGCTTCATCCGAGATCTTTTCATGGAAATATTCTTACGAGCATTCTTGAATTTTACTCTATAAAGCAAAGATCATGTTGACAATTTGGACGTTATCGGTTCCTAGATAAATTAATTCTTCAACTTGTTTTATTGAATTCTTATATCATTGTCATCATCCTCATGTTTATATTTTGTTAAAAGTCATCTGTGGCCTGTAGTGCATAGATGAACTTGGTATGATTATGACCAGGGACTATTCGGTGTAATCATGACCGTAATATTACAAATGATGTGATAAAAGTCCACATTGGCCCGTAGTGCATTGATGAACAATTTTTGGTATGATTATGGCTATGGATACTCTTTGGCCGTAGTGCAAAGATGAATTATTTTATGGCATGATCAGGACCGTTGATGAAAACATGATTATCTTAAGTCGTAGTGCATGGATAATTCGTGGTCGTGATACTAAAGAATATCCTTGGCCGGTAGTGAGGGGGTGATTAGATATGTGGATTATTTATTATGTCGAGTCCCGGTGATAAAAGTCATGAAAAACCTTTTAAATCATAAAAGATAGTAGATTTTATTCTCTACTTGACTCTTTTAATGGATTGCTTGTTCATTCTTTGTTAAACTTGATGTTTGTTATATTGTATCGGTTTAACCTTTGTTTTAAGGCTAATGATAATTTATTCGCATTATCTTAGTCATAATATTTCTTCTTGGGCTAGTTGAGCTCACCCTTTCTTTCACCTTTTCTCTTGTGAAATTAGAATATATTTGGAGCGAGTCGGGGAATGGAGTGATGGTCCTAGATGGTGCATTAGTAGTCCTCATTATTCTGTGAAATAGTGTGATAATAATTGTAATGAGGACTCCTTTTGAGTTTGTATAATCTCTAGTAGACAATAACTGTATTCAAACTCACAGTTATGTTTTGTCGTATTGTACACGACAGTTGTATTAGTAAGTTGTGTTTGAATTTTGTACCATGTATCTGACGACCCAAGATGGGTGATGTATACCTAATTTTGGGGGTGTCACACCAACAATTGCAGCCTGTCTATCTGAAGAAGGTGCACTTAGTTGGAAAATACTAGACTGTGAATGTTTTGATGCCCCTCGAGAAGCCATACCATAATGAGGTGGAGGAAGAGCAATCATGTCTATAGCTTTCCCTTTCTTAGCACTGATTGAGAAACGAAAATATATCATGAATTTTCCTAAAACAAATATATTGTTTAACATTATGGCAAAATCACAAAAGCCAAGTTGAATTAGTACCCTAATATATTAAGTTATAGTGTTGATTTATATTGAGAAGGAATTTTCATCAAGGCTGAAAGTGCAAAGTCTGCCTCTTTCCTGGATCGGTTCAGATTCTTCGACATAATTTATGTGAAATTTACAAACTAAAAGGATAAACTGATCAGTATAACAAAAACAAAGCATGCTCTGAAACAACGGTTTCAAGGTTCCTGCTACCTACTAAAACTTGCCTGGAAATTATCAAAGGCTCGAGCAGGTATGTTGTCATCGAATTCTCTCATCATGTCCCATGGCCCATCTCGAACACCAACTAAAATGATTGACAAGGGGTATTCACTGTATAGTAAAAAGAGCATTTCTCGAAGATTTGGGCCACAAAATCATCCACCCATCAAAAGTCAATCTGAAAACTCACCTGGCTTTCACGATTGCCTCAACAGTTTTCCTTTCTTGGGGGCTTAACTAGCCATGTTCAGTATCAACACTTCTTGTCACCTATCATACATTAGGGAATGAATAATTAAAGCAAACTCGTAGTTTAAACTCCAGTTTTATCCAAGTAAGCATTAGAATACATACTGGTACATCAAAAAGCAGTAAACCAATAAACACTTCAATGGTTCCTTTAACAAGTTACACCACACCTTATTCTTAGGAAAGAGAATAGCACACCAAAAGTCACATGAAGATGTTCATAGAACTTATTTTGATGAGTAAATCACTAAGAAACCAAAATGATGATACACTATAAAACTGTGCAATATATGACTACGTAACGGAAAAAATGCATTTGATGACCTAAGAAGAATAGTATGCTTACTCAAATTAAATGTCCACATTGCTATGAACTCGTCTACATGACCATTTGCAAAAACCAATTTCAAAAGCCAGCCATCTACCAATTTTCATTTTGATTTTAGATTGGTTAGACATTTTTTTAAGATTTTTTCTAGATCGGATTTATAAAATAAATACTGATACATGAAAGTTTGGCTTCAACACATACAAACTTGGACTAGAAATTTTTTATTAAAAATCAGAATGATTAAAAGCTAATTCAATTTTATGGCTACAACATCCAACCCTGCTTGCTTTTGATACAAAGAAATCATATAATCTGCTCACGCAAAGACAATATGTAGTTGTATAATTGAATTTGAAAGTAATCGACATTTACCGTAGGAATCTGGCGGATATATCAGCTGGCTGAAATGAATCTGAATTTAATCTATGGATTTTGTATATGTAAATAATTATCAAAAAAAGTGAAGACTAAAGCAAAAGTTTTATTATTATTATTATTATTATTATTATTATCATTATTATTATTATTATTATCACATAATAACCCTATATTATGACCGACCAACAAATAAGCTTAGGTAGGACATACTAGCGAAAGATTTACTCATCTCTCTCCTCCTAGTTCTATTCCCCGATCTCCTCCAGAGACCATATCTCTAAGCTCTGATACCAACTGTGACGCCCCCAATCAATATACATCTTGAATCAAATATTCATCTTTGCACTACATGCCAAAGATATTCATTTGTATCACCAGTTGGTTATGTTCATCTCAACACATGTTCATCTTTGCACTACGGGCCAAAGATACTCATCAATTAATCATTCATCTTTGCACTACGGGCCAAAGATATTCAGTAATATCATCATTTAGGACTGAGGATGATAAAAAATATTTTAAAGAACAAATCCAGTGAGACAGAAGGACAAATATTAGGGATTCATATTTTAGTTTATCCAAGTTCAATAATGTTCCATAATAAATTATAGTGGAGTAAAATTCAAGAATGAAGATCAAAACATGGATTAGATTTCAAGAATAAGGGTCAGAACAGATAACTTGAAAGAAAAAAAAATAATTTTTTTTCTTTTGTGAACAAGCGACCGTGAATGAGCATTAATGATGAGCGATGTGAGTAAGCGATTGTGAGTGAGCGATCGTGAAAACGATTACTGTTATGAAAAGTTCCAAATTTGATAAAAAGTTCAGACCAATATTCCTATGAAATGATATTAGATGAAGCGAAATTTCTAATCATTTCAGGAACTATAGAAGCAATACTTACCATAGTAAGTTCAAATTTAGGAATATGAGATGAAATAATATTGCTCACGTAATATGGAGTATGAAAGAAAATAATATTTCTCACGAGTATTGCAATAAAATAATATCCTTTACCTTAGTAGAAACTGGATTTGACTGGAGTATCTGATATTATTCTGAGAAAATCTTGTAGAAAAACTACGCTCAAAGTATTCTTATACTCAAGAAAAATACTCACAATACTTTAGAATAAGAATTTCTGATTTATGAAATGGTGTGTTAAGGAAAGAGGGGTTACCCCCTATTTATAGTGCAGCGCACGGAGGAAAAATCAAAGTATTCTGCCTAACATTTGCATTTTTTTTCCTTGCCTAACTATGTTTGCCTAACTTTTCATATTTTTCATAAAGGTGGGAGCCATCCTTGAAAACAAACTTGGCAGTCAAAGCCCACCAACCATTTCCACCAATCAATGGCCTTTATTCTTCATAATTGAGGGTCCACAATTTTGAAAATCAAGCTTTGCAGGAGATATGAAATATTAGCCATCCACCAAAAGACAAAGCTTATGCAGGAAAATTCCTTCCGCCCGCAAACTTAGAAAAACATGCAAATAAAAATAATTCATAAACGTCCCTTTTTATCACATGCATATATATATATATATATATATATTATAACAATAATATTATTATTTAAACAATTATAAAATATTATAATAATATTTTGAATTAATATTCTATCGGAAAAGATTAAAATACCAACTTTCATCAAATGTCACATAGTAACAAAATTCCTTCGTTTATATCCACATAAAATAAATATTTTCTTATCATATAAACCAATAATTAATTATTCACAAATAATATTACAGAATCACAATAATGACAACCAGGCCGTTCCCAGGAAAGAGGGAGTTTTGCAATAAGGATTTCTCCTTATTGGCGCGCAATTAGGTGACCAAACCTCTCCTTGACAGAACTTTCTAGACATTGCTAATAATGTTATCTAATAATATTATTCAAATAATATGAATTATTGATCTGGTAATGGGAAATATTGTGCAATGACAATTATTGAAACAACAATAATATAAAATATCAATGCAGCAATTATTGAATCAATAACATAAAATATTGAACAGTAATTACTGTAACAATTATTGAGTAGTGCCTTCTTTACGTAAGAATCAATAATTCAAAAAATCTTTGTGCAATACTGGTGTCATCTCTTTGTGCAACCACGCAGTATCGTATTTTAACCACCGGGTAATCTAACAGTGTTAATGGTAACAATTACGCCGTTATTTATAAAAACTCAAATTTGTCATTTTCTTCATCCGACCGTTATTCTGTTATGGGGCCCACAAATGACTGCGCCGTCGTACGGATATTCCCGACAAAAAGAATATTCCATGACCAAACGAATATTCCCCGACAACAATGATTATTTTATAACCACTTGCTTATTTTGCAAAATTTGCATATTTCACCCATAACTAAAGCATTATATCAAATTAATTCCTTAAGATAATAAATAGAGGAAATTCAATTTTATTCATAATAAGTTGGGGTCTTACAATCTCCCCTCCTTATGAAATTTTGTCTTCAAAATTGACGTACGTACCTGGAATGTCGAAAACGTGAGGGTACCTCGCTTTCATTTCTGATTCCAACTCCCAGGTCATTTCTTCAATAACATGATTGTGACGCCCCCAAAATAGGTATACAACACCCATTCTGAGTCGCCAAATACATGGTACAGAAACAACTACAACTTCATTATTACAACATAAAAACTGTGAGTTTAAATACAAATGTTGTCATCTAGACAATATCCACACTTAAATAAGTCCTCATTACAATTATTGATACATTGTTTTACAAAAATGGTGAGGACTACTAAAACGACTTTCTAGAACCTTCATTCCATACCCCGACTAGTACTCGCTACATTCTCGCCTCCTAAGAAAATGGAACAAAAAGGAAAAGGGTGAGCTCAACTAGCCCAGTAAAGAATATTATGACTAAGATAATATAGAACAAATTATCGTTAGTCTTCAATAGGGAAAAATCTGATAGAATACAATAGACAACAAGTTTTAGATCAACAACTGCAGCAGAAACAACATTTCATTATAAGAGTTAAATAGAGAATAAAATCTACTATCTTCTATATATGAATTTAAAAGTCCATCATCGATATTTTATCCTTGTAACATCAATCAATATATGTGACGCCCCCAAAATAGGTATACATCACCTATTCTGAGTCACCAAATACATGGTACAGAATACAAATACAACTTAATTATACAATTGTCGTGCAAAGTATGACAAAACATAAGCTGTGAGTTTTAATACAAATATTGTCGTCTAGGTAATATACAAACTCAAATTCAATATTATTACATTTATTTTTCCACTATTTCACTGAATAGTGAGGACTACTAATGCTATCATCTGGTCCGTCACTTCGTTCCCCGACTAGTCCCTGCTATGTTCTCATTTTCTGAAGAGAACAATTAAAGTAAAAGGGTGAGCTCAACTAGCCCAGTAGAAAATATTATGACTAAGATAATTCAGAATATATTATCGTTAGCCTTCAATAGTGTTAAACTGATATAATATAACAATCATAAAGTTTAAGCTGCGGTAGAACAAGCAATCCATTAAAAGAGTCAAGTAGAGAATAAAATCTATTATCTTTTATGATTTAAAAGGTTTTCATCATTTTTTATCATTTGGGACTCGACTTAATAAATAATCCGGATCATCGAATCACCCCCACACTCTACGAGGATATTCTTTAGTATCATGACCACAATTATCCATGCACTCACGGGCCAAAAATATTTGTGTATTCATTAATGGTCATGATCATGCCAACAATCATCCATCAATGCACTACGGGCCAATGAGGACTTTTACCACATCATTTGTAACATTACGGTTATGATTACACCAAATAATCTCGGTCATAATCATACCAAGTCCATCTATGCACTACATACCCATGAGATGACTTTCAAGAAAATATAAACATGAGGATGATGACAATGATATAAGAATTCAATAAAACAAGTTCAAGAATTATTTTATCCAGGAATCAATAACGTCCAAATTGTCAACATGATACTGCTTTATGGAGTAAAATTCAAGAATGCTCAGAAGAATATTTCAATGAAAAAATACTAGATGAAGCGCAAATATCAAGGATATTCCACTAATTTCATGGAGTATAGAAGTCAAAACTTTAACCAACTGAGTATAACAAGGAATGGAATAACAAAAGAAATCACCAGGCATGCGATAGACCGCACAGGCAGGTTATTCCAACAGAATAATAAATAACGGAATCAGGTCCGGCGTAAAACGCACAGACAGGATATTCCAACAGAATAATAAAGACGGAATCAGGTTAAAGTAAAACGCATTGACGAGGATATTCCAACAGGATAATAAAAAGGCGAAAACCGGTCCGTAGTAGAGAAGCATGCATGACGAGGATGTTCCAACAGAATGATAAAGAATGGAATAACAGAAGAATTTCATTAAGTATAGGGTAGCCCGCGTATACAGGTTATTCCAATAGAATAATAAAGAATGGAATAATAGAAGTTCTTTTCATGGATAAGAAAGAAATAATACTCCCTACCTTGGAAAAACTAGATACTAAAATAGTGAGGTAGCAGACTTCTCTTCTTCTTTCTCTCTATAATTTCTCTCTATAATAATCGCTCTAAAGCTTTTGTGAATTGTTGAGAAATGAAGGAAGAATGAGCTTCTATTTATAGGAAAATATAGTTTCGATAATTACACGTTTTGGGGCTCGAAAAATTACAGTACAATACCTCCAACTTTTCTTTTATTTTTAATTTAGTCATGCAAGTATTATCAATCTTGCACCAACTCCCCTAATAGTAAATAATGTGATTCAATAGTACACACATGTGAATAAATAGTTATATAAGCATGTGAAATATTAGCAATTAATTGCTCATTTGTCCGATAAATTACCCGATTTATCAATATAACCCATAGACATCAATTATCATCGGAATAGATGTCGATTTCCACTAACACTAATAATCCCAACACAATGGAACTATCAAAATTCATTTTTAATCAAACAACTTATTCATCATTAATATTATAACTCACACTATTTAACAACCAGGTCGTTCCCAGGAAAGAGTGGGCTTTTCGATAAGGAGTTCTCCTTATTAGCGCGCAATTAGGTGACCAAACCTCTCCTTGACAGAACTTCTAGACATTGTCAATATTGCAAATAATAATATGAATAACTTTGTCGTCTCAATTATTGATTTAATAATATAAAATATTATGCAAATGATACTGTGATAATAATTGAATCAATAATATGAGAGATATGATGCAGCAATTACTGTAGCAATAATTGAGTATAACTGAGTGACTTCTCACGTAAGCATCAATAATCATTACCGTGTGCTACTATGCAACCACGCGTATTACTGTACTTTTAACACCGAGTGTTTAAACAGTTAACGGTAAAACTTCCGCCATTATTTTCATAAAGTATTTTTATCATTTTCTCAATCCGACAATAATTCCGTTGTGGGGGTCCACCAATGATTGTGTCGTTGTACGAATATTCCTTGTTAAAACGGATATTCCCCGACCAATTGAATATTATATAACAACTTGCGTACTTTGCAAAATTTGTAAATATTTCCCACAACTATAACATTATATCAAATCCACACCATAATATTCAAATATATATTTCGAGAAAATTTAATCTTTATTCAAAAAGTTGGGGTCTTACAACCTCCCCTTCTTATGAAATTTCATCCTCGACATTAGGGTGCGTACCTGGTATGTCGAAGAGGTAAGGATATCTTGATTTCATCTCAGATTCTAACTCCCAGGTCATTTCTTCCACATCGTGGTTTCTCTACAAAACTTTGACTTGAGGTATAACCTTGGAGCGTAGAATATGATCCTTTTTATCCAAGATTTTAACAGGTAACTCTTCATACGTTAAATCTTCCTCTATCTCATCTGGTTCTAATTCAATAATGTGGTTCGGGTCTTTCACATATTTACGTAGCATAGATATGTGAAAAAACGTTATGAACACGAGACATACATAGCGGTAAAGCGAGTCTATACGCCACAGTTCCTACTCGATTGAGGATTAAAAATGGGCCAATGAATCGAGGGTTGAGCTTTCCTCTCTTTCCAAATCTCGTAACTCTCTTCCATGGAGCAACACGTAATAACACATGATCTCCAATATCGAATTTCACGTCCTTTCGATGAAGATCAGCATAACTCTTTTGTCGATCTTCTGAGGTTTTTATACGTTGTCAGATCGTTTGAATCTTTTCCGTAGTCATACATACCAACTCCGGTCCCAACAACGTTGCTTCACCCACCTCATCCAAGCATACTGGAGAACGACACTTTCTTCCATACAACGCCTCAAATGGAGCCATGCCAATACTTGCTTGATAACTGTTGTTGTAGGAAAACTCCACCAATGGTAGGAACTTATCCCAACTTCCCTTGAAGTCAAGGACACAGAGTCATAATAGATCTTCAAGAGTTTGAATGGTCCTCTCCGACTGCCCGTCCGTTTGAGGATGATATGCCGAGCTAAATCGTAAATCTATGCCTATAACTTTTTGCAAACTAACCCAAAATCTTGAAGTGAATCTTGGGTCTCGATCAGAAACTATGGATACTAGCATACCATGCAGTCTTACAATCTCGTTTATGTACATACGAGCAAGACGTTCAAGTATATAAGTTTCTCGTATAGGTAAAAAATGAGCAGACTTGGTCAATCTATCAACAATGACCCAAATTGCATCTATGCCTTGAGAAACCTTGGGAAGACCAGTAACAAAATCCATGGTAATGTGTTCCCACTTCCTTTCTGGAATTTCAAGTGGTTGCAATGGACCTTTTGGTACTTGATGCTTTGCTTTGACTCGTTGACAAGTTAAACACCTTGAGATAAATTCTGCTATCTCTCTCTTCATATTGCTCCACCAAAATGTATGTCGAAGATCACGATACATTTGGGTACTCCCAGGATGGATTGCAAACGGTGTGTTGTGCGCCTTCATCATGATTTTATACTTTAAATCAGGGTTGTTAGGAACACAAAGTGTGGAGTTGAATCGAAGTATTCCTTCTTCATCAATTCTTACTTCCGGCATAGCACCTTCTTGTACTTTCTTCCTCATACACATCAGCTCAAGGTCTGTAGCTTGAGCAGCTTTAACTTTATCGATTAAAGTCGGTTCTACTCGAATATTCGCCATCATCACATGGGTCCCTAGAGTCTTTATCTCTAACTCCATCCTTTGCAAGTAATACAAAATGGGCCTTTGCGTTGACAATATTACACTCGTACCCACATATGATCTTCTACTTAGTGCATCAGTTACTACGTTCGCTTTTCCAAGATGGTATTGAATAGTATGATCATAATCTTTTCGAGTATAACTGAGAGATATGATGCAGCAATTACTGTAGCAATAATTGAGTATAACTGAGTGACTTCTCACGTAAGCATCAATAATCAATACCGTGTGCTACTATGCAACCACGCGTATTACTGTACTTTTAACACCGGGTGTTTCAATAGTTAACGGTAAAACTTCCACCATTATTTTCATAAAGTATTTTTGTCGTTTTATCAATCAGACAATAATTCCGTTGTGGGAGTCCACTAATGATTGTGCCGTTGTACGAATATTCCCTGTTAAAACAAATATTCCCTTACCAATCGAATATTATATAACAACTTGCGTACTTTGAAAAATTTATAAATATTACCCACAACTATAACATTATATCAAATTCACACCATAATATTCAAAAATATATTTCGAGAAAATTTAATCTTTATTCAAAAAGTTGGGGTCTTACAATATACATCTTGAATCAAATATTCATCTTTACACTACAGGCCAAAGATATTCATCAGTTGGTCATGTTCATCTAAACACATGTTCATCTTTGCACTACGGTCCAAAGATATTCATCAGAAAATCATTCATCTTTGCACTACAGGCCAAAGATATTCAGTTATATCATCACTTAGGACTGAGGATGATGAAAAATATATTTTAAAGAAAACGAATCCAGTGAAGCAAAAGAACAAATATTAGGGATTCGTATTACAGTTTTATCCAAATTCAATAATACTCCATAATAACCAATTTTAAAGCAGAATTCAAAAATAAAGATCAAAACATAGATACAATCAAAGACAGAAACCATAACAGATAATCTTGGACACATAAAAGAAAATTTAATTTTTTTGTGAATAGTGTCGTATTCGTGAATAGTGTCGTATACGTGAATAGTGACGTATACGTGAATAATAACTCCGACACTAAAAGGTAGAAATTCCACAAGAAAAATCATCATGTTTCGTGAATAGTAACTCGTGAATAGTAACCCCGACATGAAAAAAATAAGAATTTCATAAGAAAAATCTTACCAATATTCCGGTATAATGATATTGAAAGAAATAATATCATTCTTACAAAAATAATATCCCTTACCTCGAAAAAGCGATGTACTTACGATTTGGAATCTTTGGATATAGTCTTTGAAGGAAGTTGCATCGTATAGCAACACTCAAAGTATCAAAATACTCACAAGAATACGCTCGATAATATAGAGAGAGAAATAGAGAGAAAACTTCAGTTTCTGGTGTGATTTTCAATTATAATTTAAACACCCTATTTATAGGAAAATGCTTAGAACACCAAAGCAGAAAATTTAATAAAATATTAATATATGTATATAAATTTTCCTTAGCCCACTCTTTTGGTCTAGACATCAGCCATACAAGTGACATAATCACCAAAAATGTTTTTGTAATTAAAAATAATTAAAACTTTCAAAAACCAATTATTCTGGAACTTCGGAACTTCAATAATTCATAATAAATAGCCCTTTTGTCAAAAAAATTCAAACCACATGTCCTTTCCATAGGAAATTTCATTCTCTACAACTTTGTAAGTTTAAGGTTTTTCAAATTCCAAACAAAAATTGACCGAAATCCACAAACGGGCAATTTTACAGGCTATAATCAAATTTCAATCAAGAAATGGGGTCCACCGACACACAAAACATGTGTTAATCATTTAATGCAACAAAAATACTCTTCTCCTCATATACTCATATATCCCACATTCATTGTAAAAATTTCACCAGTATTATATTATTAAAATATAATAATATATTTTAATAAATTATTTTATCAGAAAAAGATAAAATATTAATTTTCAACAATTGTCACATTAAAATTTTCTCCATCTATATCCACATAAAATCAATATTTTCCTCATCATATAAATCAATAATTAATTATTCACAAATAATATTACGAGATCACAAAGATCTTGGCAACCGGTAGTCCCGAGGAAAGAGAGGGCTTTCTAATAAGGATTTCTCCTTACTGGCGCGCAATTAGGTGACCAAACCTCTCCTTAGACAGAACTTTCTAGACATTGCCAACAATGTTATCTAATAATATTATTCAGATAATATGAATTATTGCTCCGATAATGAAAGATACTGTGTAGTGACAATTATTAAAATAACAGTAATATAAAATATCAACGTAGCAATTATTGAATCAATAAAATAAAATATTGAGCAAATAATTCTTTGTAACAATTATTGAGTAGTGCCTTCTTACGTAAGAATCAATAATTGGTGCAATCTCAGGTGTCTTCTTGTGCAACAACGAGTATTACTGTGTTTTAACCACCGGGTATTCCAACAATATTAATGGTAACAACTACGCTGTTATTTATAAATTACTTATACTTTTTCGTTTTCTTCATCCAATCGCTTTCCATTATGGGGCCCACACAAGGCTGCGCCGTAGTACGAATATTCCTCGACAGTAAAAATATTCCACGACCAAACGAATATTCCGTGACAATAATGAATATTTTATAACCACTCGCTTATTTAAGATATTTGTGCATTTTACCCATAACTAACCACATTAATCAAATCAACCCTTACTATTTCAAAATAATAAATAGAGGAAATTTCATTATATATATTAAAAAAATTTGGGGTCTTACAATGATTTGTCCACAAAACCTTAACTTGTGGTATAATCTTGGTGCGTAGGACATGCTCTTTCCTATCCAATATCTTTATAGGTATCTCCTCGTATGTTAAATCTTCGGCTATCTCGTCTAATTCTAACACAATAATATGGTTCGGGTCTTTCACATATTTATGAAGCATAGATATGTGAAAAAACATTATGAACATGAGACATGCTTGGAGGTAACGCGAGGCTATAGGCCACATTTCCTATTCGGTCAAGAATCTCAAATGGACCAACAAATCGTGGATTGAGCTTTCCTCTCTTCCCAAATCTTGTAACTCCCTTCCATAGAGCAATACGTAACAGTACATGATCTCCAATATTAAATTCCATGTCGTTTCGATGAAGATCAGCATAACTCTTTTGTCGATCTTGTGAGGTCTTTATATGTTTTCGAATCATTTGGATCTTTTCTGTAGTCATGCGTACTAATTCTGGTCCCAACAATGTTGCTTCTCCTACCTCATTCCAGCATACTGGAGAACAAAAATTTCGTCCATACAACGCCTCAAATGGAGCCATGCCTATACTTGCTTGATAATTGTTGTTGTAGGAGAATTCCACCAGTAGCAAGTACTTATCCCAACTTCCTTTGAAATCTAGGACACATAGTCTTAATAGATCTTCAAGAGTTTGAATAGTCCTCTCGATTGTCCAAGTCTGGTTTGAGGATGGTATGCGAACTAAATCAGTAAATCCGTGCCCATAGCTTTCTGCAAGCTAACCCAAAATCGTGAAGTGAATCTTGGGTCACAATACGAAACTATGGATACTGGCATGCCATGCAATCTCACAATCTTATTCACGTATATACGAGCAAGACGTTCAAGGGAATAAGTCTCACGTATAGGCAAGAAATGAGCAGACTTGGTTAATCTATCAACAATAACCCAAATCGCATCTATGCCTTGAGAAACTTTGGGAAGACCTGTAACGAAATCCATGGTAATGTGTTCCCACTTCCATTCCAGAATCTCAAGTGCTTGCAATGGACCTTTTGGCACTTGATGTTCCGCCTTTACTCGTTGACAAGTTAAACACCTCGAGATAAACTCTGCGATCTCTCTCTTCATATTGTTCCACCAAAATGTGTGTCGAATATCATGATACATTTTGGTACTCCCAGGATGGATTGCAAATGGTGTGTTGTGTGCCTCTATCATGATTCTATGCTTCAAGTCAGAATCATTAGGAACGCAAAATCTGGAGTTGACTCGAAGTATTCCTTCTTCATCGATTCTTGCTTCTAGAATAACACCTTCTTGCACTTTCTTCTTCATACGCATCATTGGTCAAAAGTAGTCGAGCAGCGGCTTTAACTTTATTGATTAAAAGTCGGTTCTACTCGTATATTCGCCATCATCATGTGGGTCCCTGGAGTCTTTAACTCAATCTCCATCCTTTGTAAATCGTACAAAATGGGTCTTTATGTTAATAACATCGCACTCGTACCTGCATACGATCTTCTACTCAATGCGTCAGCTACTACGTTTGTTTTTCCAAGATGGTATTGAATGGTATGATCGTAATCTTTCAATAGCTCGAGCCAACGTCGTTGCCGCATGTTGAGTTCCTTTTGGGTGAAGAAGTATTTGAGGCTTTTATGATCCGTATAGATCTCCACTTTCTCCCCTTACAGGTAATGTCTCCAGATTTTTAACGCGAAAACGACTGCTGCCAACTCTAGATCATGAGTAGGATAATTCCTCTCATATTCTTTGAGTTGTCGTGAGGCATAGGCTATGACTTTCCTATGTTACATGAGAACACATCCTAACCCTTTGCCTGAAGCATCGCTGTATATAACAAATCCATCTGAACCAGATGGTATTGCCAGAACAGGTGCCGAAATGAGTCTCCTCTTGAGCTCTTGGAAACTCTTCTCGCATTCCTCACTCCATACAAATTTTGTATCCTTCTAAGTCAACTGAGTTAACAGAGTAGCGATTCGAGAAAATCCTTCCACGAATCTCCGATAATAACTAGCTAAGCCTAGAAAGCTATGCACTTCGGTCACTGACTTCGGTTGTTCCCAACTTTATATTGCTTCAATCTTTGCCGGGTTAATAGATACTCCATGTTTTGACACCACGTGCCCAAGGAATGCTACTTCCTTAAGCTAGAACTCGCATTTATTCAGCTTGGCATATAGCTTGTTTTCACGAAGCCTTTCAAGTATCAGCTTCAAATGGTGTTCATGATCTTCACGGCTTTTGGAATAGATGAGGATGTCATTAATAAAGACAACAACAAACTGATCCAAATATTCCTTGAATACTCTGTTCATCATATCCATGAAAGCAGCAGGAGAATTAATCAATCCAAAAGATATGACTATGAATTCATAATGCCCGTACCGAGTTCTGAAGGCAGTCTTTGGAATATACTCAGTTTTAATATTCAGCTGATGATATCCTGAACGAAGGTCGATCTTTGAAAAGAATTGTGCTCCTTGCAACTGGTCAAACAGGCCATCAATGCGAGGTAGCGGATAACTATTCTTGATGGTGACATGGTTCAATTCTCGGTAGTCAATACAAAGTCGCATACTCCCGTCTTTCTTCTTTACGAATAAAACAGGAGCACCCCAAGGAGATGTACTAGGACGAATGAAACCAATGTCTAATAACTCCTGTAGTTGGACTTTTAACTCCTAAAGTTCAATAGGAGCCATTCGATATGGGGTTTTAGAAATGGGTTTTGTACCCGATTCAAGGTCAATAAAGAATTTAACATCGCGTTCTAGGGGTAGACCGGGAAGTTCTTCAGGAAATACATCAGGAAATTCTCTAACAACAGAAATATTATTCAAATCTGACTTGTCTTTGTTCAAATCCATAACATGGGCTAAGAAAGCTGGACATCTGTTTTTTAATAAACGAATAGCTTTATGGCTTGATATGACAGTGACTGATTTTAGTGGTTTCGTTGTTTGAATTCGTATGACAAGTTAGTTAGGAATATGAAAACGAACAACCTTACGAAAATAATCAATTTTGGCATGATGAGTAGTTAACACCAATCAATTCCTAAAATCACATCAAAACAAGTATCTTTAAAGAGATAAGATCCACAGGTAATGTGATGGTGCCAACTTGGATTAAGCAAGATTTATAAATAGTGGACGTAACGAAAGTTTCTCCTAACGGAGTCTCCACTGATAAATCAAAGTCTAATTTCTCCGAGTCAAGTTTAAGCGTTGAGCACAAGCGGGAAAGATAAAAGAAATGTAGAGCCAGAATTATCTAGTAAGGTATAAACTTCATAAGAATTCAAGATTAGATTACTCATGATCACCTCGTTCGGGTTCCTCACGTTTTGACCGATCCACGACAAACGCCTCTTCTAGAGGCTAATGATTTTGACTTATCAGGGAATGTGATAACCGAATTTTCATAAGTCATTAAAATAAGAATTTAATAATTGAAATTCTTATTATAAGATATATATATATATATATATATATATATATATATATAAATATATATATTGAAATATGTAATTTGGTACAAAGAGAATTATATATATACATGTATTGGGAAAAAGAGGTTTAATAGTTAATTAAACTATGGAAGAAATTAAATGTAATTGTTATAAAAAGGAAATTGCTTAGAATAATATTAGTTAATTAAGATGGAAAATTATATTATGAAAAATATAATTTATTTGGTATGCCTTGTTGGTAATGAAATTATTATGAATTAAATCTCGTAAATAAAGCAAGTAATTCACTTAATTTAAATAGTGAATTAGTGTAAGCATATTTGTTTTAATAAATAAGGAAGTAGAATATTACATATTATGAGTGTAATATGTTAAAGTAATCGATTGTCAATATTGTAAATAGTTAAAATATTTATCGAATAAAATAAATATTTAGTTGGAATATTTATGGTATTAAAGTGTGATAAAATTGATGGGATTTATGCGTATTTTATTACGCGAGTATAATGGTGATATTCTAATTTAATTAAATAATTAAATTAGAGAAGTGAGAATTTGTTAAATAAAGTCATAATTATAATGGGTGAATAGAAATTTTAATTTGACTAATAAGATAAATATTATTTCTTAAGGATTTAAGTTTAATTTAATTCAATTTAAAATATTAGAATTTAATTAAACAGAGTGTGACATTTAGAGAAAAGAAGATATACTATATGATAAGGAGAATTATTAAAATAAATTAAAAGGAGATTAAGGGTTCTAGCCAAACATGGCCTTGTGACCTTTTGCATTTGTAACACCCACATTAAGCCATCAGTTTATTTTGTTTACGTGGTTTAATTAGCAAAATAGAGAGAAAGAGAGGAACTTAGAGAGAAATTAAGAGAAAAGAGAATTCTTCTATGAAGTTGAGAGCAAAAATCTGAGGATCAAAGAAGGGGAAGAAGAGTAATCAAATAATCTTCATCTAAACTAAGGAAGGAATCAAGAGGTGATAATCCAATTCTAGTTTTCTTAAGTTTTTATTTTCTTGAGTTCTTCATTGTAAATTATTTTGTTGGGTTGAATTGAGGAGGAAATTGTAATATGTTTTTATGGATATATATAATCTGTTAATCGTCGTTTGTAAGGGCTATTTGATGAACAAATTCGTGAGGGTTGGGTTGTAGTAAAAGATTTCAAATAAAAGTGTTTATGTCATAGAATATGGCTTAGAAAGTATAAAATTTCATGGCCAATAGTTGTTATAATATGAGAATCGATGTTGAATTATGTTAGTATGTTAAGAAACGAAAGCGGCGTAGTTTAAATCATGTCAATCGATTAAGAAACAAATTCGTGGCGATCGAATTCGCTAAAAGTGTAAAAAATGAAGAAATTTGGAAAATTAAGGTTTTAATTCTCCAAATATATGTATATGTAATGTTTATGTATTCATAATGGTGTATAGCATGTTTATTGATGTTATTACATAAGTTTAGATGTTAAGTTTCATGAATTTCTGTAGGAATTGGGTTGGTTTTGGAAGTCGGGGCTGACAAGCAGTGCTGCGATTTACCTGTGTAATAAGACGCAATTGCTACTTTATGTACTGACGACCCGTAAATGGCGCTGACTATGCCATTGGTCTTCATGAAGTCTCTGCACCAAAGTAGACTGCTATGGCAGTGCTAAGGCTTGAAGGCAGCAAGTGCCTTGTAGTTCTCCGAGCCCTAAGCGAGAGAAGTCCGCTCATTTGAGGATTGTCAAGTAAGGGTCTAATCTAGTTTAGCATGCAAGATAATGATGTAGAGACATAAGTGAAGAACTTAACCACATGTTAAGTACAAATTAAAAGAAATAAATTGAAAGTATAAAATAAAATTTAAATAATGATAGGAAGGTTAAGTTAATTAATTTAACTAACCTAATATACATCTAAAAGGATGTAGATGCAAGATTGTAAGAACTTGACTAAATGTTAGGTAACCATTTGAATGATGTAATTTATAAAGCATGAGATGAAAGTTGATTTAATTAACTTTAATGAAGATAATACATTAATATAATGTAATATCAAGCTATGACAACTTAACCAAATGCTAAGTGTCGACTAAAAGAGAAGTATAAAGAAGATATGAGACGAATGTTAACTAATTATAATGATTAACAACCATTATATGTCTAAGGTGATATAAAGGCAAGGTTAAAGACTTAATTGAATGTCAAGTGTCAATTAAAGTGGAATGTAATGAGAAGGAAAAAGGAATTTTAATGTAATTAAACTGATTGAACAAAGAGATGTCGTAACAAGACTTAAACACTAGATTGAACATCGAGTGACGATTAGAAGGAGATGTTTTGAAATAAAAGGATAAGATGAAGAGTCAATGCAATCTAATTGATTTCATTGTATATATGTAACTGATACTTGTATATATGAACTTCTAAACTGTTGTAAGATAAACGCAAAGTAGTAAGTTGTAGTTGGTAAGAAACGAATCAAGGCAAGTCTTTCAGTTCCTATTTGCTATGTGAATTTGATTGTTTTAAATAGTTATTGCAAAGAGCATGATGTGTTATATATATGTTGAATGTATGAAATGTTAAAGTCAACTTCTGACTACGTTGATTGAGAAAAGCATGTTGATTGAGTAAAGAACTCAATCTTTATACATCTTTATAATTGTTATATGAGTTATAGCATGTATGTTATGTTAGTCCGATGTTTATGAGATATATGTTGAGCATGTTATTATGTGCTACGTGTTGCATGAAAATTGTTAGATTTTGCTGGGCTGTCGAGCTCAACCTTGCAAATAACCACTTTTGCAAGTAAGGATATATGCTACTTGAATTATAGAGATCCATATTCACGAAGATTGCTTATGTTTTATGGGAAATATATTTAATATTTTGAATGTAACATGTTGTTGAATTGTAAGTTGAGTTATCCAATATATATGGATACCTATTTATGGTGTAAGACTTTGTATGGTTATTTTGTTATAACGATTCACGATATAAATTTGAATCGAAGAGATGTAATGTAAAGGTTACGATTTAGGGTAATAAAGAAGGAAATGTATAAAAGGTTTAATTATTTCGCAAAATTTCAATGGTTGTATTACCGTTTAATGATGTAAAATTAGAGGTTGATTGTATTATTAACGACCGAAGTCGAGAATTAAATTGTATGAAATTTGGGGTCATTACAGGGAAAGCCTTTGGAGTCACCATCCCCGTTGAACTTGGTTTCGCAACTAGACAATCTCTAGCTATATGACCTTCCTTTCCAAAGTTATAACACACCTTGGATTGTTGTGGGCAGTTTGGGCTGATGTGTCCCTCTTTCCCGCATTTGTAACAAACGACCGCTGCTCGTTCTCCTTCCCTAGAAATAGTTGATGTTTGTGCTGACGTCTTCACGTTATCATTGTTGTACCTTCTCGTTTTGAAATCTCCTCCCGACTCGCTCCTTCTATTATCACGGCCATGATTACCACCAGAGTGTTTACCGCTTTTGTCCGAATGTTTTCCTCCCTACTAGTTTTCATTACTCCGATGACCGCTGTCACCGGTATGACCCTGGTTGTGGTCCCTTGGTTGAACATACTCATTATCTCGCTCTAATAATTGAGCCCTGTTTACAACATCTGAATATAAAGATAATTTATGAGAGATAAGATATCTTAGAATCTCGAGGTGCAAACTGGATAACTCAAATGAACTTCACCTCATCAATCGAGACACAAAATCATGTTGTTTTGTTCCAGTCTGATAAACTATACCTCCTTCATATGACAAATATTTTTAGTAAAGTACTTGTCATTGAATAGTTTCTGAAACGTTTCCCAAGACATGTTGAGTGCGGCAGGCTGAGTAAGCTTCACATTCTCCCACCAGTAGTCTGCCACACCGCGGAACATAAAGGTGGCGAATGGAACCTTTTGTTCCTCCGTGCATCCCAAGACATCGAATATCTTGGTAATTTGCTTGACCCACGTTTCCGCCTTGATCGGATCCTGCTTTCCAATAAATTCTGGTGGTCCCAACTCCTTGAACTGCTTGGCTTTGACAGACAGCGCGTTGCTATCACTTCCACCCGTATTTTGTACACGAGTCTCTCTCGTCTGATTTTGCATGAACTGCAAAAAGCTCCTAAACATTCCATCATTCATTGTTTGCTCGGTAGTGTTGTTTACAGGTGGAATATTGCCTTCCTATTGTACGTTCTCCTGGTTTGTGACTAAAGGTTGTTCCACAGTCTCATACACTCCATTGTTAACGTTTCTCAGTGACCATTCTTAAAATCGCCATAAAACAAGGGTTAATTAAACAAATTAACATATCACATAATATCCCTATATTATGACCAACCAACAAATAAGCTTAGGTAGGACATACTAGCGAAAGATTTACTCATCTCTCCTCTCCTAGTTCTATTCCCCGATCTCCTCCAGAGACCATATCCCTAAGCTCTGATACCAACTGTGACACCCCCAAAATAGGTATACATCACCCATTCTGAGTAGCCAAATACATGGTACAGAAACAAATACAACTTCAGTAATACAATTGTTGTGCAAAATACGACAACACATATACTATGAGCTTGAATACAAATATAGTCTAATAGAGAGTATACAAACTCAAAAGGAGTCCTCATTAAAATTATTGATACACTATTTTACAAAATAGTGAGGACTACTAATACATCTATCCTGAACCACTCCATACCCCAGCTAGTTCCTGTTATGTTCTCACCTCCTGAGAAGAAAAATGGAACAAAAAGGAAAAGGGTGAGCTCAACTAGCCCAGTAAAGAATATTATGACTAAGATAATATACAACAATTTATCATTAGTCTTCACCAGGGAAAAATCTGATAAAAATATAATAAACAACAAGTTTTAGATCAACAACTGTAGTGGAAACAACAATCCATTAGAAGAGTCAAGTAGAGAAAGAATTCTACTATCTTCTAAGATTTAAAAGTCCATCATCAATAATTTATACCTGTAACATCAATCAATATACATCTTGAATCAAATATTCATCTTTGCACTACAGGCCAAAGATATTTATTTGTATCACCAGTTGGTTATGTTCATCTCAACACCTGTTCATCTTTGCACTACGGGCCAAAGATATTCATCAATTAATCATTCATCTTTGCACTACAGGCCAAAGATATTCAATAATATCATCATTTAGGACTGAGGATGATGAAAAATATTTTAAAGAATGAATCCAGTGAGACAGAAGGACAAATATTAGAGATTCATATTTCAGTTTATCCAAGTTCAATAATACTCCATAATAAATTATAGTGGAGTAAAATTCAAGAATGAAGATCAAAACATGGATTAAATTTCAAGAATAAGGGTCACAACAGATAACTTGAAGAAAAAAATAATTTTTTCTTTTGTGAGCGAGAAGCAAGTGAAAACGATGCGAAATCATGAAAAGTACCAAATTTGATAAAAAGTTCATACCAATATTCCTATGAAATGATATTAGATGAAGCGAAATTTCTAATCATTTCAAGAATTATAGAAGCAATACTTACCATAATAAGTTCAAATTTAGGAATACGAGATGAAATAAGATTGCTCACGTAATATGGAGTATGAAAGAAAATAATATTTCTCACGAGTATTGCAATAAAATAATATCCTTTACCTTAGTAGAAACTGGATTTGACTGGAGTATCAGATATTATTCTGAGAAAATCTTGTAGAAAAACTACGCTCAAAGTATTCTTATACTCAAGAAAAATACTCACAATACTTTAGAATAAGAATTTTTGATTTATGAAATGGTGTGTTAAGGAAAGAGGGGTTACCCCCTATTTATAGTGCAGCGCACGGAGGAAAAATCAAAGTATTTTGCCTAACATTTGCATTTTTCTTCCTTGCCTAACTATGTTTGCCTAACTTTTCATATTTTTCATAAAGGTGGGAGCCATCCTTGAAAACAAACTTGGTAGGCAAAACCCACCAACCATTTCCACCAATCAATGGCCTTTATTCTTCATAATTGAGGGTCCACAATTTTGAAAATCAAGCTTTGCAGGAGATATGAAATATTAGCTATCCACCAAAAGACAAAGCTTATGCAGGAAAAATCCTTCCGCCCGCAAACTTAGAAAAGCATGCAAATAAAAATAATTCATATCCGTCCCTTTTTATCACACACACACACACACACACACACACACACATATATATATATATATATATTATAACAATAATATTATTATTTAAACAATTATAAAATATTATAATAATATTTTGAATTAATATTCTATCGGAAAAGATTAAAATACCAACTTTCATCAAATGTCACATGCTAACAAAATTCCTTCGTTTATATCCACATAAAATAAATATTTTCTTATCATATAAACCAATAATTAATTATTCACAAATAATATTACAGAATCACAATAATGACAACCAGGCCGTTCCCAGGAAAGAGGGGGCTTTCTAATAAGGATTTCTCCTTACTGGCGCGCAATTAAGTGACCAAACCTCTCCTTGACAGAACTTTCTAGACATTGCCAATAATGTTATCTGTGACGCACCCAAAATTAGGTATACATCACCCATCTTGAGTCGTCAGATACATGGTACAGAAATCAAATACAACTTAATAATACAACTGTCGTGTACAATACAACAAAACATAAATTGTGAGTTTAAATACAAATATTGTCTACTAGAGAGTATAAAAACTCAAAAGGAGTCCTCATTACAATTATTATCACACTATTTCACATAATAGTGAGGACTACTAATGTACCATCTAGGACCATCACTCCGTTCCACGACTCGTTCCAGCTATATTCTCATTTCCTGAAGAGAACAGTGAAAGAAAGGGTGAGCTCAACTAACCCAGTAAGAAATATTATGACTAAGATAATTCAGAATAAATTATCATTAGCCTTAAATAGTGTTAAACTGATACAATATAACAAACATCAAGTTTTAGCTGCAATGAACACGTAATCCATTAAAAGAGTCAAGTAGATAATAAAATCTACTATCTTTTATGATTTAAAAGGTTTTCATCACTTTTATCATTTGGGACTCGACAATAAATAATCCACATCATCGAATCACCCCGCACTACTACGGCCAAGGATATTCTTTAGTATCACGACCACAATTATCCATGCACTACGGGCCAAGAATATTTGTGTATTCATTAATGGTCATGATCATGCCAACAACTGTCCATCAACGCACTACGGGCCAATGAGGACTTTTACCATATCATTTGTAACATTACGGTCATGATTACACCGAATAATCCTGGTCATAATCATACCAAGTCCATCTATCATGCTAAGAATACGAGATGACTTTAAAAAAAATATAACATGAGGATGATGACAATGATATAAGCATTCAATAAAACAAGTTCAAGAATTAATTTATCCAGGAACTAATAATGTCCAAATTGTCAACAGGATACTGCTTTGTAGAGTAAAATTCAAGAATGCTCAGAAGAATATTTCCATGAAAAGATACTGGATGAAGCGCAAATATCAAGGATATTCTACTAATTTCATGGAGTATAGAAGTCAAAATTTTAACCAACTGAGTATAATAAAGAATGGAATAACAAAAAAAACACCATGCATGCGGTTCTTCGCATAGACAGGTTATTCCAACAGAATACTAAATAACGGAACCAGGTCAGGCGAAATTCGCACCGATAGGATGTTCCAACAGAATAATAAAGAATGGAATAACAACAGAAATCACCATGCATGCGGTACTTCGCATAGACAGGTTATTCCAACAGAATACTAATAAGGACGGAATCAGGTCCGGCGTAAAACGCATGCGATATGATATTCAGGCAGAATAATAATAAAAAAGCGGAATTGTGTCCCACAGAAAACGCATACTGATGGATATTCAACAGAATAATAAAGGCGGAATTAGGTCCGGCGTAAAACGCATGATGACGAGGATATATTCAAATGTAATAATAAAGAATGGAATAATAGAAGAATGTCACCAAGTATAGGGTAGCCCGCGTATACAGGTTATTCCAACAGAATAATAAAGAATGGAATAACATAAGTTCTCTTCATGAATACAAAAGAATAACACCCCTTACGAGTACAATAAATAATATTCCCTACCTTAAGAAGAAGAGTACTGGATATATAAGTAGTGAAGTAGCATAATACTTTCTTCTTTCTCTCTATAGTTTATCTCTCTAGAGTTTCAGTGAATTCGTAAGAAAATAATGAAGGAATGAGCTTCTATTTATAGAAAAATGGACTGCATAGTAACTAACTCATGAACGGTCCAGATTGATTTACTTTAATCTGACGGTCCATATTTAAAGCAAAATCTTTTAAATAATATATAAATTATTCTATTTATAATCTAATAAAACGAATAACTTTATAAAAGATTTTACTATGCAAACACAAGCACTATACAAACACTATGCATAATAAAATATAATATATTCTAATTATTGTCTAATAAAACATATAACTTTATAAAAGTATTCTGTTTTATATAAAAAGATTTTACTATACAAAACACTATATGAGACATCATGCATAATAGAATATAATATATTCTATTTATAGAATAACTTTATAAAAAGTATTACATTTTATATAAAAGATTTTACGTATTATTACATTAATAATACCAACAAAACTAAGTGACTTATCACGTAAGCATCAATAATTAATATCGTGTGCTACTATGCAACCACGCGTATTACTGTACTTTTAACACCGGGTGTTTCAACAGTTAACGGTAAAACTTCCGTCGTTATTTTCATAAAGTATTTTTGTCATTTTCTCAATCCGACAATAATTCTGTTGTGGGGTCTACCAATAATTGTGTCGTTGTACTAATATTCCCTGTTAAAACTAATATTCCCCGACCAATCGAATATTATATAACAACTTGTGTACTTTGTAAAATTTATAAATATTACCCACAACTATAACATTATATCAATTTCACTCCATAATATTCAAAAATAATATTTATAGAAAATTCATCTTTATTCAAAAAGTTGAGGTTTTACAATCTCCCCTTCTTATGAAATTTCGCCCTCGAAATTAGGGTACGTACCTGGTATATTGAAGAGGTAAGGATACCTTGATTTCATTTCAGATTCTAACTCCCAAATCATTTCCTCAACATCGTGGTTTCTCCACAAAACTTTGACTTGAGGTATAACCTTGGAGCGTAGAATATGTTCCTTCTTATCCAAGATTTGAACAGGAACCTCTTCATACATCAAATCTTACGCTATTTAAATCGGTTCTAACTCAATAATGTGGTTCGGGTCTTCCACATATTTACGTAACATGGATATGTGAAAAACGTTATGAACACGAGACATACTTGGCGGTAAAGCGAGTCTATAGGCCATAGTTCCTACTCGATCAAGGATTAAAAATGGGCCGATGAATCGAGGATTGAGCTTTCCTCTCTTTCCAAATCTCGTAACTCCTTTCCATGGAGCAACGCGTAATAACACATGATCCCCTATATTGAATTCCACGTCCTTTCGATGAAGATCAACATACCTCTTTTGTCGATCTTGTGAGGTTTTTATATGTTGTCGGATCGTTTGAATCTTTTCCGTAGTCATACGTACCAACTCCGGTCCCAACAACGTTGCTTCACCCACCTCATCCCAAATCTTTGGAGAGCGAC
Source organism: Panax ginseng (assembly GCA_020205605.1). Lineage (NCBI taxonomy): Eukaryota > Viridiplantae > Streptophyta > Magnoliopsida > Apiales > Araliaceae > Panax > Panax ginseng. The sequence continues at coordinate 36,797,104 of CM035136.1, read as the reverse complement.
ACTTTCTTCCATACAACGCTTGAATGGAGTCATGCCAATACTTGCTTGATAACTGTTGTTGTAGGAAAACTCCACCAATGGTAAGAACTTGTCCCAACTTCCCTTGAAGTCAAGGACATAGAGTCTTAATAGATCTTCAAGAGTTTGAATCATACTCTCCGACTGCCCGTCCGTCTGAGGATGATATGCCGAGCTAAATCGTAAATCCGTGCCCATAGCTTTTTGCAAACTAACCCAAAATCTTGAAGTGAATCTTGGGTCTCGATCAGAAACTATGGATACTGGCATACCATGCAATCTTACAACCTCGTTTATGTACATACGAGAAAGACGTTCAAGTGTATAAGTTTCTCGTATCGATAAGAAATGAGCAGACTTGGTTTATCTATCAACAATGATCCAAATCGCATCTATGCCTTGAGAAACTTTGGGAAGACCGGTAACAAAATCCATGGTAATGTTCTCCCACTTCCATTCTAGAATTTCAAGTGGTTGCAATGGACCTTTTGGTACTTGATGCTCCGCCTTGACTCGTTGACACGTTAGACACGTTGAGATAAAATGCGCTATCTCTCTCTTCATATTGCTCCACCAAAATGTATGACGAATATTATGATACATTTTGGTACTCCCAAGATGGATTGCAAATGGTGTGTTGTGCGCCCCCATCATGATTTTATACTTTAAATCAGGGTTGTTAGGAACACAAAGTCTGGAGTTGACTCGAAGTATTCCCTCTTCATCGATTCTTGCTTCCTTGGATAGCACCTTCTTGCACTTTATTCCTCATATGCATCACTCGTGTCCGTAGCTTGAGCAAACTTTAACTTTATCAATTAAAGTCGGTTCTACTCAGATATTTGCCATCATCACATGGGTCCCAGAGTCTTTAACTCTATCTCCATCCTTTGAAAGTCACACAAAATGGGCCTTTGCGTTGACAATATCGCATTCGCACTTGCATATGATCTTCTACTCAATGCGTCAGCTACCACGTTCGCTTTTCCAGGATGGTATTGGATGGTATGATCATAGTCCTTCAACAGTTCAAGCCAACGTCGTTGTCGCATGTTGAGTTCCTTTTGAGTGAAGAAATATTTGAGGCTTTTATGATCCGTAAAGATCTCGACTTTCTCCCCATACAAGTAATGCCTCCAAATCTTTAGTAGGAAGACAACAGCTGCCAACTCTAGATCATGAGTAGGATAATTCCTCTCATATTCTTTGAGTTATTGTGAGGCATAGGCTATGACTTTCCCATGTTGCATGAGAACACATCTTAACCCTTTGCCCAAAGCATCACTGTAGATGACAAATCCCTCCAAACCAAATGGTATTGTCAGAACAGGTGCTGAAATGAGTCTCCTCTTGAGTTCTTGAAAACTCTTCTCACATTCCTCGCTCTAACCGAACTTTGTATCTTTTCGAGTCAGCTGAGTTAGTGGAGTAGTGATTCGAGAAAACTCTTCTACGAATCTCCGATAATAACAAGTTAAGCCGAGAAAGCTACGTACTTCGGTCACTGATTTAGGTTGCTCCCAACTTTGAATAGCTTTAATCTTTGCTGGGTCAACAGATATTCCATGACTTGATACCACGTGCCCAAGGAATGCTACTTCCTCAAGCCAGAACTCACATTTCTTCAACTTGGCATAAAGCTTATATTCACGAAACTTTTAGAGTATCAGCCTCAAGTGTTGCTCATGATCTTCACGGGTTTTGGAATAAATAAAGACGACCACAAAGTGATCCAAATATTCCTTGAATACCCGGTTCATCATATCCATGAAGGCAGTATGAGCATTAGTCAATCCAAAGGACTTGACTAGGAATTCATAATGCCCGTACCGAGTTCTGAAAGACGTCTTTGGAATGTCATGGGTTCTAATTGTTGATCGATTTCACAATCAAAATATACGTGCAGTATACACGGTCAACAAGTAATAAAGTGATAAGAAAAGTATCGTTCCCACGTGGAATTATTTAATAAAAATTATCAAATACTAACTCTTAACCAAATAAATTTTATTTAAACAATCATAAATTGTGATTTTTCTAATTAAGAAAACTAAATTAATCAATTAAAACTAGATTACTCTAAAATTAATTCAAATAAATAAAGATTAAGACTTCAATATCCCCAATTACGAACTATAAATCAATTATCCAATTATCCCAATTATTATGCCCTCTTGAATTGTTAATGAGGAATTCTCAAATGCCAAAAGTCCTTTTCAAGTGATCAATTGACTTCTATTTAATCCAGATTAATCTTGCTATATTCCTATGCAAAACAATTGAATTAAACTCCTTCAATTCCAATTCCTTACGTGTTACATGCGGTGAACAGATATTTCCATTCAATTCATGAACCTAATTATTCACAATGCAAATAACTAAGTCATATGTTATCATGCTCAGTTCTAACCCTAGAATTCCTCTTTCAATTCCTTCTAGAGTAACAAAGTAATTACTGATCAAATAATTAATCAATAAGCTCAAGACAAGATAAACAATTCACTTTGACACAAATAATTGGAATAAATCAAATAACTAATTTATAAACATAAAAGGTTCAATTGAAATATTAGTAAAAGAGTTAGTTCATAATTAATGAATTAAAACCAAGAATCCACAACTGAATAGACATTAAAAGATAAAAGTATGATAAGAGAAGAGACTAGAATCTGTTGTCAGCAAATCTGATGCTTCCCTCTTGCTATTGCTCTTGATCTTCAGTGTTCTTCAATTTGTTTTAATCTCCAATGGCTAATTAAGAACTAGGGTTTATATTCTAATCTAATGGAGTGTTTTATTTAAGCTAAGCTATGTCAATCTCCCTTTATTTTATGCCTTACATCATGTATTTGTAGGTTACAAGTCCAATTTTTAGCTTAGGAACAAACCTAATCCAATTTGGAGTCAAAAAGGTGTCAAAATTCGCCCAAAAACACATCCAGGCCAACACCAAGCCTTCCTCAAAGCACCTCAAAGACTGGGCTTAAAGCTCAACTGACGCTTCCTCTGAACGCCCTTGGCGCTGGCATAAACATATTTTGGGCGCCCCGGCGCTGGTCCCATGTTCTGACATTTTCTGCTCCGACGTCCTTTGGGAAAATGGCCATAACTTCTTCGTCCGAACTCCTATTTCGATGATTCAAGATGATCCGGAAAGAGGAGAAGTAGATATACAACTTTATTTCTTTGAGTGTTTCGAAATAAGGTCTGGAGCAATACTCAAATTGGCTCTGAAGTAACTGCTGTGTAAATGGCAAGCCGAAAACGCGCATCTAACCACCCCAAACGTCGATCCAAGTAACTTTTGTCCCAATTCCTACAAAATAACATAAAACATGCATGAATAGACATAACCACTTAAAAACATCCAAAAGATTAAGTTCAAACGCACTCAATTATGAGGATAAAACTCACTCATCAAATACCCCCAAACTTAAACATTTGTTTGTCCTCAAACAAAAACACGAAAGAACTAAAAATAAACAAACTAACTCAACTACATGAATGCATATGCATGATCTACTTCATAATATACCTACGAATCCAGTAATAAATTAGTATGATATATAGCAACCAGCCTCAAAGATACTAATGATACTCAAATAATTTATCCGATCAAATCAAAGTCCATAACTCTAACCAGTTAGTCAATCCAAACCTGTCATCACCCATGTTCTGCGTGTATGCTTGTTAACATTCTAACCAACCACATTTCAAGATAATCACATAACAAACTTCTTAGAAGAAAAATTTTAGTTCTAATTCAATTACTTTTGTGAACATGACAACTCCAGTTAAAACTAAGCAATTACCAAGTCTAAGGGTAAATACAAGATTTATTTATACTTTTATTCAACCACGAGGGCATTTTTGCTCTTTCTCGTGTTTTTTTTTTCTCATGGCTGTGCAATGTCCTATTCCCTTAGGCTTTTCAGTGCTACCTTAACGAGTTTTCGACCAACGACTACCAGACCATTAAGACCTTAGGGCGCTAGGTGTAAAGACAATCCCCTTGGGCTTACTTACTCAAGTAATAAAGGCCACAAAACTAGACAAGCATGCCACGGTGTTTATTCTTTTTTCTTTCTTTCTTTCTGGATTTTTTATTCTTTTTTTTTCTTTTCATCATTTCTTTTCCTATTTTTTTCTTTTTTTTTCTTTTGTCTTTTTTTTTCATTTTCATTTTGTTTATATATATCCCATAGATTCCCCCAAACTCAAGCTTTTACGTTATTCTAACATTTACCGCCAGTTCACTAATTTCCTTAAATTTTAACCAAGATTTTCCTTAGAAACAAATTATGAAACACTTGAACCAAGTTGATTAAAACAGTTAAACTTTAAGTGTTAACCGGTTACATAAGTTTCAGACAGGCTCAGATTATCATCATGATTAAAATTAGAACTCATCATCAATTATCAACACTATTTAAGTTAACATTTAATACCAATCTTATCATAGGCCGAGCCGACCACACCAACCTATCACACAGATTCATGCAAAAAAAAATAAAAAATGCAATTATACTACATGAACACATACTAATGCAACACATATATGAATATGCAAATAACTACCATGTATTATATGCAACCTAAAAAAACACAATGCTAACACATAAAAAAATGACTACTATACAGATAACTAACTATATGCAATACGACACTAAAATGTCCCCAAACTTAAACTAGACATTGTCCTCAATGGATGAAATATAAAAAAATAAAGCAGAGGACTTCCCTGAAAATATAGCTATCTTCCTCCTTATCCACTAAGTTTGGAGAATAGGCTAAGCACATAGAATAAATTGGGCACCACACTTGAATTTGACTTGAATAACCTGTAAAACCATGATAGAAGCACTTTTATTAAATCCTAAATAAATGCAAATTCAAAACTACTAATATAAAACTTAATAAAAACTAAAAATAAAAATTAAACTTGGGTTGCCTCCCAATAAGCGCTTGTTTTATAGTCTCAATTTGACTTCTTCAATTCTCTATCTAATTCCCCTTGAAAATTGAGAACCCTCCATCCATCGAGAATAATGTCTCTTTTGGGAGGTTCCCAATTGTAATGGCCATTCGTTTAAGTCACCTAGCATGATCTTTTTAGATAGGATCCCCATTAAGTATGGCAAACCACTAGGTGTTTCCTCCATTATGTCGATGATCGAGTTGGGGCATTGAAGCTTAATAAACATAATGGAATCTTCATCTATCTCTTCTCCTTTTCATCCCACCATGACTCCATAACTCAGATTAGCTCTTACGTCACCAAGAGCTTTCTTGAACGACATAACTGCCGATTGGGCATGGTTTGGTAAAACTGCCCGGATTCTTGAACTTTGGTGGAGAAGGTACATGGGACACTATCAAAATTGGCTCATCTTTGTTGGTACTCAAAGTTAGATCTTTGCCGATCTCCTATTGTTGGTCTCCAAGTCTTTCCTCTCTTTCAACATCTATATCATTTGGCACATTCGATTGCAGATTTGGTTTGGGCTCATCTTCAGTCTCGTCATCCATATCATAGAGCCAAGTGTATTGAGGACGGTTGTTCAACACATGTGTTATCTGCCCCAATTGATTTTCCAGATTCTTGATCGACGCCCCCTTGGCTTTGCAAATTCAGCTCTACTTGATTCATTTTCTTGTCTTGTTCCTCGTTCCTTTTTTCAGAAGCTTTAATAAATTTTTCCAAGGCTTCCTCCCAATTTGAATGTTCTTCCTGTTGTAGTGGAGGTGGACACGAGAAATCCGGTGGGTATGTTGGACTTGGAGCATAAAATTGATCTTGATTGTTACTCCATGAAGAATCCGGGTGATACCCCCAATCTTGATGATAGTTGTTGGGATAGACATAACTGTTGGGGTAATCACATTATCTTTATCTGCATTTCGGCGATGGAGCATTGATGACTCATATGATTTCCAAAGACAATAATCACAAAATGCGCCACACTTTGATGATGTTGAGCTTCAAAAGCTTCAAACATCCTCGAAAGTGTCTCCATCTCATCTTGACAATGCGAGAAAGTTTTTCGAGTAAGTCAATCTCGCGCCCCTTGGTTGAGTCATGTTAGGTGTATGGCCATTGATACGCAAAGTCATCCATGGTACCTAAAAATAGAGAAATATAGGAAGAGAATGAAAATAAAAATATTTAAATTAAGACTAATTTGATTGAAATTAATATTGGTAAATAATTATTAAACTAATTCCCAAGAATTCAAGCGCTTAAAAACTTGTTGATCGATTTCACAATCAAAAATATAAATGCAATATACACTATCAACAAGTAATAAAGTGATAAGAAAAGTATCGTTCCCACGTGGAATTATTTAATAAAAATTATCAAGTACTAACTCTTAACCAAATCAATTTTATTTAAACAATCATAAATTGTGATTTTTCTAATTAAGAAAACTAAATTAATCAATTAAAACTAGATTACTCTAAAATTAATTCAAATAAATAAAGATTAAGACTTCAATATCCCCAATTATGAACTATAAATCAATTATCCAATTATCCCAATTATTATGCCTACTGAATTGTTAACAGGAATTCTCAAATGCCAAAAGTCCTTTTTCAAGTGATCAATTGACTTCTATTTAATCCAGATTAATCTTGCTATATTCCTATGCAAAACAATTGAATTAAACTCCTTCAATTCCAATTCCTTACGTGTTACATGTGGTGAACAGATATTTCCATTCAATTCACGAACCTAATTATTCACAATGCAAATAACTAAGTCACATGTTATCATGCTCAGTTCTAACCCTAGAATTCCTCTTTCAATTCCTTCTAGAGTAACAAAGTAATTACTGATCAGATAATTAATCAATAAGCTCAAGACAAGATAAACAATTCACTTTGACACAAATAATTGGAATAAATTGAATAACTAATTTATAAACATAAAAGGTTCAATTGAAATCTTAGTAAAAGAGTTAGTTCATAATTAATGAATTAAAACCAAGAATCCACAACTGAATAGACATTAAAAGATAAAAGTATGATAAGAGAAGAGAATAGAATTTGTTGTCAGCAAATCTGATGCTTCCCTCTTGCTATTGCTCTTGACCTTCAGTGTTCTTCAATTTGCTTTAATCTCCAATGGCTAATTAAGAACTAGGGTTTATATTCTAATCTAATGGAGTGTTTTATCTAAGCTAAGCTATGTCAATCTCCCTTTATTTTATGCCTTACATCATGTATTTATAGGTTACAAGTCCAATTTTTAGCTTAGGAACAAACCCAATCCAATTTGGAGTCAAAAAGGTGTCAAAATTCGCCCAAAAACACGTCCAGGCCATCACCAAGCCCTTCCCAAAGACCTCAAATACTGGGCTTAACGCTTCAACCATTGCTCCCAAAGACTACCCAAAGATTGGGCATAGGCATATTTTGGGCGCACCGCCGCTGGTCCCATGTTCTGACATTTTCTACTCTGACATCCTTTGGGAAAATGGCCATTACGTCTTCGTCCGAACTCCGATTTCGATGATTCAAGATGATCCGAAAAGAGGAGAAGTATATCTACAAATTTTATTCTTTGAGTTTTTTGAAATAAGGTCCGAAGAAATACTCAAATTGGCTCTGAAGTGACTGTTGTGTAAATGGCAAGCCGAAAACGTACATCTAGCCACCCCAAACGTCGATCCAAGTAACTTTTGTCCCAATTCCTAGAAAACAACATAAAACATGCATGAATAGACTTAACCACTTAAAAACATCTAAAAGATTAAGTTCAAACGCACTCAATTATGAGTATAAAACTCATTCATCCCTAATCTTCAATTGGTGATATCCGGAACGAAGATCAATCTTTGAAAAGAATTTGGCTCCTTGTAACTGGTCAAACAGGTCATCAATACGTGGCAATGGGTACCTATTTTTGATGGTGACATGATTCAACTCCCGATATTCAATACAAAATCGCATACTCCCATCTTTCTTTTTCACGAATACAACAGGAGCACCCCAAGGAGAAGTACTAGGACGAATGAAACCGATGTCTAACAATTCTCGTAGTTGGGTCTTTAACTCCACGAAGTTCAATAGAGCCATTCGATATGGGGCTTTGGAAATAGGTTTTGTACCAGGTTCAAGGTCGATACAAAATTCAATTTCACGCTCTGGGGGTAGGCCAGGAAGTTCTTCAGGGAATACGTCAGAAAAATAATTAACAATAGAAATGTCATTCAAAACTGACGTGTTTTTTGTTTAGATCCGTGACATGAGCTAAGAAATCTTGACATCTGTTTTTCAATAAATGAATAGCTTTATGGCTTGAGATGACAGTGATTGATTTTAATGGTTTGGTTGCTTGAATTCGCATAATAGGTTGATTAGGAATATGAAAGCTAACAACTTTACGAAAACAATCAATTTTTGCATGATGAGTAGTTAACCAATCAATCCCTAGAATTACATCAAATGCAAGTATTTTCAATGAAATAAGGTCGACAGGTAATGTGTGGGTACCAACTTGAACCAAACAAGACTTATAAACCGTGGATGTAATGAAGGTTTCTCCCAACGGAGTTTCCACAGATAAGTCAAAGTCTAATTTCTCCGAGTCAAATTTAATCGTTGGCGCAAGTAGGAGAAATAAAAGAATGGGTAGGCGGTATCAAATAAGGTATAGACTTCGCTAGAGTTTATGATAAGCTTACCGTGATGACCTCATTCGGGTTCCTTTCTTACGGGAGGTCACTACAAAGCGCTCTCCCTTTCACTCTGGCTTTGACTTTTACGGGATGACCTTTGGTGACTCCATCTGATTGAACTTGTCTTGGTGAATGACAAAATCGGCAAAGTGACCTTCTCTTCCATAATTATAACATGCTTTGGACGCATCATCGCGGTTTGGTGATGTGTCCTCCCTCGCATTTGAAGCATATGATAGGTAGTCGTTCTCCTTCCTTAACAATGGTCTTTTGGTTACGGCGTCCTTCCAACATTGTTGAATCTTCTTTTCTTGAAATGTCCATTTTCTTGTCTTGGCCATGATTACCCATAAGTGGTTACCATTTCTAGCATGTTGATTCCCACCACATTTGTTGTCACCGTTTTGATGGTGATACCCTTTGGTATTTTCATTTTGTTGCTTGCTTTCTCTTGGTTGCGTTGACTGCGTTCTGGCGCTCCAATAAGCGAGCCCTATTTATAACATCCGAGTACAAACACGGTTTATGAGAAATAAGATATTGACGTATCTCCAGTTTCAAACCTCTTAAAAACATTCGCATCATTCGCTCCTCATTATCGACCAAATGGGATGCAAACCGGGATAACTCATAAATTTAGCCTCGTATTGCGACACGGTCATATTGTTTTGTTCAATTTGATAAACTCCACTTCTTTCATGTGACGAATACTCTCGGGAAAGTACTTGTCGTTGAATAGCTCTTGAACTTCTCCCAAGACATCTTGAGTGCGTCAGGCTGGGTACATTTTAAAGATTCCCACCAGTAATCTGCCTCTTCACGCAACATGAATGTGGCGAGGGAAACCTTTTGCTCCTCGGAGCATCCCAAGACATCAAATATCATGGTGATATACTTTATCCATGCTTCCGCCTTAAGTGGTTTTGGCTCTCCAATAAACTCCGGTGGTCCCAGCTCCTTGAACTGTTTAGCGGTGACCGTCCGAGAGTTTCCAGTGTTTCCACCGACATTTCGGACAGGAGCCGCTCTCGCCTGATGTTGCATGAATTGCATAAATTCTCTAAACAATCCATCATTCATCATTTGGTCCGTGTTGTTGTTTACATGAGGATTGTCGCCTTCCTGATGCACATTATCCTTATTATTGATATGTGGAGACTCAACGGTCTCTTGTGCTCTATTGCTATTCTCAACATTCTCGGATGTTATTTTTAGATACTACCACAAAACAAGGGTTAGTTGACATGTAACATATTATCTCTAAACTCTGTGTGACGCCTCCAAAATTAGGTATACATCACCCATCTTGGGTCGCCAGATACATGGTACAAAATTCAAATACAACTTACTAATACAACTGTCGTGTACAATACGACAAAACATAAACTGTGAGTTTGAATACAAATATTGTATACTAGAGATTATACAAACTCAAAAGGAGTCCTCATTACAATTATTATCACACTATTTCATAGAATAGTGAGGACTACTAATGCTATCCTCTGGACCATCACTCCGTTCCCTCGACTGCGTCCCGGCTATATTCTCATTTCACGAGAAAAAAGTGAAAGAAAGGGTGAGCTCAACTAGCCCAAGAAGAAATATTATGACTAAGATAATGTAGAATAAATTATCATTAGCCTTAAACAGTGTTAAACTGATACAATATAACAAACATCAAGTTTAACTATAGCGGAAACAAACAATCCATTAGAAGAGTCAAGTAGAGAATAAAATCTACTATCTTCTATGATTTAAAAGGTTTTTCATGACTTTTATCATTTGGGACTCGACAATAAATAATCCACATCATCGAATCACCCCTACACTACGGCCAAGGATATTCTTTAATATCACGACCACAATTATCCATATACTACGGGCCAAGAATATTTGTGTATTCATTAATGGTCATGATCATGCCAACAAATGTCCATCAATGCACTACGGGCCAATGAGGACTTTTACCACATCACTTGTAACATTACGGTCATGATTACACCGAATAATCCCTGGTCAAATCATACCGAGTCCATCTATGCACTACAGGCCACAGATGACTTTAAAAAAATAACATGAGGATGATGACAATGATATAAGAATTCAATAAAACAAGTTCAAGAATTAACTTATTCAGGAACTAATAACGTCCAAATTGTCAACATGATACTGCTTTGTAGAAAAAAATTCACTAATTTAATATCAAGAATATTCCACTAATTTAATAGAGTATAGAAGTCTAAACTTTAACCAAATTGTCAGAAGAATATTTCCATGAAAAGATACTAGATGAAGCGCAAATATCAAGAATATTCCACTAATTTAATGGAGTATAGAAGTCTAAACTTTAACCAACTGAGTATAATAAAGAATGGAATAACAACAGAAATCACCATGCATGCGGTACTTCGCATAGACAGGTTATTCCAACAGAATAATACTAACGGAACCGGACCAGGCGAAATTCGCACCGACAGGATGTTCCAATAGAATAATAAAGAATGGAATAACAACAGAAATCACCATGTATGCGGTACCCATTATAGACAAAAGTTATCCAGCAGAATACTAATAAGGGGCGGAATCGGTCCCACAAAAGCATGCAGACGAGGATATTCAATAGAATAATAATAAAAGCGGAACCGGTCCGGCGTAAAATGCATGACATGATATTCAACGAGAATAATAAAAGGCGGAATCGGTCCGGCGTAAAAGCGTCTGAACGAGGATATTCCAGCGAGAATAATAAAAGCGGAATAATAGAAGAATGTCACCAAGTATAGGGTAGCCAGCGTATCTGAGTTATTCAATGAGAATATTATGAAATGGAATAACAACAGTTCTCTTCATGAATAAGAAAGAATAACACCCTTAAAGTAAAAAGAATTGAATATAAGAGTAGTTAAGTAGCGAGAAAACTTTTTTCTTTTCTCTCTAAAATTTTCTCTCTCTAGAGTTTTGGTGAATTAAGTAAGAAATAATGAAGGAATGAGCTTCTATTTATAGGAGAATGGAAAGACAACCTTTGTGTTAGGAATGCAAATTATCGGATGGCAATTTTGATAACTCAAGATGCAATTTTGTCAAACCTCCAACCAATAAGAATAAAGCAAAAATAATAATACATATAACCCACACAATTTGTCAATCAACCAACCAATAAGAATTATAATACATATATATATATATATATATATATACACACATGTTATAAACATATATATACATATAATACTAACTACCTTTTATAAAACAACATCATTTCCCCACCATTTCCCACTCACATAATATTATATTATATATATACACACACACCACAACCTTATATAAATAAATTCTCTCCCCTATACGTATCTCTCTCCCAACCCCATTTCCAAAATTAGTTTTTCAACACATATGGGCACCACATGTGGGCCCCACTTTTAAATAATTTTCTACCGATTATTTTAAAAAATGGATAAATGGGGGTCCATAAAATAAGCAAAACTTCATAAAAATTACCTTAATAATTTTAACAACATTTATCACTTTTATTATAATTTACAATATTAATCGATCAGGTCGTTCCCAGGAAAGAGGGGGCTTTTCAATAAGGATTTCTCCCTATTGGCACGCAATTAGGTGACCAAACCTCTCCTTGACAGAACTTCTAGACATCGTTAATATTGCAAATAATAATATTAATAACTTTGTCGTCTCAATTATTGATTTTAACAATATAATAAATATCGACAATAATTGAATCAAATAACGTGAGATCTTATGCAACAATTTTTATAGCAATAATTGAACAAAAGCTGAATGACTTCTCACGTAAGCATCAATAATCAATACTGGTGTGCTACTCTTATGCAACCACGCGTATTCTTTGTACTTTTACTACAAGTAGTTCAGCGAGTATCAGCGGTAAAACTTCATAAGTTATTTTCAAAAAATATTTTTTGTCGTTTTCTCAATCCAAAAATAATTATGTTGTGGGGTCCACCAATGATTGTGTCGTTGTACGAATATTCCCTGCTAAAACGAATATTCTCCGACCAATCGAATATAATATAACAACTTGCATACTTTGCAGAATTTATAAATACTACCCACAACTATAACATTATATTAAATTTATTCCATAATATTCAAAATGATAATTATAGAAAATTCATCTTTATTCAAAAAGTTGGGGTCTTACAACCTCCATTTCTTAAGAAATTTTGCCCTCGAAATTAGGGTACGTACCTGGACTATCGAAGAGGTAAGGATACCTTGATTTCATTTCAAATTCTAACTCCCAAGTCATCTCCTCAACATCGTGGTTTCTCCACAAAACTTTGACTTGAGGTATAACCTTGGAGCGTAGAATATGTTCCTTCTTATCCAAGATTTGAACAGGAACCTCTTCATACGTCAAATCTTCCACTCTTTCGTCCGGTTCTAACTCAATAATGTGGTTCGGGTCTTCCATATATTTACGTAACATGGATATGTGAAAAATGTTATGAACACGAGACATACTTGGAGGTAAAGCGAGTCTATAGCCCACAGTTCCTACTCGATCAAGGATTAAAAATGGGCCGATGAATCTAGGATTGAGCTTTCCTCTCTTTCCAAATCTCGTAACTCCTTTCCATGGAGCAACACGTAACAACACATGATCTCCTATATCGAATTCCACGTCCTTTCGATGAAGATCAGTATAACTCTTTTATCGATCTTGTGAGGTTTTTATATCGTTGTCGGATCGTTTGAATCTTTTAGTGACATACGTACCAACTCCGGTCCCAACAACGTTGCTTCACCCACCTCATCCCGATATCTTTGGAGAAGCGACACTTTTTTCTATACTGGCGCTTGAATGGAGTCATGCCGATACTTGCTTGATAGCTGTTGTTGTAGGAAAACTCCACCAATGATAAGAACTTGTCCCAACTTCCCTTGAAATCAAGGACACAAGAGTCTTAATAGATCTTCAAGAGTTTGAATAGTCCTCTTCGATTATCCGTCCGTCCTAAGGATGATATCTTTGAGCTAAATCGTAAATTTGTGCCCATAGCTTTACGTAAACTAACCCAAAATCGTGAAGTGAATCTTGGGTCTCGATCGAGAAACTATGGATCTTGGTATACCATGCGATCTTACAATCTCGTTTATGTATATATGAGCAAGGCGTTCAAGTGTATAAGTTTCTCGTATCGATAAGAAATGAAGCGGACTTGGTCAATCTATCAACAATGACCCAAATCGCATCTATACCTTGAGAAACCTTAGGAAGACCCGTGCTTGCGAAATCCATGGTAATGTGCTCCCACTTCCATTACGGAATTTCAAGTGGTTACAATGGACCTTTTGGTACTTGATGCTTCGCCTTGACTTCGTTGACACGTTAGACACCTTGAGATAAGCAAATATTCTCTCTCTTCATATTGCCCCACCAAATATATGTCGAAGATCATGATACATTTTGGTACTCCCATTATGGATTGCAAACGGTGTGTTGTGCGCCTCCATCATGATTTTATACTTTAAATCAGGGTCGTTAGGAACACAAAGTCTGGAGTTGACTCGAAGTATTCCTTCTTCATCGATTCTTGCTTCTGGCATAGCACCTTCTTGCACTTTCTTCCTCATACGCATCAGCTCTAGGTCTGTAGCTTGAGTAGCTTTAACTTTATCAATTAAAGTCGGTTCTACTCGTATATTCGCAATCATCACATGGGTCCCTAGAGTCTTTAACTCTATCTCCAAGCTTTGAAAGTCACACAAAATGGGCCTTTGCGTTGACAATGTCGCATTCGCACATGCATATGATCTTCTACTCAATGCGTCAGCTACTACGTTCGCTTTTCCAGGATGGTATTGGATGGTATGATCATAATCTTTCAATAGTTCAAGCCAACGTCGTTGTCGCATGTTGAGTTCCTTTTGAGTGAAGAAATATTTGAGGCTTTTATGATCCGTAAAGATCTCCACTTTCTCCCCATAGAAGTAATGCCTCCAAATCTTTAGTGCGAAGACAACAGCTGCCAACTCTAGATCATGAGTAGGATAATTCCTCTCATATTCTTTGAGTTATCGTGAGGCATAGGCTTTGACTTTCCCATGTTGCATGAAAACACATCCTAACCCTTTGCCCGAAGCATCACTGTAGATGACAAATCCCTCCGAACCAGATGGTATTGTCAGAACAGGTGCTGAAATGAGTCTCCTCTTAAGTTCTTGAAAACTCTTCTCACATTCCTCGCTTCAACCGAACTTTGTATCTTTCCGAGTCAGCTGATTTAGTGGAGTAGCGATTCGAGAAAACCCTTCTACGAATCTCCGATAATAACCAGCTAAGCGAGAAAGCTACGTGCTTGATCCTTGATTTAGGTTGCTCTCACTTTGAATAGCTTCAATCTTTCTTTGGGTCAGCGGATATTCCATGACTTAATACCACGTGCCCAAGGAATGCTACTTCCTAAAGCAAGAACTCGCATTTCTTCAACTTGGCATAAAGCTTATATTCACGAAGCTTTTGGAGTTTCAGCCTCAAGTATTGCTCATGATCTTCACGGCTTTTGGAATAAATAAGGATGTCATCAATAAAGGCGACCACAAAGTGATCTAAATATTCCTGAATACTCGGTTCATCATCATATCCATAAAGGCGGCGGAGCATTAGTCAATCAAAGGACATGACTAGAATTCATCATTCCGTCATAGGAGTTACGAAAGCCGTCTTTGGAATGTCATTGGTTCTAATCTTCAATTGGTGATATCCGGAACAAAGATCAATCTTTGAAAAGAATTTGGCTCCTTGCAACTGGTCAAACAGGTCATCAATACGTGGCAATGGGTACCTATTTTTGATGGTGACATGATTCAACTACCGATAATCAATACAAAGTCGCATACTCCCATCTTTCTTCTTCACGAATAGAACAGGAGCACCCCAAGGAGAAGTACTAGGATGAATAAAGCCAATGTCTAACACTTCTTGCAGTTGAGTCTTTAACTCCTGAAGTTCAATAGGAGCCATTCGATATGGGGCTTTGGAAATGGGTTTTGTATTGGGTTCAAGGTCGATGCAAAATTCAATTTCACGCTCTGGGGGTAGGCCAGGAAGTTCTTCAGGGAATACGTCTGGAAATTCATTAACAATAGAAATATTATTCAAAACTAACGTATTTTTGTTTAGATCTATGACATAAGCTAAGAAAGCTTGACATCCGTTTTTTAATAAACGAATAACTTTGTGGCTTGAGATGACAGTGATTGATTTTAATGGTTTGGTTGCTTGAATTCGCATAATAGGTCGATTAGGAATATGAAAACTAACATCCTTACAAAAATAATCAATTTTTACATGATGAGTAGTTAACCAATCAATCCCTAGAATTATATCAAATGCAAGTATTTTTAATGAAATAAGATCGACAGGTAATGTGTGGGTACCAACTTGAACCAAACAAGACTTATAAACCGTGGATGTAATGAAGGTTTCTCCCAACGGAGTTTCCACAGATAAGTCAAAGTCTAATTTCTCCGGCGTCAAATTTAATCGTTGAGCGCAAGTAGGAGAAATAAAAGAATGGGTAGAATCGGTAGCAAATAAGGTATAGACTTCGCTAGAGTTTATGATAAGCTTACCCGTGATGACCTCATTCGGGTTCCTTGCTTTCTGGGAGGTCACTACAAACGCTCTCCCTTGCACTACTGGCTTTGACTTTTTTGGGACGGCCTTTGGTGCCTCCATCCAAGCTGAACTTTTCTTCGGTGAATGACAAAATCGGGTTAGGTGACCTTCTCTTTTACAATTATAACATGCTTTGGATGGCATCGCGCAGTTTGGACTGATGTGTCCCTCTCCTCCGCATTTGAAGCATATGATAGGTGGTCGTTCTCCTTCCTTAACAATGGGTGCTGGTGCTGACTTCTTTCCATCATTGTTGAATCTCCTCTTCTTGAAATGTCCATCTTTACTGTCTTGGCCATGATTACCACCGAAGTGGTTACCATTTCTGGCATGTTGATTCTCTCCACGTTTGTTGTCGCCATTTTGATGGTGATACCACCTTTGGTATTTTATGTTGTAATTTGCTTTCTCTTGGTTGCGTTGACTCGTTCTGGCGCTCGAATAGCGAGCCCTATTTACAACATCGAGTACAAACACGGTTTATGAGAAATAAGATATTGGCGTATATCTCGATGTTAAACCTCTTAAAACATTCGCGTCATTCGCTCCTCATTATCGACCAAATGGGATGCAAACCGGGATAACTTCGCAAATTTAACCTCGTATTGCGTCACGGTCATATTGGTTTGTTCCAATTTGATAAACTCCACTTCTTTCATGTGACGAATACTCTCAGGAAAGTACTTATCGTTGAATAGCTCTTGGAACTTCTCCCAAGACATCTTGAGTGCATTCGAGTCGGTGAGATGCGTTTCTGATTCCCACCGATGTCTGCCTCTTCACGCAACATGAAGGTGGCGAAGGGAACCTTTTGCCCCTCGGAGCATCCCAAGACATCTAATATCTTGGTGATCTGCTTTATCCATGCTTCCGCCTTAAGTGGTTTTGGTTCTCCAATAAACTCTAGTGGCCCCAGCTCCTTGAACTATTTAGCGGTGGACCGTCAGAGAGTTTCGGTGTTTCCACCTACATTTTGGATGAGAGCCGTTTCTACTTTGATGTTGCATGAATTGTATAAAGCCTCGAACAATCCATCATTCATCATTTGGTCCGTGTTGTTGTTTACATGAGGATTGTCGCCTTCACGATGCACATTATCACGATTATTGATATGTGGAGACTCAAGCGGTCTCTTGTGCTCCATTGTTATTCTCAACATTCTCGGATGTCATTTTTGAATCTTGCCACAAAATAAGGGTTAGTTGACATGTAACATATATTATCTTTAAACTAAACTTAGGTGTCACGCCCCCAAAATTAGGTATACATCACCCATTTAGGTCGCGGAGATCATGGTGCTTTGTAATTCAAATACAACTTACTAATACAACCCATCTTGGGTGCATGGGATACATGTAAACAACTTACTAATATGACAAAACATAAAACATAGCTATGAGTTTGAATACAAATATTGTATACTAGAGATTATACAAACTCAAAAGGAGTCCTCATTACAATTATTATCACACTATTTCACGAGAATAGTGAGGACTACTAATCTTATCCTCTGGACCATCACTCCGTTCCCGAGGCTCGTCCCGGCTATATTCTCATTTTCAAGAGAAGGCGGTGAAAGAAAGGGTGAGCTCAACTAGCCCAAGAAGAAATATTATGACTAAGATAATGCGAGAATAAATTATCATTAGCCTTAAATAATGTTAAAGCGATACAATAAAACAAACATCAAGTTTAAATAAGCGAAAACAAGTAATCCATTAAAGAGTCAAGTAGAGAATAAAATCTACTATCTTCTATGATTTAAAAGGTTTTTCATGACTTTTATATATTTGGGACTCGACAATAAATAATCCACATCATCGAATCACACCTTACACTCTCGGCCGAGGATATTCTTTAGTATCACGACCACAATTATCCATGCACTACGGGCCAAGAATATTTGTATATTCATTAATGGTCATGATCATGCCAACAAGCATCCATCAATGCTCTACGGGCCAATGACGACTTTTACCACATCATTTATAACATTACGGTCATGATTACAACCGAATAATCCACGGTCATAATCATACCAAGTCCATCATCATACACTACAGGCCACAGATGACTTTCAAAAAAAAAATAATATGAGGATGATGACAATGATATAAGAATCCAATAAAACAAGTTCAAGAAATTAATTTATTAGGAACTAATAACGTCCAAATTGTCAACATGATCTTTGCTTTGTAGAATAAAATTCAAGAATGCTCGGAAGAATATTTCCATGAAAAGATCTTAGATGAAGCGCAAATATCAAGAATATTCCACTAATTTAATGGAGTATAGAAGTCTAAACTTTAACCAATTTGAGTATAATAAAGAATGGAATAACAAAAGAAATCACCATGCATGCGGTGCTTGCATAGGCGAGTTATTCAGCAGAATACTAAATAAGTTATTCGGTCAACATAATAAGAAAGAATGGAATAATAATAAAGAATGGAACGAAATCACCTTGTATGCGGTGCTTAGCATAGGCGAGTTATTCAATAGAATACTAATAAGGGCGGAATCGGTCCCGGCGTAAAAGCGCATGCAGACGAGGATATTCCAGCGAGAATAATAATAAAAGCGGAACCGGTCCCGTAAAAGCGCATGTGAGCAGGATATTCCAGCGAGAATAATATAGGCGGAATCAGAATTAAAAACGCATGAGACGAGGATATTCTAACGAGAATAATAAAGGCGGAATAATAGAAGAATGTCACCAAGTATAGGGTAGACCGCGTATATAGGTTATTCCAACAGAATATTAAGAAATGGAATAACAACAGTTCTCTTCATGAATAAGAAAGAATAACACCTCTTACCGTAAAAGAATTGAATATAAGAGTAGTTAAGTAGCAGAAAACTTTTCTTCTTTCTCTCTAAAATTTTCTCTCTCTAGAGTTTCAGTGAATTCGTAAGAAATAATGAAGGAATGAGCTTCTATTTATAGGAGAATGAAAAGACACTGTGTTAGGAATGCAAATTATCGGATGGAAATTTTGATAACTCAAGATGCAATTTTGTCAAACCTCCAACCAATAAGAATAAAGCAAAAATAATAATACATATAACCCACACAACCAATAAGAATAAGCAAAATAATAATCAAACCCTTTGATTTGTCAATCAACCAACCAATAAGAATTATAATACATATATATATATATAACACATGTTATAAACATATATATACATATAATACTAACTACCTTTTATAAAACAACATCATTTCCCCACCATTTCCCACTCATATAATATTATATTATATATATACACACACACCACAACCTTATATACATAAATTCCCTCCCCTATACGTATCTCTCTCCCACCCCCATTTCCAAAATTAGTTTTTCAACACATATGGGCCCCACATGTGGGCCCCACTTTTAAATAATTTTTTATCGATTATTTTGAAAAATGGATAAATGGGGGTCTTTAAAATAAGCAAAACTTCATAAAAATCACCTTAATAATTTTCACAACATTTATCACTTTTATTATAATTTACAATATTAATCGACCAGGTCATTCCCAGGAAAGAGGGGGCTTTCCAATAAAGATTTTTCCCTATTGGCGCGCAATTAGGTGACCAAACCTCTCCTTGTGAACTTACAGACATCGTTAATATTGCAAATAATAATATTAATAACTTTGTCATCTCAATTATTGATTTTAACAATATAATAAATATCGACAATAATTGAATCAAATAACGTGAGATAGTATGCAACAATTTCTATAGCAATAATTGAACAAAACTGAATGACTTCTCACGTAAGCATCAATAATCAATATTGTGTGCTCTTTATGCAAACCACGCGTATTCTTTTTACTTTTACTACCAGAGTAGTTCAAGCGATATCAGCGGTAAAACTTCATAGTTATTTTCATAAAAATATTTTTTTTGTCGTTTTCTCAATCCGAGCAATAATTACATTGTGGGGTCCACCAATGATTTCGCCAGTTATACGAATATTCCTGCTAAAATGAATATTCCCAGACCAATCGAATATAATATAACAACTTGCATACTTTGCAGAATTTATAAATATTACCCACAACTATAACATTATATTAAATTTATTCCATAATATTCAAAATGATAATTATAGAAAATTCATCTTTATTCAAAAAGTTAGGGTCTTACACTCTGACCAACCAATTTAAATACAAAATAAATTTAAGTAGGTCATACTAGCGAATGAATTCCCCGTCTCTCCCCTCCTAGTTCTAGTCTCACATCTTAGCCAGGGATCATATCCCTAAGCTTTGATACCAACTGTGACGCCCCCAAATTTAGGTATACATAACCCATCTTGAGTCGTCAGATACATGGTGCAGAAATCAAATACAACTTAATAATACAACTGTCGTGTACAATACGACAAAACATAAACTGTGAGTTTGAATACAAATATTGTCTACTAGAGAGTATACAAACTCAAAAGGAGTCCTCATTATAATTATTATCACACTATTTCACAGAATAGTGAGTACAACTAATGTTATCCTCTGGACCATCACTCCGTTCCCTGACTCGTCCCAGCTATATTCTCATTTCCTGAAGAGAACAGTGAAAGAAAGGGTGAGCTCAACTAGCCCAGTAAGAAATATTATGACTAAGATAATGCGAATAAATTATCATTAGCCTTAAACAAATGTTAAAGCGATACAATATAACAAACATCAAGTTTAGCTGCGGTAGCAACAAGCAATCCATTAAAAGAGTCAAGTAGATAATAAAATCTACTATCTTTTATGATTTAAAAGGTTTTCATCACTTTTATCATTTGGGACTCAAATTTAATAAATAATCCACATCATCGAATCACCCCGCACTACGGCCAATGATATTCTTTAGTATCACGACCACAATTATCCATGCACTACGGGCCAAGAATATTTGTGTATTCATTAATGGTCATGATCATGCCAACAACTGTCCATCAATGCACTACGGGCCAATGAGGACTTTTACCACATCATTTGTAATATTACGATCATGATTACACCGAATAATCCCTGGTCATAATCATACCAAGTCCATCTATGCACTACAGGCCACAGATGACTTTAAAAAAAATATAAACATGAGGACGATGACAATGATATAAGCATTCAATAAAACAAGTTCAAGAATTAATTTATCCAGGAACTAATAATGTCCAAGTTTTCAACAGGATACTGCCTTGTAGAGTAAAATTCAAGAATGCTCAGAAGAATATTTCCATGAAAAGATACTGGATGAAGCGCAAATATCAAGGATATTCCACTAATTTCATGGAGTATAGAAGTCAAAACTTTAACCAACTGAGTATAATAAAGAATGGAATAACAAAAAAAAACTCCATGCATGCGGTACTTCGCATAGACATGTTATTCCAATAGAATACTAAATAACAGAACCAAATCAGGCGAAATTCACACCAACAGGATGTTCCAACAGAATAATGAAGAATGGAATAACAACAGAAATCACCATGCATGCGGTACTTCGCATAGACAGGTTATTCCAACAGAATACTAATAAGGACGGAATCAGGTCCGGTGTAAAACACACAGACAAGATATTCCAACAAAATAATAATAAAGACGGAACCAGGTCCGGCGTAAAACGCTGCATGACGAGGATATTCCAATGAATAATAAAGCGAGAATCAGTCCCACAGAAAGCGCTTGATGACATTGGATATTCAGCAGAATAATAAAGGCGGAATAATAGAAGAATGTCACCAAGTATAGGGTAGCTTGGCGATATCTGAGTTATTCCACGAGAATAATAAAGAATGGAATAACATAAGTTCTCTTCATGAATACAAAAGAATAACACTCCTTACGAGTACAACAAATAATATTCTCTACCTTAAGAAGAAGAGTACTGGATATATAAGTAGTGAAGTAGCATAATACTTTCTTCTTTCTCTCTATAGTTTATCTCTCTAGAGTTTCAGTGAATTCGTAAGAAAATAATGAAGGAATGAGCTTCTATTTATAGAAAAATGGACTGCATAGTAACTAACTCATGAACGGTCCAGATTGATTTACTTTAATCTGACGGTCTATATTTAAAGTAAAATCTTTTAAATAAAATATAATATATTCTATTTATAATCTAATAAAATGAATAACTTTAAAAAAGATTTTACTATGCAAATACTATGCAGGCACTATGCAAACACTATGCATAATAAAATATAATATATTCTAATTATTGTCTAATAAAACATATAACTTTATAAAAGTATTCTGTTTTATATAAAAAGATTTTACTATACAAAACACTATGCAGACACTATGCATAATAGAATATAATATATTCTATTTATAGAATAACTTTATAAAAGTATTCTGTTTTATATAAAAAGATTTTCTGTATTATTACATTAATAATACCAACAAAACTAAGTGACTTATCACGTAAGCATCAATAATTAATATTGTGTGCTACTATGCAACCACGCGTATTACTGTACTTTTAACACCGGGTGTTTCAACAGTTAACGGTAAAACTTCCGTCGTTATTTTCATAAAGTATTTTTGTCATTTTCTCAATCCAAATAATAATTACATTTGTGGGGTCTACTAATGATTGTGTCGTTGTACTAATATTCCCCACCAATCGAATATTATATAACAACTGCATGATTTTGCAAAATTTATAAATATTACCCACAACTATAACATTATATCAATTTCACTCCATAATATTCAAAAATAATATTTATAGAAAATTCATCTTTATTCAAAAAGTTGGGATTTTACATTATCTAATAATATTATTCAAATAATATAAATTATTGATCCGGTAATGGGAAATATTGTGCAGTGACAATTATTGAAACAACAATAATATAAAATATCAACGCAATAATTATTGAATCAATAACATAAAATATTGAAAAGTAATTATCGTAACAATTATTGAGTAAGTGCTTTTTACGTAAGAATCAATAATTCAAAAATATTGTGCAATCTGTGTGCTCTTTGTGCAACCACGCCGCGTATTCGTATTTTAACTACTAGGATAATCTAACGATTGTTAAGCAGTAACAATTACATCGTTATTTATAAAAACTCAAATTTGTCATTTTCTTCATTCGACCGTTATTCTGTTATGGGGCCCACAAATGACTGCGTCGTCGTACGGATATTCCCGACAAAAAGAATATTCCACGACAAAATGAATATTCTCCGACAACAATGATTATTTTATAACCACATGCTTATTTTGCAAAATTTGCACATTTCACCCATAATCAAAGCATTATATCAAATTAATTCCTTAAGATAATAAATAGAGGAAATTCAATTTTATTCATAATAAGTTGGGGTCTTACAACCTCCCCTCCTTATGAAATTTCGTCCTCGAAATTGACGTACGTACCTGAAATGTCGAAAAGGTGAGGGTACCTCGCTTTCATTTCCAATTCCAACTCCCAGGTCATTTCTTCAATAGCATGATTCCTCCACAAAACCATAACTTGTGGTATAATCTTGGTGCGTAGGACATGTTCTTTCCTATCCAATATCTTTACAGGTATCTCCTCGTACGTTAAATCTTGACTATCTAAATGCGGGTTCTAACTTGATAATATGGTTCGGGTCTTTCACATATTTACGAAGCATAGATATGTGAAAAACATTATGAACACGAGATATTTATTATTATTATTATATTTATTAGTACTATTATTATTATTATTATTATTATTATTATTATTATTATTATTATTATTATTAGTACTACCATTATTATTATTACTATTATTGTTATTATTATTATTATTATTATTATTATTATTATTATTATTATTATTATTATTACTATTATTGTTATGATTATGATTATTATTATTATTAGTACTACTATTATTATTATTATTATTATTATTATTATTATTATTATTATTATTATTATTATTATTATTATTATTATTATTATTATTATTATTATTATTATTATTATTATTATTATTATTATTATTATTATTATTATTATTATTATATTATTATTATTATATATTATTATTATTATTATTATTAATACATCTTATTATTATTATTATTATTATTATTATTATTATTATTATTATTATTATTATTATTATTATCTTAATTTAAGTCAACATTTTAATAATCATTACAAAAAGTTGTATAAAATATGCAACGAAAATAAAAATTATTGCCAATGAATGTGGTCCATATTAGGCAACAAAATATAGCAACAAAAAAACTTTCGTTGCCCACGATGAGGAGAAATCAAGTGGTTAGAAATTTTGCAATGAATTTCTAACGAATTTCGTTTCCAAATTTTGCAACTACTTATGAATTTCGTTGTAAAAAGTGAAAGCCTGACACAATCTGCAACGAATGATAAGTTTCGTTGCTCAACATACACTTTTATCAATGACTTATAAAGTCGTTGCCTGAAAAATCATTGCAAAAGCCCCATTTTTAGCAACAAAAAAACTTTTGTTGCCCACGATGACGGGAAATCAAGTCCCCGAAAATTTTGCAACGAATTTCTAACGAAAAATTTTTTCGCCAATGAATTAGCAACGAAATTTTGCAACGATTTATGAATTTTGTTGCAAAAAGGGAAAGTCTGGCACAATCGACAAATTTTATTGCTAAACATATACTTTTAGCAACAACTTATAAAGTCGTTGCCCGAAAAATCGTTGCTAAATGCCCATTTTTTGTAGTATATATATCACAGCTAGGTTTCGAACCTAAGACCTATGGATAATTGGGCCATTAAGCTACCACTGAGCCATTCTAATTTATTAGTTAACTAAACTACCGCCATAACTTGTGGCGGTAGACAGTGTAGCACATGAGCAAATGAGGGGCAAATGAGTAATTTCATGTCGCTACTACTGTTGTGTGCTGTGGGGAAATCCATTTCAATCCGTGTCATCCAATGTTGCGATCAACAGTATAGATTATGGTTGTTGAAATAGTACCCGTGACAACCGATTGTCAAACATGTTAATTATTACTCACTATATATTAATGAAAGAATTATTATTCACTATATATTATTGTTCAAAGGTTTTTTGTGAGAGATAAAATTGGTCACTATTTTGTTCTAAATAATTTTTTTAGAATTAATTATGATGAATATAAATTGTAATATAAATACATTACATTTTTTACTGTAGTAAATTTACTTTTAATAACACTTTTTAATTAACTTACAGTATTGACTATTTCTTTTAACAAACTATAAAGTAAATAACTTTACACTACATTAAACTTTAAAATTTTATACATTGATCATGACAAAAAAATAGCACTTTTGTAAAATAGAGCACAAATGCCAAAAACAAATACTCATATGTTCTACAGAAAGATTCAAGTTTGAGTTTGTTCTTTAATTTATACTCCATCCGTCCCATGATAAAAGTCCTTATTACTATTTTGGGTAGTCCCATGTTAAATGTCCATTTTTTTTAATAACCAAACTTTTACACATATTTTCCTATTATACCCGTAACATTAAATATCTCATACTTTTCTTATTCTAATTCTCTTTCCATATTTAATGACATTATTATGGATAATTTTGTCATTTCATTCATCTTCTTAATATACATGAAAAGTCCACCAGGACTTTTATCATGGGACGGAGGGAGTAATATACTACAATTAAAATTGTAATGTAATTAATATTTTAATAGAAATTTTATTCTTAATAATAATTTTTAAGTAATATACAATATTAATTGTATTTATTAAAATATTAAGTTACAATAATTTAAATTTTAAAATGTTATAAATTGACTATAAATAAAATTATAATAATTATGACTCTTTTTATAGAATAAATTATAAATGTTAAAATATTACTTTTTGGTTCTGCAAAAAAATTATATTTTAATTTGTTATAATTAATTTATAATATCCTAAAATTTAAATTTAGATTTATCTTTGTCACTTCTCACTCATAAGCTCCAGTAGTCTTCTCTCTCATAATTTCAGTCCTCTATCTCATCTCTCTACCCTTTTGCTTTGGCGGCGTGTGGCTCTTTCTCTACCTCGGCGCCACGCTCGTTACCCTTTCTCTCATTCGATCGATCATTTGGTGATCTTTGGGCGACTTTTTTTGGATTGCAAAAACTCTAGACATCGTCGGATCGCTTCTCATCTCTAACGTTCGATTAGATTGGCCATCGTGTGCCCTTTTGGTCGATCTGGGAGGTCTTTAAGGTATTTTTGGTGCTACGTGCGAGGAGTGAAGTGTTTCTTGAGGTATGTATACCTTCTCAATAAACCTCAATTTATAATAGCATGCTTGATTTTTATCAGTGTATTTTGTTTTGTTTATCTTTGATTGTTGATTAACTTAAATACTGATTAGATGTTTAACGAATTACAGTTGTCAATTTATGCTTTTAATGAAAAGCTAGGATTATAATCTTTCTGGTAGTCATTTACAGGTTTTGAGATTGGGAATAGGAATGGTGGTTTTTGGAATACTGATATATTTGTTTGATTAGCAATTTCTTTCTATCCTTTTTTCCCTTCGTGATGTTTCATATGGCCCTATAAATATTTTAAAGTTTTATGTGGAACCCAAATGATTTCATTACTTGTTCAATAGAGGGATTTATTACTCGTTAGAGCCTAATTGCTTTGATACTGATTAAGGAGCCTGTAATTGGATATAATAGATAATAGGTTGGTTTTTTAGTCTTATTATTGGACTATGTGTTTTTAAGGCTTAATACAACTTTTTGACAAGTACTTGCGGCGTGTAGCACTTCGGGCCTGTAGCGGGTTCGGGGTGTTACACTTGTTCTCCCTTTTCGTATACTCCTTTTCTTTCTAATAAAATTCTTCTTTCATCTACATTAAAAAAAGTAAAATTGTACCAGGACAACCCTTTTATCTAGTAATATCATTAACTGGCACACTCCTAAAACTCCCTATAGCCGCATTATATTTATGCGAGTAGTTGCTAAAAGTGTAATACCATCTACGATATAATGTATCGATTAAAGTATTTCAACCAAGCCATTTTCGTTGAAGTATTCTCCCTTTTGGAGTTTCCACTTTCATATATAAAAACTTCGGTCAAGTTGTTCTTTGGCGGTTTTCTTGATATATATTGGGGTTCAAAGTTGTGTCTATATTACTTACCTTGTTTATCATGTTGTTTAATTTTCATAGAATGCAAACAGTTAATCTATCTTATTAAAAAGAATAATGAGAATTTGATTTAACAAAATAATAAGCGCAATTAATATCTTTCCAACTTTTACTTTTTTTTACATACATGAATTGAACTTGATATAAATCGTTTGTTACGAAGTTTTGAATGAAAGGTTTACGATGCATAAGTAACAAGTGGATAAGTTGTGTTTTCAACATATTAAGGAACAACTAAATGCATTGATTCGGTCATTGTAAAAGATGCTTATGGTGATGGTCGTCATGTTAGGTAAGTTTTATTTCCACTTTAATGATATATTTATATTAGGGAAAAAGATAGCTTATAGTGGTTTGTGTCACACAGTGTGTGTGTGTGTGTGTGTATTCATATTTAAGCTATCATAGCAGTCTTGATCTAAGCAAATGAAGTTTCACTCCTTGACTTGGACCCACCCTGCTCCTGCTAGGTTTGACCTAAGGAACAACCCAAAAGGGCCAATCAAAGAAAATATCTCGCCATTACATTTTCCTTTCCTTTTTTGATGATTTGGATATACTGTGTCATTTTAAGCTGTGCGGTGCAGTAACCTTGCCATATAGAGGCACATGACCCTGTATCTATCATATGACTTGTTTACATTTTTATCTCTTTTACTTATTGCAGCATTGATGTTATTGCTTCATCTTTTGAGGGACAATCTGTTGTGAATAGGCAGAGGATGGTAGACAAAAGCCATATGGGAAGAGCTTCAAAACACTGTACATGCAGTTGACCAGATGACCACCAAGACCCCCAGTGAAGCGGAATCAAAGAAGTGAAAACCTTACTATCACCGAGTCCATTAAATGAATTCCCTTGATGTTTGTCTTGTTAAATTAAGAGCCATTTTGAGTCACTTGTGTATGTACTCATGCCTCATATTTCACCTGCTTGCTTGACTAAAAGCTGAGTACTGCCTTTCTTTCCTATAAATAATCTACTACTTTATATAAACAGTGTTGCATTTTCTTGCAAACATGTGTTGTGGGAGTGTTTACTATTCAAGTGTAGTGGTCAAACTTAAAGGTTCTATTTTCCCTTGCCAGGTAATTTCTCTCTCCCCCATTTATTTTCTTGTTCTTTTCCTATTCTGTCTAAAAATTTGGAAAATGTGCATACATAAAACTTTTTAAATTATAAGTGGCCTAGGATTTTAGCCTATGTATGTTGTAAAAGGGCAAGCACCAGTGGAAGCATGATGTTGATGGTTTTTATAGGAATGAACTGTTACTGGCCAACCAATATTGATTATGAAACTGGTGCTTTTATACTGTGGTGCAGCGTGTACCAAAAAACTCAGTTTTTGTGATGGGTGATAATCGCAACAACGGCTATGATTCGCATGTATAGTATGTAGTCTCAATCTTCAGCTCATAAATTCTTTTCACAAGATAATATTTTTCAAGTATTTTTGCATGCTTTTTGAAGATAACACATCCCCTTATTAAATTGAATGCAATGATGGGAAATATTTTTGGCAATGGAAAGTGGAGTACTTGTTTTAACTTGTGCTATAACCAGGTTGGAGAGTGATTATGCATTGATGTGTCAACTATATTTATTGTTTAGTCACTCAAATTGAACAAGAAATTTCTGGTGGGCAATACTCTATTTAATTTCTTTGAGGTCTCTTTTTCTCTGTTTGCAGAAGCTTTGGAATTACTACATAGAGCCAAAAAGAACTTCTACTAGGAAAAGTCAAGTACTAAGTTGTTGATGATTGCTGAATGTTTCATTGTGTTAATTTTTACCTTTTACTACTTGGAGCTTACATTTTTCTCTATTCACTCTCTTCTCGAGGTTATGTGAATTAAAACAAAAAAAAAAAAAGGTACTCTAATCTTGCAAATGAGATTAGTGTTTTCCCAAAAAAAAATTTGTACTTAAAGAAGAATAAAGCAATTGATTCTGAAATAAATAGGTATCGAGTACATGTCTCTTTTCATGTCAGTTGTACTTATCTTATCTATATGATCTATAAATAGGTGTTGATATGTTTTCCACTTATTTGGTACAGGGAGGTATTCCTGGTGCAGCCAATCTTAGAGATTGTGCAACTCTGGAAAGCATGGTAAAAAAACAAGCTGCAGAGGGACGACTTTATGTTGCAATATGTGCAGCTCTTTCTGTTACTCTTGGATCATGGGGCCTGCTGAAGGGGTTGAAAGTAATAACCTACCAATTATGAAGTGTACTCTCTCTATATATGTAGATATATACTTTGATTGAAGAACCGTGGTAGTTTTAAATGGTTAATTGTAAAGATAATGAATGATTATGTAGTGGATGATTTTATTAAGTTAATAATATTTTAGTTTTTTTATTTTTGCCATTATTTGATATAGGGACATTGAGCAGCCAGGTATACAAAAAGAATGTCAAATTTAGATTTGGCAACAATATAATTAGTTACCAAAGCATTGAACAAGTTTTAATATAGCAACAAATTTTTATACATTTCGCAACAAATTTTCGTTGCTAATGGCATTAAAAATATAATATTTTGCAACGAAAAATTAACCTAATAACAACAGGGAGGATATTGTTGCTAATACTAAAATAAAAGGAAACATTTTTTATTGTTGCAAATCATATCAACTTTCGTTGCACATATAATGAAACGAAAACATATAATGTCGTCGTTAATCGATGACTTTCGTTGCTATTGAAAAATAACTAGTAACAAACATTTTTGTTGCTGATCCAGCATAATGTCGTTGCCAAATAATACAATCAGCAACGAAAATCGTTGCTAAAAAGTTTACATTTTGCAACGAAAGCAAGCTTAGGCAACATTTTCTATAATTTACTGCAACGAAAAATGTCGTTTCAAAATGGTGTCAAATGCAACGAAAATGTATGGTCGTTGCCAAAAAAAAGAGTTCATTTCATTTCCAATTAGAAGGCTTTTGCAACGAAATGGGCTTTTTAGCAACGAAATTTTAATTATTCTGCAACAATACATTTTGTTGCTAAAGGATCGATGTCTCTGTACGAAAGCCAAATTTTGTTGCAAAATGTATTACTTTTGGCAACGAAAAAAATATGTTCGTTGTGGAATAATTAGCAACGCTCATTGCTTAACGAAAAGCCTTAACGATGATAGAAAGTCGTTGCCAAAACCCTTTTGCAACGAAATTTGGCACCTTTAGCAAAGAAAATCGGTTGTTGTTGAAGCCCCATTTTTTTGTAGTGATATCTAATAGATGGTGGTTCTAAACCTATATGTAGGTGAACGTGTGTTTAATATTATAGCTTACGCTCGAGGCAAGTTCTTTAAATCTACTTTTATAATAATTGTGCAAGATTCTAAACCTATCTTTTTACATTGAGCAAGTTTCTTGTATCTAGTTTATTTATGATGATCCAAGTTCCAAAATCTCATCTATTTACATTGAGCATGTTTTAATCTTAAGTTATTGGAATTCTAATCATTGTTGGCTTACTCTAATTTGTTTAAAGTTAAACAAGTTTCTCTAGTTCATTCTTTTATAATAAATGTTTCTTGAACTTTAGGTCCTGGTGTGGAATTGTTCAATCACTTGGTATAGTTTATTACCATGTGGAGCAAGCATTGTTTCCAGCTTGCTATCAATTAGTGCATGTTTGGTAACTAAATTTCTAATTTGACAAGATCACAGACCTAGCTTATTATTGTTCAAGCCAAGGTTTATCATTTTCTTCATTTTGATCAATACTTATTCTCTCTGGTTATTTTCAAGCATGAGTTTAGTATATAGTCAATTCACCTATGATTCTCAATTGTTCTATGTTAAGTTGTTATTAAACAACTGTTGTGTTATCAAGCATTGTTGATTCAACTAATTCCCTAGTTGATGATCATTAAACTTCAAATTACCCTTGAAAGCTTATCCAAACCGAACTTTCTTTAGTGCGGACTTGTACTCTAAATACTGAGATGAACAACCCTATTATTAGGGTTTACGCTTAGCGTTGAAATGTTTGTGCACAATACATTATACGAAGGGTTGATCCCCCTAAGTACGTGGAGTCCTTATAGTCTTATGACTGTTAAAGTTTAACTTGAAAGAGTACGTATAACTGTGGACATGGTTCGTGGTCATTAGACCCTCAGTTGTATATTTCAAAATGTTAATAGAACATATCGTTCAGTTCTATTGAGCCTATTATTTGGCAAATATTCTAACGTTTATCCATTATTATTTCAAGTGAGCTTTGTTTGCTCACTCTTACTTGTATAAACATTACAGCTAAAATTGAGAAGATTACGCGTACCTAGCTTTTGAGAAGGAAAGGGAAAGATGAACAAGTACTGAAGACTTGTAACCATTTTGATATTTTATTATCAGACTTTATTTGAATTATTGTAATGAACTTATTTAAATTTCGCATTTGAATGATTGTATTTAAAGGTTAGATAACCTGGGAGATTTTATTAATGTAATCCCTTAAGGGAAGGTTTATTATTCAATTTTTATTATGATTGGGTAGTTAGATATGAATGTTTTATTTAAGTGAACACCAAATCTTGTAGTAATGAAGTACCGGGATTTGAGGGTGTCGCATAAACAACTGAACATAGACCTAATTCACACACACATACACAGATAAAAGTTTTAATGAAAAGTGGCGGTAACAGTGTTATCACGGAAGTCGGGGGGTGCCTAACACCTTCTCTCCGTTTAATCAAGCCCTCGGACCCTAACGAATTTCGGTTTCTCAGACTAGTTAACAGTACCAAATCACTAGGTCTTTGTGCAAACCTTTTCTCGGTTGAGTTGGTGCAACCATTTAAAAAACCAATTGGCGTCTCTAACAGTCAAATCGTCGACATATACATGTCGGACCTTTTCAAACTTGTTTTTCAAACAAATCTCACCTAAAATCAAAACACCAAAAGACAAGAACAGAAAGGGACAAATAAAAATCCCTACGTCGACAATATATTCCAATTAAAAATAAACCTTTTATCATAACTAAAATAAATAAATAAAAATAAAATAAAAAATTTCAAATTCTGGTGTTGGGCGTGACCGCGCTGCAACCCTAGAAACGTTTTCTGGGTTAGGGCATGGCCGCGTTCCAGAATGAACTGGAGGGAGCGCGGTCGTGCCCGCGTAGCTAAATCAGAAATTTTTTTCTTTACCCAGAAAATTTGATCCAATCGCATACCATACATACATGTAATCATCAAGATCGATAATTAGCACAAAGTTAGTCTTTGATACCACTGTTAGGTTTATGTATATCGCAATCATGCAATCAAATTACTTAAAAGGTGCGGAAGCGTAATAAAATAGAAATTTAAAATTTTTCATACAAACCATCACCATGATCATACTTTGTGCATAATTATCAATCAATAGAAAAGAGATGGAGATCATATTCATAACATTGTAGAAACGAGCTTCCTCATATACGAGTTCACCTCCGATTCCTTTTCACGTTCAACTTGAATTCTCCGGGTTTGATTTTCCTTTGATCAACTTTAGCCACCCAAGTGTTTGCCCTCTAGAGGGTGATCCACCAAAGAATAACAAATATTCAAGAAGATGGGTGTTTGGAAAAACCCTAGTATTCTCTCTCCAGAGAATGTGTACTCTCTCAACTCTTAGAAAAAAAAGTGTTGTGAAAAACATCAACCCTCATCCATAATAAGATTCCTCTTATTTATAGATGTAGGCAACATTCTTTAACAATTAAGGAATTGAGTTTTATTTTAATTAATTAGGCTCCTAATCTTATTAGGAATAATTAATTAAACTCTTTTAGTTAATTATCCTTCTATATAATCATATTAGGAATACATGAGAGTATTTTTATTAATTAATTTCCAAACTCTTTTAGAAATTAAGTAGTAATAATAATAATAAGACTCCTCTTATTAATTTATATTTAATATTTTCAAAATATTAAATAATAAATATTAAGCTATTTAATTTATTTTATAACCATAGATTAAATTAAATACACTTAACTTATTATTACGATTATGTCATTTGCTTTTTAAATAAATATTCTTCCTTTTGCGGTGTGACCCTTTAGGTTCTCAATATTAAACCGAATTTGAATAAATCAATTGAAACAATTCTAATCTTATTAAAATAAATAAATTAATCTACTAATTTATTAAATAAATAATATTTATTCTACAATAAGGACAAGCCTCCTTAGCGATCAATGACTTTTCAAATAATATATATTTCAACATCAATCATAAAATAACATTGAGTAAATAGTTACCGTGCAATTCAATCCTTCCACCATACAATGTCCCAATTAAATATAAGACATGAAATTACTGTCAAGTCTTATTTTATTTAATTATATGTATTTCGATTCTTAAATGCACAACTCCAAATAATGCAAATTAGAAACTCCTTTCTAATTTCATTATGCCTTGGCCAAGGACTATTGGGTTGTCATTTATTGAATCACACATAGGACATTCTCTTCTTTTACTAGAAGCGGTAGATTCTTTATTGATCATTCATTATCTCCATGTACAACTTATTACACTCAAGCATACCCTTTGATATACTCGAAGGGTCTTAAGGGACATGTCAAAGTATAACTCATCATACACAAGATATTATAATGATCTCAAGTCTAAGAATCACTTGTACTACTATCAGTACAAGAATTCCTATTGACATGCAAGTAAAACTTCATTAGGTATTCCTTAGCGAGCCACGTTCAAAGAACTTATTCTTTAATAAACACCTACATACTTGCTTTAGTGTCTTGGGAGCTGTCTTTTATACTCCTAAATTAACCTCACTTTCACTTTACAAATTTAAACAATTAGCATAGTAGTAAGCAAGGATCGATCCCACATAGAGTGATTTGTTTTATATTTATCCTATGATTTCTAATGAAAAGGGGATTTTGAATTAATTAATTAAATTAACAAGAATAAACTAATAAGAATAAACAATGAATAAAAAGCTTCAGTTCTTCAGTTCAGTATCACCATTTTACAATAATAGATTAATCAAGTGTAACATTATTTACCCTTCAATGAAATTAATAGTCCTAGGTAACAACAAGCTCTGCTACCCGAAACTCCCCTTAGATTGTCACTCAATGAAACAAGCTCTTCACAAGATTCTAACAATTATATAACCTAGAATAAGCTCTCTAGATTTAATATAATAGCAGCATTAAGAACTAGAGAATTAGACTATTCCAAGCAACAAACACATAAGCTCAGATTGTTTAACATGTGTTCTGATAATCATAGCAATACTCAAAATCTTGTCCACAATTAGGTATTACTAATTACTACTTGTGATTAGAAACAATATCAATTACACGTAATATTATTCCTTGATCTAGCATATGATATTCGTTAACCAACTCAATCCTGCAGAAATCAAATCAGTTAAACCAAATAGCATTCAGAAATTAAATCAGATTATCAAGAATGAATTTCATGTGAGAAGGAATAAATAATGAATACTCAATTAACCATTAATTATAAATAAGGTTCAACATCCCTTAGAACTGAATAAAAAGAACTTAGCTCATGTCTTCAATCCTCCAATATTGTAGATGAGAGAATGTAGTAGATGATTGAATGTAGTAGATGATTGAATGAATAAAACCCTGACTAGCATCCTCTATTTATAGTGCTAGACAAAGTCCTAAATCCTATAGGAAGTAGAAATCCAAATCCTAAAAGGAATTACAAATCATAACTAGTTTCCATAAAGAAATAGAATCTAATTTGGAAATAAATCTTAGTATAAAGTAAATCCTAAAGCTAATAGAAATAATAATCCCATTCCATGTTGAAATCTACCAAAATCTGCATTTAGAAACTTTCCAAAAATCCATGATTTTCCAATTTTCGCGCTCAAATTCGCTGGGGCGTATTTCCATTTTCTGTTACGACGTCCTTTGGTAAAATGATCATAACATTTGATCTGAGAGGAATTACGGGTCCTGCTACCTATCAAAACGAAGATATCGACGAGATCTACAACTTGTATTCTTTGAGAATTGACAGATTCGGGCTGTATCAAGGTCTAAATGAGGCTTCAAGTGACTGCTATGCAAATTGCAACTTCCAAACTTTGAGGTTCAACTTCTGTCTGGTAAAAAGATCATAACTTCTTCATACGAACTCCGATTGGGACGATTCAAGATGTTTCGGAAAGCTAAAGAAGAGCTCTATAATAAAATCCAAGTCCCAAGCCAAGACCATGTATCCAACTTAATGCTAAAAACCCTGCAATTTTCATTTTTTCCTCATTTCAGCTCCAATTCCTCTTGAAATCATTAAACACCTTAATAAGCTCATATACATATGAAACATTCAATAAAACTAAATAATATAGAATCAAAATAAATGAATAATATGCACTCATCAAATTCTCCCACACTTAGCCTTTTACACGTCCTTGTGTAAACCAAAAGTTTAATTTCCAAAAAAATTCTATTCAACCATCATGCCAAAAGATTTCAAGGTACAAATCATGAATTTCATTAAATCAAACTATAACCACATAAGCAGCTTTCCAAAAATCATCATACTTAATTAACTTAGTTACCATGGAGCAAAAGTCAGTACTGTCGACTCACAACCAAGAACAAATTTTTCTTGCTTTTTAAGTTTTTTCATAGAACCTTCTTTTTAGCACAGATGAATGTATTTTCATGCTTCTTTTTTTCGTATATTTTTTTTTCTTTTCTTGACATGTGCAATGTCTCCTTTTCTTAGGCTTTTCAGAGTTATCTATTAGCGAACTTTCCACCAACGACTCCCAAACCAGATGATCTTAGGCCGCTTGGTGTAGAGACACCCCTAAGGCTTACTTATTCAAGTAGCAAAGGCCACAAAAGTCGACTAGTCAAGCTGCTTTTATCCATCACACTTTTCAGCGTGAATACCGATGCTTCCCGAGACTTAGATACCCAGTTATTTCACACAATGGACATTGAAGCAGATTTTTAATTTTCTTTTTTTTCTTTTTTTTCTTTTTTTTTCTTTTTTTTTTCATTCATCATTATTTCACATGGTTCTGCAACAATATAAGCAAGTTAAACAGTTCTAAGTCGTGAATTAGTGTACATAGACAACTCCACAAATAACTTAGCCAAATAAACATGATTCTCATATTCAAGTACTCATGTATCACAAATTCAATTCAAATCAATTACTATGGATCATGGCTTAGTTGTCATCATTCATTAACAAATTAAGCATCAAACAGATTCTGAATTTTAGCATCAATTTTCAATATTTGACTTTAACCTTCGAACACATAGGCAAATAGAACCATGAAACCAAAATTTTCAAAAAGATTCAAAATCATTAATTTTTTAAATTTCCCATCAAAATCGGATCAATATTCCTAAATAAAATAAAAACCTAAATCTTCTCTCCACACTCAAACCTTACATTGTCCCCAATGTAAGAAAATTATGCAAAGAAGAAAATACTACTAGCTAACATGCAATAAAAAACTAAAAAGTAAAGGAATAGAAAAATCAAATCTGAGATCTTGGGTTGCCTCCCAAGTAGCTGCCATTATTTATTGTCATTGGCTTGACATCATCCTTCCCATCCTATGTAATTGGACTTGTGTACTTCAAGTGGACTGGTAACAATTTCAATTCTTCATTAGGAGCATCCTTCAGATCCTGATTTTGCTCCATTCCAGCCCTCAAATCCTTCTTGTATATTTGCTCAAGAGATTCACCTTCACATAGTAAGTCAACAACATCAATAGCAAAAATAGAATTAACATTACCAAGATACCTCTTAACTTTATATATGCCGAACTGGACATTTGTGTCGTCCAATTCCATGTGTAAGGTCCCATGGTGTTTATCATTGTGTGTTGTTGCTGGTACAAGGAAAATATCATCATCTATGTCCTCCTTATAGAAATCTGTAGGAATTATTAATTCTTCCATCTCGCCTCTTGTTCATCCTTTTAGGACTTTGAATACCTGATTTCTTCAAATTTAGCAAGTAGTCTCGAGAGCACATCCAAATGGTTTCCACTAGTGAACTCCTTATCATCTTTAAGTTCTTGTTCCCTATTCGCCATTTCTTTAAGGAATTTTTCATTAGACTCTGTATACCACGTTGCATTCTTTCCAACTTTCCAATTCCTTGTTGGAACTTGGGGAAAAGGTAGTTTCGGTTCATAAATTGAAATAGGTGGAAATTTGTGCTTGAGTACATCACTGCTGCCTATTTCACTATTATTGGACTTGCTTTGTATTGACTTTTTTCTTCTTTGTTGATCCTCTCGCACCACATCTCAATGTTATGGCATTTATATTTTCAAGCAGTTTGAGAAAGTGACCTTCCCTCTTGTGGTTGCAAGTTGACCAACTTGGTCCCTCGAGATCTTGAGCGAAGTTCTTGTCTCTCTTTGGAAATTGTGTACGACACATGGCTATTGTGTTTGGTTCATGAATGCCTTAAAAACATATCCTCAATAGATGTCCAGAATTGGTAGGTACTTCTTGATTTTTACATGTGTAGTGCTTGAGGTTGAGCTTCTTTGAATACCTTGCGTATTCTTTGCGGCCATTTGTCAAACCAAAGCGATTAAATCAAAATCTTTGCTCCAAGTCTCTCGTGCTTACCCCATTTACCCTTTGTAGTGTGTGATCCATCTTAGTTCCATATTCTTTGTGAGTTAGGCGCCATGTTTGCAATTAAGTTCCTGCCGCCACAGAGTCTTGTCTACCGGTGCTCCTCCACTTCTTTGCATCAATCATGCTTCTTTCCATTGGTAGAAACCCCCCTCATAGAAATCTTTGGATCAAGTAATGTTCATCAATTCCATGAGGTGGACAATTTGGAACACAACTTCTTGAACCTCTCCCAATACTCATAGAGATTCTCTCCATTGAATTGCTTGATTCCAAATATCTCCTTTCTTATATCGATAACTCTTGATGCAAGAAAATACCTCTCCAAGAATAACCTTTGCATATCAGTCCATGATCGTATTGATCCAGAAGGTAGATAGTATAACCGGTCTTGACCAAATCGCTAATGAGAATGGAAAAAGTTTAAGCTTGATACGCTTCTCTCTGCCACTCCTTGTGCTTTCATCGTGGAACACACCACATGGAACTCCTTTAGATGCTTATATGGATTTTCACCTGTAAGACCACGAAAAGTAGGCAAAAGATGAATTAGTCTAGAGTTAAGTTCAAAAGCAACATCTAAAATAGGATACTCAATACAAAATGATGATTGATCAAGATCGAGAGTATCCAGTCCTTTTAAAGTCTTATTTTTGTTTGGCACCACCATCTTTTTCGCTTCAAATGATGGAACAAGAGTTTCTTCTATATCTGCAGTTTTCTCTATATCTTGAACAAAATTTAAGTCAATAGAGTGAGAGGATTAAGTTATAAAATAAAAACAAAAACAAAATAATAAATAATAAAAATAAATGAAAACAAAGAATAAACAAAACAAATAACACTCCAAATAACCATGGCGCCCAAAATTTGGGAGTACATCGTTTATACTCTAAATTAACCTCACTTTCACTTTACAAATTTAAACAATTAGCATAGTAGTAAGCAAGGATCGATCCCACATAGAGTGATTTGTTTTATATTTATCCTATGATTTCTAATGAAAAGGGATTTTGAATTAATTAATTAAATTAACAAGAATAAACTAATAAGAATAAACAATGAATAAAAGCTTGATTCTTGATTCGGTATCACCTTTTTACAATAATAGATTAATCAAGTGTAACATTATTTACCCTTCAATGAAATTAATAGTCCTAGATAACAACAAACTCTGCTACCCGAAACTCCCCTTAGATTGTCACTCACTGAAACAAGCTCTTCACAAGATTCGAACAATTATATAACCTAGAATAAGCTCTCTAGATTTAATATAATAGCAGCATTAAGAACTAGAGAATTAGACTATTCCAAGCAACAAACACATAAGCTCAGATTGTTTAACATGTGTTCTGATAATCATAGCAATACTCAAAATCTTGTCCACAATTAGGTATTACTAATTACTACTTGTGATTAGAAACAATATCAATTACACGTAATATTATTCCTTGATCTAGCATATGATATTAGTTAACCAACTCAATCTGCGAGAAATCAAATCAGTTAAAACCAAATAGCATTCGAGAAATTAAATCGGATTATCAAGAATGAATTTCATGTGAGAAGGAATAAATAATGAATACTCAATTAACCATTAATTATAAATAAGGTTCAACATCCCTTAGAACTGAATAAAAAGAACTTAGCTCATGTCTTCAATCCTCCAATATTGTAGATGAGAGAATGTAGTAGATGATTGAATGTAGTAGATGATTGAATGAATAAAACCCTGACTAGCATCCTCTATTTATAGTGCTAGACAAAGTCCTAAATCCTATAGGAAGTAGAAATCCAAATCCTAAAAGGAATTACAAATTATAACTAGTTTCCATAAATAAATAGAATCTAATTTGGAAATAAATCTTAGTATAAAGTAAATCCTAAAGCTAATAGAAATAATAATCTCATTCCATGTTGAAATCTGCCAAAATCTGCATTTAGAAACTTTCCAAAAATCCATGATTTTCCAATTTTCGCGCTTAAATTCGCTGGGGCGTATTTTCATTTTCTGTTACGACGTCCTTTGGTAAAATGAGCATAACTTTTGATCTGAGAGGAATTACGGGTCCTGCTACCTATCAAAACGAAGATATCGACGAGATCTACAACTTTCATATTTTGAGAATTGACAGATTCTGGCTGAATCAAGGTCTAAATGAGGCTCCAAGTGACTGCTATGCAAATTGCAACTTCCAAACTTTGAGGTTCAACTTCTGTCTGGTAAAAAGATCATAACTTCTTCATACGAACTCCGATTGGGACGATTCAAGATGTTCCGGAAAGCTAAAGAAGAGCTCTACAATAAAATCCAAGTCCCAAGCCAAGACCATGCATCCAACTTAATGCTAAAAATCCTGCAATTTTCCTTTTTTTCTCATTTCAGCTCCAATTCCTCCTGAAATCATTAAACACCTTAATAAGCTCATATACACATGAAACATGCAATAAAACTAAATATAATAGAATCAAAATAAATGAATAATATGCACTCATCATGTCTCCACACAAATGATCATGAGATCAATCATCCTCATCCAATGAGCAAACAACATATATATGTAGTAATCTATCCGGATTCATTAATCCCCTTTTTAGTAATCCAATGATTGGTAATAATTTTTGTTTGTGAGCTATCTAAGAATTTAGATCTCATTAGCATGATCATCCTCATGATTCTTAAAGCATTGCTCAAAACTATTAGTTTATCACATATTATAAATA
Organism: Panax ginseng; assembly: GCA_020205605.1. Classification (NCBI taxonomy): domain Eukaryota; kingdom Viridiplantae; phylum Streptophyta; class Magnoliopsida; order Apiales; family Araliaceae; genus Panax; species Panax ginseng. Next base: position 36,756,219 of record CM035136.1, on the reverse strand, counting down.
CAACACCATGTAGATAAATTAAAACCTTTTAAATTAAACAATTCTGTCATTAATAAATGATTGTTACAAAGTATATGTTTTATCATTAAACATGATTGACTTGTGTGCATTCTACTTTCACAACCTTAGGTTTTCTTTCGCTTAAATATGTAAATTTATATTTATTACATATTTTTATTGCTTTATTTGTACCTGAAAGGAAGTTTCTCAGCATAAAATATCACTTATAGTCAAATCTCGCCCCGTAGGACTTTATTAGATTTATTATCACTTATTATTTTGCCGGAACTCGATTTGAAACGTCGAACATCAAAATTGCTCGGCGCGTCGATGCTCGGCGTCGCTCAATTCCTAAGTTCTAATATTCTCTTTTGCTCATTTTTAATTCTCAAACCATTAATCCTATAACAGTGAAATTTTTATATGTTATAGTTTTTATGTCATTGTATTTTAGAAAAAATTCACACCATGAAAACGAATCACAAAAACCCATCAAAACAGCTCTTGAAACGGACGTCAAGCAGCAGTCAACACAGCGCAATCCACTCGGCAGGCACGCGTGTCGCTCAGCAACTGTTGCTGATGCGCATCCTAAGACAGCCACTTCGCAATTTTCATAAGCGTTGCTCGTTAATCGGATTGATCCCAAATTTATGTTAAATCTGGTATATCCAAGTATTTTTTAAAAATACTAACATTGACTTACGGGTATTTTAAGTTGTCTAAATAGTGTGCTCAAAGTGGCTGTTCGCACTAGTTTTCTAACTTTGCGTTTACGTTCAAAACTCGTCATGACGCGATCTAACCCAATCCGATCCTCAACTAAACCTTAATTAACATAATAAGACTTCTTTAAATCATTGACTCCATTAAATTCTATGTTTTTAGCCACGTTGGTTCTTTATGGTCATTTTAACAAATATAATATGCGCAATACTCATTCGACTTGGTTTCTTATCGATTTGTTAGCGATTTTGCCACAATTTCATCCTTATAACAATCCACAATCCAATCTATCCACCAAGTCTCTATATTCATGATTCCTTTAATAAATTCAAGCTCCGTATTAAACTAAAATGACTTTTAGTAAAATATAGCTTGCTAACAATACTAAATTTTCATTTATTGATTCAGAAATTCCATAAAGAATTTCATCATAAGCCACTAAACTTCCAAAAATCTCAAGTTTAGCAATAGAAAATTATATATCATATAACTTGATTAAATTCAAAATTAAATAAGAATTTATTCCTTAAGTGATATATCTTCACTTATTCCAAGCTTTGTTATCCTACAAATTATCTAATTCTATAATCCAATTTGGCTTAAGCTTTTTGAAACTCACAGCTTCTTCACTTTACCACTTTTAGAAAATTTTAAAATTCAAACAATATGAGAGAGAGAGGCTTCGGTTATGTAGGAGAATGAGGAAGGGACTTCTAGCAATTTTTGTAAGCCAAATACTTGGTGCCCAAGCTCAATTCTTGAGTAAGCAATACTCCTCTTTTCTTTCTCTCTCACACGGCAAAATGTACATAGAATGAACTTGGAAATAAAGCTTGCTATAGTAACTGAAATAATTGAAGATTTAATCTAATTATAAAATTAAATATTTACCCAATTAATCTCTTAATATCCTTATTGAATATAATAATTATCCAATAGTTAGTAATTAGGTTTTGCTCTACCTAATTACTAATTCACCACATTAATTATTTCACCCATTAGGAATCATATAATTATATAACCCCTCTTGATATATCAATTACATATTTCTAAAATAAAACATAACATATCATAATTACATATTTTTTTATAATTACACAAAATTAACATGCAATACATAATAACCCATCAAATTTAATTATTTGCTTACTTAAGATATTATAGTACATATAACATCCTTGCCATAAATTCAACTAAGAATTTTATTTTCTTTCTTAAGATATTATATTAAATATAATATCCATCCTTTATTAAAATAATTTCACATAAGAATTTATTCTTATATTCTTGAGTAAAGTATATATAAATATTATATACTTAAACCATCTCCTTTAATTCACTACATAAATTGTTCTCAACAATTTTATTTCCTTATATATATATATATATATATATATATATATATATATATATAGCAGTATTAACAAGACCAATTGACGATTAAAACTGGAACAACTTATCTGGTATACGAAGAAAGCCGAGGCATAGCAAAGCTACTGTCCTAAAAAGTGATTCTGCCCTCACTGGTTATAAACCTTCGGTACAGTTGAGCTCCACGTCGTTCACTCTTAGAAGAAGACTGTGGACTCGTCTTTGTGGATTGCCCAATTAACATAATATATAAGAAAAGACTATATAGAGATAAGAAAGAAGAAGAAATAAACTGTATATCTTTTTTCTCCGAAGAACAGTACTGGTATATATACAAGAATGATCAGAACGTTGGGAAAAAGAACGTTAGGAATGGAACGGTCAAGAGAACGTTTGAAATAAATAAGGTTTACGTTAACGAACGTTGGGGGAAAATAACGTTCAGTAGTGGGCTACGTGGGTGCACCCACGAGGAATAATCCAGCGGATCACTACCCCCCTGCGCGGGCGTAATGCGCGCACACACGCACTAAGGTTTTCTGACCGAAAGTCCAAAAACCAAGCTTGGCGTAGCCCAATTCCTTAGTCATCCTCATGTGCGCGAGCCAATCCTTATTTCTTCAACCATGTTACTAAACCCAAGATAACATGTACTAATATACACAAAGAAAGTTTTCAAAATAGACAATATGGGACTATGTCAAAACTATGAATTTTGGAGCATAACCAACAATCCCCCACATGATCCAAAATTATCAAAGAGAGAAAAATTAAAAGGAAGTGATAAGGGCAATGGATTTAAGACACATAACGTCGATACCTTGTGGGTTTGAATCGACACTTAATGGAACATGCTCATTATTGTAGATTATAGCTGAAATATATTCATGAACCCATTATCTATGATACAAACAATCGAACTTACACACATATCTAAAAATCCTGAATCCACACAAGTCCGTAATTGGGCGCATTATAGGTCATGCGTCATATACCAGATTTTCATAAAGGCTCTAGAGAGTTTGTCAAAGACTCTCATAGGAAGCGGCCTACACCTCCACCTTTATATAGGTGAACCCATCAAGTGTATAATGACATACACCACCCATTAGAGCTATGAGTTTTGTTAAGAATCTAAATGATTCCTCCTATCACAATTTGTCAGTAAGCACCACATACACACATGGAGAAATATAAATAATTATAGTGCTTTAATTAAATAATTACATGACTTATTGTTACCCATTGAACGCAATTCATGGGATCTCCAATCACATGGGTTGGGTTTACATCACATATTATTTACTCAAAATATTGGCAATAGTCACATCCCTATGGATGCTTCTTGGACTACGTTTTTACTCAATCCCTTAGTAAGCGGACCCATTATGTTTTTTTTAGACCTTACAAATTCCATGGAAATAACATCGTTACTGATCATTCCTCGTACAATATTATGCCTCAAGCGAATATATTTCTGTTTTCAATTATAAACATGGTTCATTGCCTTGCCAATAGCTGCTTGAGAATCACAATGCAAAATAGAAGGAATTGGCTTATACCATAATGGTATATCAGCCAATAAATTCGTTATCAACTCTGCTTCTGTACCTGCCAATTCTAAAGCAATAAATTTAGATTCCATAGTAGATCTAGCAGTACAAGTTTGTTTAGCAGATTTCTAAGAAACAGCTCCTCCACCTAAAGTAAACACATAACCACTAGTGGAGTTTGTCTCATCATTATCAGATACCCAATTAGCATCACAATATCCTTCTAAAACACTAGGATGACCAGTGAAATGTACACCTACATTAATTGTTCCTTTTAAATACCTCATTAGTCATGACAATGCATTCCAATGATCTTGTGAAGGATTATGAATTTGATTGGGATTCTTGAACCTATTATCCTTTCTTCCCATTGATTTAGAATTTTTCCCTTTGTGGTTTTTGGACTGATAATTTTGGCTCTTCCATTGTGTCTTTTGTTCTAAAAGATTAGCCCTGACAGTATGACTTGGAACTATTTCTCCTCTTTCTTTAGACATGTTTTGTTCTTCAATATGTATATGAGCAACTAGTTCCTGCATAGTAAAATCTTTAGTTTCATGTTTAAGGTTCATCTTATAATCTTTCCAAGAGGGTGATAATTTTTTGATAAGTACATCAACTTGAAACGTCTCACATATTTTCATTACTTCCCCAATAACTTCCCCCATAATTGTTTGGTATGTATGAACTTGCTCTATTACTGATTTTCCATCTTGCATCTTAAAATTTAGAAATTTCCCCGCAACATATTTCTTAAGACCAGAGTTTTCATCAACATATTTAGATTTTAAAGCTTCCCAAATCTTCTTATCACTTTCATACGGATAATAAATATCGAACAGTGAATTAGAAAAATAGTGCAACAAATATCTACGACATGTACGATTATCCTTAACATAAGACTTATCAGAATCCGATTTTTCAATAATTTCAATAGCAACAGGAGTAACATCATTAACAGAAGTAACAGGAGCATCCATATATAACACATATTCCAAATTCATGGTTTCCAAATAAAATAATACATCTTCAGACCAACTCTTAAAATTTGTACCATCAAAGTGTTCAATTTTAGATAGGTCTAAGGCGGATTTCATCTTGTTAACAACCGAATCACTTTATAGATTGTTGGAATATATATCATTATTAACAAGACCAATTGACGATTAAAACTGGAACTATAAGAAGAAAGTCGAGGCGTAGCAAAATTACTGTCCTAAAAAGTGATTCCGCCCTCACTGGTTATAAAACTTTGGTACAGTTGAGCTCAATGACGTTCACTCTCAGAAGAAGAATGTGAACTCATCTTTGTGGATTGCCCAATTAACAGAATATATAAGAAAAGACTATGTAGAGATAAGAAGAATAAGATAAACTGTATATCTTTTTTCTCTGAAAAATAGTACTGGTATATATACAAGAATGATCAGAACGTTGGGAAAAAGAACGTTACGAATGAAACGGTCAAGAGGATGTTGGAAATAAATAAGGTTTACATTAATGAAAGTTGGGGAAAAATAACGTTCAGAAATGGCTAGGGTATTAAATTAGACAATTAGGCTTGGAATTAAAAAAAATAAAAGTTAGGGATTTAAGCAAAATAGTGGGCTACCTGGGTGCACCCACGAGGAATAATCCACTGGATCGGCACCCCCCTTGCGCGGGTATAATGCGCGCACACACACACTAAGGTTTTCTGACCGAAAGTCCAAGAACCAAGCTTGGAGTAGCCCAATTCCTTAGCCATCCTCATGTACGCGAGCCCATCCCTATTTCCTCAACCATGTTACTAAACCCAAGCCAACATGTACTAATATACACAAAAAAAAAATTCAAAATAGATAATATAGGACTATGTCAAAACTATGAATTTTGGAGCATAACCAACATATATATATATATATATATATATATATATATATATATATATATATATATACGGTATGGATCTTAAGTTCATCCCTTATCTAACATACCTTGCTCACCCCCCTTTAGCGACGAAGCGAAAGCGACAATTGATCAATAAACGCTATATATGTTATGTTCGGTTCGTCGCTATATGTTGTCCGTCGCTAAAAGCTAAGACGACGATTCTATATATAATGACAATTTGAATCAATCGCTTCGATAAAATCGCTAAAATGGGGTGAGCAAGGTATGTTAGATAAGGGGTGAGCTTAAGATTTGGACTATATATATATATTAATTCCCAATTACATGTTACACCAAACATGCACCTATCACATATAGAAAATAAATAATAAATTTATTTTCTCACATTATAAATTGTTTATATAAATTTATTTACATATAGAAAATATAACTTAATATATTCACCATATCACATAAACACCCATATTACGTCACACAAAACAACACATATAATGTAATATCACAATCAAAATAGTATTATCTCTTTATTAAAATAATTCATTGCTAGAATTTATTTTAATATCCTTTATCCATAATCTTTGTATATGTGACGCCCCCAAAATAGATATACATCACCCATCTTGGGTCGCCAAATGTACATGGTACAGAATACAAATACAAACTTAAATATACAACATGAGCTGTGAGTTTTAATACAAATATTGTCTTCTAGACAGTATTCAAACTCAAAATAAGTTCTCAATACATTTATTATCACACTATTTCATAGAATAGTGAGGACTACTAATGCAACCATCTGGACCGTCACTCCGATCCCCGACTAGTCCCAGATATATTCTCATTTCCTGAAGAGAACAATGAAAGAAAAGGGTGAGCTCAACTAGCCCAGTAAGAAATATTATGACTAAGATAATGCAGAATAATTTACTGTTAGTCTTCAACAGTGTTAAACAGATAAAATATAATAAACATCAAGTTTAACTGCAGCGAAACAAGCAATCCATTAGAAGAGTCAAGTTGTGAGATCCCGAATTGTATGAAATGGAAGTATTCAATTTTCCTATAATTATTATTCTATTTAGCAAATGGTTAAATTGATAAAAGGTTAAAGTTAAGGGTGATATATAAAAAAATTTCAAAGTAAGCAAGTTGTCATAAAATAATCGGTGATAAAAGTACAGTAATACGCGTGGTTGCATAGTAGCACACGGTATTGATTATTGATGCTTACGTGAGAAGTCACTCAATTATTGCTACAGTAATTGCTGCATCATATCTCTCATATTATTGATTCAATTATTGTCACAATATCATCTGTATAATAGTTTATATTATTAAATCAAAAAATTGAGATGAAAAGTTGTTCATATTATTATTTGCATTATTGACGATGTCTAGAAAGTTCTGTCGAGAAAAGGAGTTAGGTTATTTAATTGCGCGCCAATAGGGAGAAATCCTTATCGGAAAGCCCCCTCTTTCCTGGGAATGATCTGGTTGTTAAATATTGTGAGATATAATATTAATGATGAATAAGTTCGTATTGATTAAAGATGAAATTGATATTTTCATTGTGTTGGGATTATTAGTGTTAATGGAAATGGACATCTATTTCGATAATAATTGATGTCTGGAGGTTATATTGACCAATCGGGTAATTAATCGGATAAATGAGCAATTAATTGCTATTAATTCACATGCTTATAACTATTTGTTCACATGTGTGTACTATTGATTCACATGTATATACTATTAGGGGAGATTGTGCAAGATTGATAATACTTGCATGACTAAATTAAAAATGGAGGTATATATGAAAATACTATACTGTAATTATTTTTTTCACATGTATAGAATTATTGAGTCACATGATTGTACTATTGATTCACATGATATACTATTAGGGGAGGTGGTGCAAGTTTGATAATACTTGCAGGACTAAATTAAAAATGAAGGAAAAGATGAAGGTATTATACTGTAATATGTCGAGCCCCAAAACGTGCAATTATCAAAACTATATTTTCCTATAAATAGAAGTTCATTCTTCTTTCATTCTCACCAATTCACTAAGACTCACAAGAGCAATTATAGAGAGAGAAGCTATAGAGAGAAAGAAGAAGAGAAGTCTGTTACTTCACTATTCAAGTATCCAGTCTTCTTCTGAGGTAAGGGGTATTATTTATTTCATATTCGGAAGAGATATTATTTTTGTATTCGTATGGATATTATCCTCATTCAATATTCGTATAAAATAATATTTTCTTCCATACTCTGTAGTATGTAAGTACTATTATTTCGTTTCGTGTTCCTACTTCTACACTCATTTTTTTGAAGTATTACTTCTATATTCCGTGAAATTAGTAGAATATCCTTGATATTTGCGCTTCATCCAGTATCTTTTCATTAAAATATTATTCTGAGCTTTCTTGATCATTATTGATCTTTTCATGCTGGAATACTATTCACGAGTTATTTTTCATGAATTACTATTAATGGGTTACTATTCACACGATTACTATTTACTCGAATATTATTCACTCGGGTATTCGAGGAACTTTTTGTGTCGAAGTACTATTCACGAGTTACTTTTCATGGGTTACTATTCACCCAGTTACTATTCACTCGAATATTATTCATTTGGGTATTTGGGGCACTTTTCATGCCAGGGTACTATTCACGAGGTACTATTCCTGAAGTACTATTCATAGAATACTATTCATGGGGTACTATTCATCCGGAAGATATATTTCTTTTCTGTCTAAATTATTTTTGATACATGAATATTATTCTTAAATTTTACTACACAAAGCAGTATCATGTTGACAATTAATTTGGATATTTTTAAACTATGGATAAATTTAAAGTCTTTAATATTTATCCTTGATTTCGTTTGATTAATGCTTATATCATTGTCATCATCCTCATGCTTATATTATGATAAAAGTAATATGTGGCTTACGTGCATACATAGACTATTGATTGGTATAATTATAACCAGGGATTATTCGGTATAATCATGAACGTAATGTTACAAATGGTGTGGTAAAAGTCCTCATTGGTCCATAGTTCATTGATGGACAATTATTGGTATGATTATGACTAGGGATTATTCGGTATAATCATGACCATTGATGATTACATGAATATCCTTGGCCCGTAGTGCAGGGATGATTCGATGATGTGGTTTATTTATTGTTGAGTCTCGTGATAAAGTTGATGAAAAACTTTTTAAATCATAGAAGATAGTAGATATCATGCTCTACTTGACTCTTCTAATGGATTGCATGTTCCGCTGCAGTTGTTGATCTAAAACGTGTTGTCTATTATATTCTATCAGTTGTTATATTGTTGAAGGCTAAGGATAATTGATTCTGTATTATCTTAGTCATAATATTTCTTACTAGGCTAGTTGAGCTCACCATTTTCTTTCATTGTTCTCTTCAAGAAATGAGAATATAGCTGGAAAGAGTCGAGGAATGGAGTGATGGTCCAGGATAAGTGGCCTTAGTAGTCCTCACTATTCTGTGAAATAGTGTGATAATAAATATAATGAGGACTTCATTTGAGTTTGAATATTGTCTAGGAGACAATATTCGTGTAAAAACTCTAAGTTACGCTGTTGTCGTATTATATAAAAGAAGTTTGCATTTGATTTATATACCATGTATTTGGTGACTCAAGATGGGTGATGTATACCTATTTTGGGGGCGTCACACAAGTAGAGCATAAAATATATTATTTTCTATGATTTAAAAGGTTTATCATCAATTTTATCGCTGAGACTCCGCTTAATCAATTTGGAGACATTATCTTTAGGGAGAGAGGTGTGAGATATATACTGACCATAAAAGTTTGAAGTATATCTTTACACAAAAAGACTTGAATATGAGACAGAGAAGATGGTTGGAGCTGATCAAAGACTTTGACTGCGAGATTTTCTATCATCCCGGAAAGGCGAATGTTGTTGCTGATGCCTTAAGTAGGAAGGGACGTGAGAAGTTAATGTTGTTGACTGCTCAGGAGAAGCTAGTGTCGGAAAAGGCTAAGATGGAGTTAGAAATTAAATATCCGACAGAATCCGTTGAAAAGTTGTTCCAGATGGGAAATAATTCAACGTTGGTGGATAAGGTGAAAAATGCACAACTTCAGGATAAAGACTGTGAAAAGATAAAACAAAAAATATCTGTAGGTGAGGAAAACAAATTCAAAATCGATTCGGAAGGGTTACTTCGATTCGAAGGAAGAATTTGGGTTCCACCAGTACCAGAGGTTAAAGAGGAAATTCTGAGTGAAGCTCACAACTCAAGATATTCGATTCACCCTGGGAGTACAAAGATGTACCAAGATCTTAGAAATCAATTTTGGTGGCCGAATATGAAAAAGGATGTGGCTGAATGCGTGGCAAAATGTTTAACGTGTCAGAAAGTCAAAGCTGAACATCAAAGGCCAAGCGAATTGTTACAACCGTTGGAGATACCAGAATGGAAATGGCAGCATATCACAATGGATTTTGTGGTAGGTCTTCCAACGACCCAACAAGGTTACGATGCCATTTGGGTGATTGTCGATCGATTGACAAAATTGGCTCACTTTTTGCCTATCAAGATTAGATTTACCCTGGATCGGTTGGCAAAACTGTACGTGAAGGAAATTGTGTTAAGACACGATTGTCTTTGGTGTCCATTGTATCAGACAGAGATCCACGTTTCACATCTAATTTCTGGAAACGATTACAAGAATGTTTGGGAACACAGCTGAGAATGAGCACAGCGTACCATCCTCAAACCGACAGACAAAGCGAGAGAACCATCCAAACACTAGAAGATATGCTCAGATCATGTATAATGGATTTCAAACGAAATTGGGATGACCATCTGCCATTGGTGGAATTTTCTTATAATAATAGTTATCACGCGAGTATTGGCATGCCACCTTACGAAGCGTTATACGGCAGAAAATGCAGAACTCCGTTATGCTGGGATGAGGTAGGTGAACGTCAGCTATTGGGTCCAGAGTTGGTACAACAGACTGTCAAAATCATCAAGGTTATTCGAGCGAGATTAATAGCTGCACAAGATAGACAGAAGAAATATGTCGATCAACATCTACAAAATAGAGAATTTGATGTCGGTAGCTATGTTTTCTTGAAAGAGTCTCCCTGGAAGGGGAAAATTTGGTTTGGCAAGAAGGGGAATTAAGCCCTAGATTTATAGGACCTTTTGAAGTGCTTCGAAGAGTTGGTGAAGTGGCGTACGAGGTAGCTTTACCTCCAGAGTTGGAGCATATTCCTAATATTTTTCATATATCAGTATTAAGACCATATACACCTGATTATAAGCATGTTATAGAATATGAGCCCTTACAGTTTGAGAAGGATTTGTCATATGAAGAAGTCCATGTTCAAATTGTTGACAGAAAAGAGCAAGTACTGAGGAATAAGGTGATACCTTTTGTTAAGGTAATCTGGAGGAACCACACTGCTGAGGAAGCTACGTGGGAACTTGAAAGCGTTATGATGAAAAATTATCCTCAGTTGTTTGCTTGATCTTGTATAGCGATTCTGGGGACAAAAATCTTGTTAAGGAGTGAAGAATGTAACGAATAAATTTTTCGAGTTGTGATTCTGGGGACAGAATCCTTTTAAGGAGGGAAGGATGTAACGATCGAGAAATTTGTAATTTAATTAAAATATTTATTGAGTTAAATAAATATTTTAAGTAATTTATTTCTTGAGGAAAATAAATAATTGATAAGTTGTGGTGAATTAATTTAGTAACTAAATTGATTGATGGTAATTAAATTGAGTATTGATAATTTTATCGGAAGGATTTAATTTAAGGAAATAATTAAATTAAATCAATTGCTTAATATTTAAAAAAAATAATTAAATTAAATGAATTGTTTAATTTAAAGGAAATAAATAAATTAAATAAAGTGATGTATCTAATTTATTAATTAAATTGGATATATAATTATCTATTAATTATAAGGTATAATGATAATAAGAATTTTATTATTATTATAAGTTATTTAAATTAGCTAAACTAAAGTTATTTAAATAGTGTGTGACACAAAGTAACTATATAATACAAATAATATAATAATAATTTAGTTTGGGAAATAGGTGCTTAGCCAAACAAGGCCTTGTGGCCTTTGGCTTATTCAACTGACGCAGACTTTTTATTTTTCTAACGGAAGGGAACGTGGGAGAGGCCATTTATATTTTCCTACGCATCTTATTTTTCCCTAAGGCTAGACAATATAGAAAACACAGAGAAGGTTTGAGCGAAGAAGATAAACACAGAGGAGATTGAGAGTGAGAGCTTGAGATATGTTTCTATGATTATCAAGTGGAAGAGGAGGGTTTGATTATTGTTTTTGCTAATCAAGGCATAAACTATCCCTATTCTAACTTTTAGTTCTCTATAAATAATTTTGTTGATTTATTGTTTCAAACATGATTATATGATGAGGGTTGTATTATTGAAACTGTTGTCATCATATGTGAGTATTATTTGATATTCAAACACGTGAATTTGGGTTTATAGGAAGAAAACATATAACAATGTTATGCTTGAGAAAATGGCTTAGAAAGTACCAATTTTAGTGGCCAATTTGTATGCAAAACTGTGAATTGAGTTTTTTTTATGCTAGTCTATTAAGAAACGCACATAATGTAATTTGAACAAAGTAATTCGGACAATAATCGAAGTCACAGTGTTCATTTTTGTGAAGAAACTCAAAAATGGAGTTTTAGTATAAAAATATAAATTTTGAGAAATTTAACTAGTTTTAGTTGATGTTAAATTGTTTTAATTGGTTGTAAATGTTAGCAAACATGTTTGTAATAGTCTGTGCCAATTATAGATGTTAATTTCACTGTTTTGTGGGTAAAATTCGTGTTTATTGGGCTAAAGTCGGCTACTGTTCACTGTCGTCTCTGCCTCTGTCTGTGCACCAGTGTTGGGTAAAATCAATACACGCGTAACACGCAAGTGTACGTGGTCAACAAGTAATATAGTAGTGAATAAAGTATCGTTCCCACGAGGACAAATTACAAGAATTTTAACTTCATAATTATCAATTTTCTATTAATCCTAATTCTATTAAACTATTCAATTCAATGGTTTTAAAATTATAAAAACTAAATTAATAAATAAGTAAACTATCACAAAAACAAACACTAATATCAAAATCCGGAATTTCAAACAATTAATGGAGAATTAAACTTATGATTTCACCTTGAGCTTCACTCTGATTTGCAAACCTTTATTCCAACTCAATTTAATATCCCAGTTTATTAATAAAGAACACGAAAGTAATACTAGCCACCTCTCGATGCACTAATATCATATTAACGTCAATCCACAATTAAGATAGAAATCCGTTAAACACCTAAATCAACCAACTCACTATATCTCTATGTGAACTGCAATTAAAGAAGGTTTAAGCTTAAGTTCTCTATTCGATTACATATAATGCTAGGCATATCTCTACCTTAACAAGAATCAAAAATCTGCTATTGACAAAATTCATGACACATGTTATATTAATTAGGTCTAGATCTGAATCTCCTCTCTCAATTCCATTCAAATCCACAAGGAATTGTTGATCAGGCAATTCATAGGTTTACGCTCGAATTAACATAGATAAACTGAGAATATATTATTGAATTGGAAATCAAAGTTATATAATCATCGTTTCGCCCAAAGATCCATCACAAGTCTAATAAGCAAATTAGTTCATAACAAATGAATTAAAAACTGAATAATATACTGAAAACATCCTTTCGATTACAAATAAAGAACTAAATAGAAGAAGAATAATGAAAACCCCTTCACGTAGCCTCGATTTGAAACCGTCACGATAATCTCTGAAAATTACTCCTCCAAACTCGCACTTGAATCCTGTAATTTTTTTTCTTGTATTATGCTCCTTGTGTTGTATGATTAGTTGTTTTCTACGTAATATTCAGCTCTCCTTTATGTTCTGGCTGAAATCTACTCTTATAGGGTTTATGAGCCTAATAAATAACCAACAAACCAAGTAGCAGCAGACTCCACAAACCAGCAGGACACTTAGGATTGGGACCCCCCGCCGTGGGGGTATAGTTAGAAAGGCACGCCCGTGGTATGGCTGGCTCGCTAAACAAATTTTCCGCTTTCATGAGTTTTTCCACTTTTGCTCCAAAACTCCGCCATTCTTCACCACTTGCATCCATGACCACCCTACACATAAAATAACACGAAACGAGTGAAAACGAACACAAAACACAAAGATAACTATGAATTTAAACTTGAAATGAATATCGATTCGTGTATATAAAATCCACTTATCAACCGGTAGCAATTTACCAGGTGCCAAGGCAAAAAAATAGCGCAATTGCGCTTGATCCTCAAGTCAAGCGCTTGCTTAATGGGTTTTTTCTTAGATCGAGCACCAAGAATCGCTATGGCTTAATGGTACAATCTGAGACAACAGCATTGCTGCGTTCGTCTCGAGCCCGAGCGGTGACTTACGCCTATTTGTAGGTCATGTGTATCGGATTTATATTAGTTTAGCATGCATGTTAATGATGTCGAGGCGTAACATAAACTACAATAATAGGTTGTCATGCATTGTAATACAAAGTGTAAAAGATTTTTACGTGATTGTTAATTGAGTTATATAATGAAACTAAAAGTGATGTTTTTAAAAGTTAGAGGTGGACGATTAAGTTATGTTGGCTCGTAATGAGATTTTAGATTCGTTAAGTGTGTTAACCTATATGGTTAGATGCTAAGTTAAGGTTATGACCTAAATGATGGTTTAAACCCAAAAGCTAATATTCATATAACTAATTGTTGTTGCGATTTCAATGATATATGTAGGATAATTGGAGATTATTTTACATTTGTGTAGCTTACAATCAAGGCAAGTTCTTTAACCCTACTCTTATAATAATTGTGCAAGTTTCTAAACCTTAACTCTTTACATTGAGCAAGCTTTCTAACTTCATTCTTTTATTAGTGAATGTAAGTTCCTAAACTTTGGTTGAGTGAGATTATTAATTCTATTCTTATATACGATTGATTAAGCTCTTGTAACCTAATTCGTTACATCGAGCGAGCTTCACTTTCCTAATTATTATACAAAGCATATATTGTTCTAATACGTCGATTCAAATGAGATTGTTCCAACTCTTTTGCATATAGTACTTTGCATGTGTGTCAAGTTTATTCAGTTATATATTGTTGATATCCGATCTTTGACTTTGATAACCTTGTTCAGTTATACATTTTTGTATTAAACCTTTATTGATGGAAATTGAATAAGTGTTCTAAAATTCTAGAAATACTGATAAGCTAGTTCCAAACTAAACCTTCTTTAGTGCGGAAATTCTAAATTCAAACTGAGACGAACAACCCTAACATAGGGGATTTTATACGTGTAACGTTTAGATGTTTATGCACAATATATGGTACAAAAGGCTGATCCCCCTAAGTACGTTAAGAAAGGTCTGTATAGTCTAATGACTGTTAAGGTTAAGGTAATAATACCTAAATACCAGAGACATAGTTCGTGGTCTTAAGTCCCTCAGATAATTAAAGTTTAAACTATTTTTCTATTTTTGATTCGTAGAACAAGTTCATTGTTGTTCAGCATTTGTTGTTCATTCTCATGTTGTTATTATTACTACTTTTTATATCAGTGAGCAATTATTTGCTCACTCTTGCAATTAACACTGCAGCTAAAGCTGAAAGAGTCGATGAGCCATCTACTAGCAAAGGAAAGGGCAAGATGTCCAAGTGTTGAAGAGTTATTTAGAATTTATTTAAATGCATGATGTTACAAGACTTGTTTTCTTTTATGATGTTTTTCGCAAACTTATGTAATAAATTAAGGTTAGATTAGCTGGGATTGTTTATGAGATGATATAACCCTTTAATAGGAAAGATTATTGTTTAAGTTATTTAATGTTTTATCCTTTATCATGGGTAGTTAGATGTAATTATTTTGATAGTGAGCACCAAATTGATTGGAAATGAAGTACCCGATTTGGGGTGTCTGAGTTGGTATCAAAGCTTTAGGTTATGAACCTTAGGTGGGGAAAACCTTAGGAAGTAGCCTTTAAGAACTCAGAAAACATAGAGGTGTTTAACTCTTATCGGGTTTTAAGAAGTGGATTAAGGCATCCATTGAAGCTAAATAATAAAAGACATTATGTGCTATGTGTTAATAACTTATGTGCTCGCGAGTATTGAAAAATGTTAAGTAAAACTTAAAATATTTTGTTGTCAGGATGTTTGACGAAGGAGGATCCAGTCTAGCTAGGGAGGTGATACCTCAGATGCCTAGAGATGACGAACCCCGGGATATTCACGTGGTGCGAGAATAGTTGATCCAGGAGGATGAGCCTGTGACCGATCCCGATGAGAATAGTTTTGAGGAGATAGAGGAGGATGAGGAGGATCGTGTGGAGTTTCCACCAAACTCCATATCGGCTGAGATGTATGATGCTTTGTACGACCATAACATAGAGTTACAGGATATTGTAGAAGAACTGAAGGAGATGGTTGATATGCATCACGCTGCGTTGGAGCAGAAGGATGTAGAGATTCAGGAACTTGACTCAAAACTTGGAAACACATAATGGGATCTAGTTCATATTAAGGGTCATCATGAAGACCTGTTGGCAGTGAACGAGAAGATGAAGACTGACATGGAGAAATTAAAGAAGGACTTCAAAGAGGAATCAGCTAAGCGTGCAAGAGAAGAGGACGCTTGGATGAAGGCGACTCAACGTGCGGACCGTGCTGAGGCTAAAGTCCAAGTGAAGAAGGCCAAAATGAACGAAATGGATCATGCCTTTAATTATGCGATTGATAGGGACCAAGATCGAGTCTTTTATTACCCGCCTCAATTTGAAGACTCGCCGTGGTTCGTGATGGATCGTAGGACGGCATATCGCATCATGGAAGAGGAGCGCAAAGAAGCCTCTCGACGTCTTAATTTGCGTAGATAGAAAATAAGAGTGATGATAATAATATGTGGTTAATTATGTGAATAAATAAATTATGAATTCCTTATTTTGAGATGAAAAAAGGGGTAGTATGAGTATGTAATCCTGAAACTGGTTTAGTTCAGGAAAGTGGATGTTTTTAGCGGTTATGCTATTTTTAGTAAGTTTTAAAACATTTTGAATGAATAAAATATTAGAGTTTATTTGAAATGTTATATGATATAGCTTTAATCTTGGAATGTTTAAGTTAAACTTCAAATACTCAAGAAGTTGAGTGAGGAACTAATAAGCGTATATTCTAACAGAAAATGCATCCTAGAAGAAGACAACCATGTCAACAACCACCTCCTGAGGGGTCTACTAACGATAACAATGAGGCCAACGCTAACCTTGATTCGTTAGATTGGTGACTTTATTGACGGAGCACTTCATGAATCAACCCAAGAAGCCCAAGTTACGACCTTTAAAGAATTCAAAGCGGTTGGACCGCCAGAGTTTTAAGGGTCTATGAATCCAGTGGAAGCCCAAACCTGGATCATGGAAATGGAGAAGGTGTTCGACGTTGCTTGAGTTAACGAAGATCAGAAGACTGCGTTCGAAACGTTTATGCTTAAGTCCGAAGCTAGCTACTGGTGGCAAGCAAATAAATTTCGTGGAGGACAAGGAGTGGTAGCGTGGGATAGATTTAAGGAGATGTTCTTTGAAATGTACTTTCCAGTGAGTTCTCAGAATCAGTTGGAAGTGCAATTTCTGGAGCTTAGAAGAATAGTACCCGAGTGAATAGTACCTCGTGAATAGTACTTCAGGAATAGTAACCCCGTGAATAGTACTCCAACATGAAAAAGTTAAAACTTATCAAGAATACTCAGAATAATATTTCCATGAAACGATATTGGATGAAGCGCAAATATCAAGGATATTCTTCTAATTTTATGGAGTATAGAAGCCAAAACTTAATAAAATAAGTATAGAATTCGAAATCTGAAACGAAATAATATTACTTACATACTACAGAGTATGGAAGAAAATATTATTTTATACGAATACTGAACAAAAATAATATCCCTTACCTTGAAAAGAAGAGTATTCCAACTGGTATAGTGGGGATATTCTTGAAGAAAACTTGCACTGTTTTCTATACTTAAAGCTTTCTAAAACTCGAAAGAAATACGCTCAATATTATATAAGAAGAATTCTCTGATTCTGGTTCAATTTTCAATTCTAACTAAGCATCCTATTTATAGGAGAAATGAAAGGATACTATTTGAATTTAGAAATCACGGACTGCACAATAGGAATTCGGCGAATTCATCACAGGTAAAAACCGAAGAAAATTTTGATATACTATGCAGCACTATGCAATAAAATATTCTAATAAAACGAAAACTTTAAATAAAATATAATATATTCTATTTATAATCAAATAAAACAAAACTTATAATATATATATATATATATATAATTATATAACACACACACACACAAATCTGATATATATATATATACACATGCTAAATAATATATATATATATATATATACATTCCCTTCATTACACGTTTTCTCCCCCCACCCCATCCCCACCCCCATTTTCATTTTTTTCCACATGGGCCCCACGTGTTCTCCAACCAACATTTCACAATCACAGGTGGGTCCCATTATATATATATTGAATAATTTTCTACCGATTATATTGAAAATAAGTAAATGGGGGTCCATAAAATAAACAAAATTTACATCAAATACTCCATAAAAATCTCCTCAATATTTTTAACAACATTTATTCATCATTATTATTCGTAATATTTAACAACCAAATCATTCACATGAAAGAGGGGGCTTTCTGATAAGGATTTCTCCCTATTGGCGCCCAATTAGGTGACCAAACATCTCCTCGACAGAACTTTCTAGACATTGTTAATTATGCAAATAATAATATGAATAACTTGTCATCTCAATAATTGATTTAATAATATATAAAATATTGACAATAATTGAATCAAATAACGTGAGATACTATGCAACAATTATGGTAGCAATAATTGAGTATAACTGAGTGACTTCTCACGTAAACATCAATAATCAATACCGTGTGCTACATGCAACCACACGTATTATTGTACTTTTACCACTAGGTATTTCAACAGTTTAACGGTAAAACTTCTGTCGTTATTTTTATAAAAAGATATTTCTGTCGTTTTCTCATTCCAACAATAATTACGTTTTGGGGTCTACCAATGATTGTGTCATCGTATGAATATTCCCTGTTAAAACGAATATTCCCCGACCAATCGAATATTATATAACAACTTTCTAACTTTGCAAAATTTATAAATATTACCCACAACTATAACATTTTATCAAATTCACTCCTTAATATTCAAAAATGATATTTATATAAAATTCATCTTTATTCATAAAAGTTGGGGTCTTACAACCTCCCCTTCTTATGAAATTTCACCGTCGAAATTAGGGTACATACCTGGTATGACAAAGAGGTGAGGATACCTTGATCTCATTTTAGATTCTAACTCCCAGGTCATTTCCTCAACATCGTGGTTTCTCCACAAAACTTTGACTTGAGGTATAACCTTGGAGCGTAGAATATGTTCCTTCTTATCCAAGATTTAACATGAACCTCTTCATACGTTAAATCTTCCGCTATTTCATCCGGTTCTAACTCAATAATGTGGTTTGGGTCTTCCACATATTTACGTAACATGGATATGTGAAAAACGTTATGAACACGAGACATACTTGGCGATAAAACGAGTCTATAGGCCACATTTCCTACTCGGTCAAGGATTTCAAATGGGCCAATAAATCGAGGATTGAGCTTTCCTCTCTTTCCAAATCTCGTAACTCCTTTCCATATAACAACACATGATCACCAACATTGAATTCCACGTCTTTTCGATGAAGATCAGCATAACTCTTTTGTCAATCTTATGAGGTTTTTATACGTTGCCTGATCATTTGAGTCTTCTCCGTAGTCATAAATACCAATTTCGGTCCCAACAACGTTGCTTCACCCACCTCATCCCAGCATACTGGAGAACGACACTTTCTTTCATACAACGCCTCAAATGGAGCCATGTCGATACTTGCTTAATAACTGTTGTTGTAGGAGAATTTCACTAATAGTAAGAACTTGTCCAAACTTCCCTTGAAGTCAAGGACACATAGTATTAATAGATCTTCAAGAGTTTGAATAGTCCTCTCCGACTGCTCATCCGTTTGAGGATGATATGCCGAACTAAATCGTAAATCCGTACCCATAGCTTTTTGCAAACTAACCCAAAATCATGAAGTGAATCTTGGGTCTCGATCAGAAACTATGGATACTGGCATACCATGCAGTCTTACAATCTCATTTATGTACATACGAGCAAGACGTTCAAGTGAATAAGTTTCTCGTATAGGTATAAAATGAGAAGACTTGATCAATCTATCAACAATGACCCAAATTGCATCTATGCCTTGAGAAACCTTAGGAAGACCAGTAATGAAATCCATGGTAATGTGATCCCACTTCCATTCTGAAATTTCAAGTGGTTGCAATGGACCTTTTGGCACTTGATGCTCCGCCTTAACACATTGACAAGTTAAACACCTTGAGATAAATTATGCGATCTCTCTCTTTATATTGCTCCACCAAAATGTATATCGAAGATCACGATACATTTTGGTACTCCCATGATGGATTGCAAATGGTGTGTTGTGCGCCTCCATCATGATTTTATACTTCAAGTCAGAATCGTTAGGAACACAAAGTCTGGAGTTGACTCGAAGTATTCCTTCTTCATCGATTCTTGCTTCCAAAAAAGTACCTTATTGCACTTTCTTCTTCATACGCAATAGCTCTAGGTCTGTAGCTTAAGCAGCTTTAACTTTATTGATTAAAGTCGATTCTACTAGTATGTTTTCCATCATCACGTGGGTCCCTAGAATCTTTAACTCTATCTCCATCCTTTACAAGTCATATAAAATGGGCATTTGCGTTGACAATAATGCACTCGTACCTGCATATAATCTTCTACTCAATGTGTCAGCTACTACGTTCACTTTTCCAAGATGGTATTGAATAGTATGATCATAATCTTTCAACAATTCGAGCCAACGTCGTTGCCGCATGTTGAGTTCCTTTTGAGTGAAGAAATATTTGAGGCTTTTATGATCCGTATAGATCTCCACTTTTTCCCCATACAGGTAATGCCTCCAAATTTTAAATGCGAAGACAACAGCTACCAACTCTAGATCATGAGTATGATAATTCCTCTCATATTCTTTGAGTTATCGAGAGGCATAGGCTATGACTTTCTCATGTTGCATGAGAACACATCCTAACCCTTTTCCCGAAACACCACTGTAGATGACAAATCCCTCTGAGCCATATGGTATTGTCAGAACAGGTGTTGAAATGAGTCTCCTCTTGAGTTCTTGAAAACTCTTCTCACATTCCTCTCTCCAACCGAATTTTGTATCTTTTCGAGTCAGCTGAGTTAATGGAGTAGCGATTCGAGAAAACCCTTATATGATTCTCCGATAAAACCAGTTAAGTCGAGAAAGCTATGTACTTCGGTCACTGATTTAGGCTGCTCCCAGCTTTGAATTACTTCAATCTTTATCGGGTCAATAGATATTACATGATTTGATATCACGTGCCCAAGGAATGCTACTTCCTCAAGCCAGAACTCACACTTCTTCAACTTGGCATACAACTTATTTTCACGAAGCTTTTGTAGTATCAGCCTCAAGTGTTGCTCATGATCTTCACGACTTTTGGAATATATGAGAATGTCATCAATAAAGACGACTACAAAGTGATCCAAATATTCCTTGAATACTCGGTTCATAATATCCATTAAGGCAGTAGGAGAATTAGTCAATCCAAAGGACATGACTAGGAATTCGTAATGCCCGTACCGAGTTTTGAAAGCAGTCTTTTGAATGTCGTCAGTTTTAATCTTTAATTGATGATATCCCGAACGAAGATCGATCTTTGAAAAGAATTTGGTGCCTTGCAACTGGTCAAACAGGTCATCAATACGAGGCAACGGGTACCTGTTTTTGATGGTGACATAGTTCAACTCCCTATAATCAATACAAAGTCGCATACTCCCATCTTTCTTCTTCACGAATAGAATAGGAGCACCCCAAGGAGACGTACTAGGATGAATGAAACCGATGTCTAACAATTCCAACAGTTGGGTCTTTAACTCCTGAAGTTCAATAGGAGCCATTCGATATGGGGCTTTGGAAATGGGTTTTGTACCAGGTTCAAGGTCAATACAAAATTTTATTTCACGCTCTGGGGTAGGCCAAGAAGTTCTTCAGGGAATACATCTGGAAATTTATTAACAATAGAAATATCATTCAAAACTGACGTATTTTTGTTTAAATCTGTGACATGAGCTAAGAAAGCTTGACATCCATTTTTCAATAAACGAATAGCTTTATGGCTTGAGATGACAGTGATTAATTTTAATGGTTTGGTTGCTTGAATTCGCATAATAGGTTGGTTAGGAATACGAATGCTAACAACCTTACGAAAACAATTAATTTTTGCATGATGAGTAGTTAACCAATCAATCCCTAGAATTACATCAAAAGCAAGTATTTTTAAGGAAATAAGATCGACAGGTAATGTGAGGGTATCAATTTGAACCAAATAAGACTTATAAACAGTGGATGTAATGAAGGTTTCTCCCAACAGAGTTTCAACAGATAAGTCAAAGTCTAATTTCTCTGGAGTCAAATTTAAAAGTTGAGCGCGAGTAGGAGAAATAAAATAATGGGTAGAACCGGTATCTAATAAGGTATATACTTCGCTAGAGTTTATGATAAGCTTACCCGTGATGACCTCGTTCAGGTTCCTTGCTTTCTGGGAGGTCACAACAAATGCTCTCCCTTGAACTACTAGTTTTGACTTATCTGGGATGACATTTGGTGTCACCGTTCCAACTGGACTTGGCTTCCCTGTACGACAAAATCTAGCTAAGTGACATTCTCTTCCATAATTGTAACATGTTTTGGACTGCTGCGCACAGTTTGGGCTGATGTGTCCCTTCGATCCGTATTTGAAGCATATGATAGGTGGTCGTTCTCCTTCCTTAACAACGAGTGTTGGTGTTGACGTCTTTCTATCATTGTTGAATCTCCTTTTTCTTAAAATGTCCACTTTTAGTGTCTTGGCCATGATTACCACCGAAGTGGTTACCATTTCTGGTATATTGATTTCCTCCACGTTTGTTGTCGCCGCTTCAATGACTGCTACAACTGGTATTATCATTTTATCAGTTGCTCTCCCTTGGTTGGGATGTCTCATTATCGCGCTCCAATAACTGAGCCCTATTTACAACATCTGAATACAAACACAGTTTGTGAAAGATAAGGTGTTGACGTATCTCGGGTTAAAAACCTCTTATAAACATATGTGTCATTCTCTCCTCGTTATCAACTAAGTGGGATGCAAACTGGGACAACTCGGCAAATTTGGCTTCGTACTGCGACACGGTCATATTGTTTTGCTCTAGCTTGATGAACTCTACCTCTTTCTTGTGATGAATACTTTCGGGAAAGTACTTGTCGTTGAACAGTTCTTGGAACTTCTCCCAAGAAATTTTGAGTGCGGTAGGCTGGGTACGCTTTACAGATTCCCACCAGTAAGCTGCATCTCCTCGCAACATGAAGGTGGCAAAGGGAGCCTTTTGCTCCTCTGAGCATCCCAAGACATCAAATATCTCCTTTATCCACGTCTCTGCCTTAAGTGGTTTTGGCTGTCCAATAAACTCTTGTGGTCCCAGCTTCTTGAACTGCTTAGCAGTGACCGTCTGAGAGTTGCCAGTGTTTTCACATATATTTTAAACAGGAGTCTCTCTCGCCTGATGTTGCATGAATTGCAGAAAGCCCCTAAACATTCTGTCGTTCATCATTTAGTCGATGTTGTTGTTTGCATGAGGATTGTTGCCTTCCTGATGCACGTTTTCCTGGTTATTATCGTTGGTGATTCAACGGTCTCATGTGCTCCATTGCTATTCTCAACATTCTCGGATGTCATTTTCAAATACTGCCACAAAATAAGAGTTAATTGACATACAAAATATTATCCCTATATTATGACCTAACAATTAAATAACAAATAAACTTAGGTAGGTCATACTAACGAAGGAATTACCCGTCTCTCCCCTCCTAGTTCTAATCTCACATCTCAGCCAGGGATCATATCCCTAAGCTTTGATACCAACTGTGATGCTCCCAAAATAGGTATACATCACCCATCTTGGGTCGCCAAATTCATGGTACAGAATACAAATACAAACTTAAATATACAACATGAGCTGTGAGTTTTAATACAAATATTGTCTTCCAGACAGTATTCAAACTCAAAATAAGTCCCCAATACATTTATTATCACACTATTTCACAGAAAAGTGAGGACTACTAATGCAACCATCTGGACCGTCACTCCGATCCCCGACTAGTCCCAGCTATATTCTCATTTCCTGAAGAGAACAATGAAAGAAAAGGGTGAGCTCAACTAGCCCAATAAGAAATATTATGACTAAGATAATGCAGAATAATTTATCGTTAGCCTTCAACAGTGTTAAACTGATAAAATATAATAAACATCAAGTTTAACTGCAGCGGAATAGGCAATCCATTAGAAGAGTCAAGTAGGCCATAAAATCTACTATCTTCTATGATTTAAAAGGTTTATCATCAATTTTATCGCTGAGACTCAGCTTAATAAATTATCTACATCACTGAATTATCCATGCACTACGGGCCAAGGATATTCTTTAGTATCACGACCACAAATTATCCATGCACTACGGACCAAAGATATTCGTCTTTTCACCAATGGTCATGATCATGCCAACAACTGTACATTAATGCACTATTGGCCAATGAGGACTTTTACCACATAATCTGTAACATTACGGTCATGATTATACCGAATAATCAGTAGTCATAATCATACCAAGTCCATCTATGCACTACGGCCAAAGATGACTTTCATAACAATATAAACATGAGGATGATGACAATGATATAAGAATTCAATTAAAAGAAAGCAAATGATAAATTTTTAAAGATTTATAATTTAATTTATCCAGAATCCAATAATGTCCAAATTGTCAACATGATACTATTTTGTGGAGTAAAATTCATGAATAATATTGTATCAAAAATAATTTGGATTGAAAAGAAATTAATTTTTATCATAAATAGTACCCCAGGTGAATAGTACCACGTGAATAGTACTTCAGAAATAGTAACCCCATGAATAGTACTCCGGCATGAAAAAGTTAAAACTTATCAAGATTGCTCAGAATAATATTTCCATGAAAAGATACTGGATGAAGCGCAAATATCAATGATATTCTACTAATTTCATGGAGTATAAAAGCCAAAACTTAACAAAATAAGTATAAAATTCGAAATCTGAAACGAAATAATATTACTTACATACTACAGAGTATGGAAGAAAATATTATTTTATACGAATACTGAACAAAAATAATATCCCTTACCTTGAAAAGAAGAGTATTCCAATTGGTATAGCGGGGATATTCTTGAAGAAAATTTGCACTGTTTTCTACACTGAAAGCTTTCTAAAACTCGAAAGAAATACGCTCAATATTATAGAAGAAGAATTCTCTGATTCTGGTGTGATTTTCAATTCTAACTAAGCAACCTATTTATAGGAGAATTAAAAGGATACTATTTGAATTTAGAAATCACGGACTGCACAGTAGGAATTCGGTGAATTCTTCACAGGAAAAAATCGAAGAAAATTTTGATTTACTATGTAGCACTATGCAATAAAATATTCTAATAAAATAAAAACTTTAAATAAAATATAATATATTCTATTTATAATCAAATAAAACAAAACTTATAATATATATATATATAACTTTTACCTTACGGTAAAGGCATACAACACACACACACACACACACACACACAAAATCGATATATATATATATATATATATATATATATATATATATATATATATATATATATATATTCTCTTCATTACACGTTTTCTCCCCCCACCCCCATTTTCATTTTCTTTCACGTGGGCCCCACGTGTTCCCATTCCACCAACATTTCACCATCACAAGTGGGTCCCATTATATATATTGAATAAGTTTCTACCAATTATTTTGAAAAATGGGTAAATAGGGGTCCATAAAATAAGAAAAATTTACATCAAATACTTCATAAAAATTCCCTCAATATTTTTAACAACATTTATTCATCTTTATTATTCGCAATATTTAACAACCAGATCATTTCTAAGAAAGAGGGGGTTTTCCGATAAGGATTTCTCCCTATTGGCGCGTAATTAGGTGACCAAACCTCTCCTCGATAGAACTTTCTAGACATTGTTAATTATGCAAAAAAATAATATGAATAACTTGTCATCTCAATTATTGATTTAATAATATATAAAATATTGACAATAATTGAATCAAATAATGTGACATACTATGCAACAATTACTTTAGCAATAGTTGAGTATAACTGAGTGACTTCTCACATAAGCATCAATAATCAATACTGTGTGCTACTATGCAACCACCCGTATTACTGTACTTTTACCACCGAGTATTTCAACAGTTTAACGGTAAACTTCTGTCATTATTTTTATAAAAAGATATTTCTGTCGTTTTCTCATTTCGACAATAATTACGCTGTGGGGTCCACCATTGATTGTGCCGTCATACGAATATTCCATGTTAAAACGAATATTCCCCGACCAATCGAATATTATATAACAACTTGCTTACTTTGCAAAATTTATAAATATTACCCACAACTATAACATTATATCAAATTCACTCCTTAATAATCAAAAATGATATTTATAGAAAATTCATCTATATTCATAAAAGTTGGGGTCTTACAGTATACTTAAACTAACCATTTTCTTTTTCCCTCTATAAATTATTTTCAACAATTTAACTGTAATAAATATAATAATATATTCACTACATTAAAAACTTGCATACATTACAATCAATAATGTAACGTATAATTTCTTAAATAGAGTGATGGTCATACACTAAGTATATTTAATGCCACCAATTTGCCACATCAAAATAATTTAATATTATAAATTATTTTAACTTATCCATCTCATTTCCTTAAATAAATTGCCACTACAATTTGCTTTCATATAATAAATATATAATACTAATATATTTATCACATATTGCATATTACATATTTACTTCTGCGATACAATATCACACAACATATCATATCATAAGAATTTTCTTTACTTAACTCTTATTTTAATTTTACCCGAAAATTTGGGTTATTACAGTAATCTTTTTACGTTCTTTTGTATTGGAACGTATTGGTTCAAATAAGACGTCATCATCAACTTCAGCCTCCACGGTGGTCCCCTTATACACGGTAGTGGATATTTTGTTATCGAACCTTTAGATTGATTGCTTCCATCAAGTTTGTACTTTACAATTACGAACCTCTTCCTTTCTATCATTTCCTCAACATAATCTGAAGCATCTCGGGAACATGACGCATCCGCAGTAAACCCAAGAAGAAGCTTAGTCAGTCGATCATAATGATCTGATAGAGTGTCTCGATAGTTATCCACTATTATGATAAAATACGGAGCTCCGACCTTTGAGTTGTTAACATCTATGGTCCTCCTTTTCACTATCATTCCACTTGGAATTTTCATGAATTTTTTGTAATAATAAACCACAAAATGTGACAACAAATCATTCCTGAATGTTCCCACATTTTACAGTTGCACGTAATGAACTGTGATTCCATAAAGTGGGTGATGGTGAAATATCTCCTACAATCTTCAGGGACTGCGAATTTGTAAATGTGATAAGTCTTGCACTCAACGTTTAACAACCCAGAAATTTTTTATGTTGTTAACTTCAAAGATTTTGTCAATTCAACTTGAAAACGCCTAAACATTTCTTTTGTGTAAATTTTTGTCGTAAAAAGCTCCAACGGTTGTTCAAACAACAATTTCCTCCTCTTGTTGAGTGATATAATCACAGTCTTTCTCCATAAGGTACTTTTTGTGAAGTCCTTGGGAATGGACATCAAAGTCTTTAAGACCATCGTACTGTTGCAATATTCATCAAAAAAAACTATTCATACCCTCACTCCTCGAGGTTGTGGTCATTCCAGCTGCAAAAAATCTTTTCGTATACGCCCAACCCCATTTTTCTCTAATTTCATAAAGATTATCCAAACATTCATGATCATAGAAATCGTAGTTCTCCATTAAAAATTCCCAACGGTCCTCAAACTCTTGTATACTCAAAGACTTATACACATAATTTAAAATATGCCTTAAAAGTTGAATGTGAAGAATAAAATTTGTCCTAATTTTTTATAGGGAATTTATTGCTTATATGCCAAGTGCAAAAAAAGTGATGGCTACTCAGAAAAACCCTAGTTATTACATTTAACATTATTTGATCTTGATCAATGATGATAGTGATTGGGAACTTGTTATTCATTGCTTACAGTTAATTTTCAAACAACCGTACAAATGTGTTATCGGTCTCATCTCTTAATAATGCAAAGCCAAACAAGATAGAATGGTAATGATGATTTACGCTGGTGAATAGAGCAAATGGCATAGAGTACCTATTAGTTTTATATGTGGTATAAAAGGTAATTACATCCTCAAAATTTTCATACGCAATAATTAACCTATAATCTACCCACAATATGCTTGCAATTTGATTTTCATCCCCTCGTTTAATACAATAGAAAAACTTGGAGGGGCACTCATGTTCAAGTTTGTTCTAATACACTACAAAAGCTCGTGCATCATTCGAATCTAAGGCATCGCCTCGTATGTCTTTGACTACATTATGAATGTCTTTCTCTGAAAACCCCACATTTTCCATTCCACCACCAATTGAACTAAGTATATTCATTATCCGGCTTGCCCGAACTTCGAAATTGTTTAACGTTTCAATCAAATTTTATCCACCCCACTTATATTCTAATATGTCTGTATTTGAGAAGTTTTATTTGGCGACACAAATTCATGGTTGTGATTCAGCTCAAGTATAGACACATACCAATTATCTGCGTTTTTATTATGAACAACGTATAATCTTGTTTTGCATTCAGTTCTACCTACAAAATACATCCTCCTCTTTATCTTATCATCATCATCATCATCCTCGTCTTCATCCTCATCCTCATCCTCATCGTCATCGTCATCATCACCATCACCCATATTTATTTTTTTATTTTTTCTAATGACTTCATATCCCGTTTTTCTACATTGGTATAACCTTGAATAATACTCATTTGAGTTTACATGTTTCCTACCAGTTTTAATCCTGATTTCAAATCCAATATGTTAGGCATATCTTCTATAAAAATTCTAAACTTTTTCTAACATAGCAAAAATTTTCTCAGTATGTGGAGTATCATCTTTAGTAATACTAGTAACATCATTATTGAAATTTACTCATACTTCTGCGGGTTCGATAAATGGCCATTACGCCATGGTATTCGAGGCTTGGAGATTTATTAGTAGCTCAGTCTTGGGTTTTACTAATGTATTGAGCCTTTTGTGTTTGGGCACATGTTATAGCAATTTGGGTTTTCTAGTTACTATAAAAATATTGTTTGGTGTGTGGATCATTGTAGAATGTGTGATGCGTCTAATGAATACATCAGACAAATAGGACTAGCAAATTGGTGAACCTATATGTTAGTATATATACTTTGTGGTTTTAATGATGACAATGTTTATATGAGCTAAATTGATTTTATATTGGCTTAACCTAATTGGGTCATGTTGATCAAAATTGTTTCTGCATGTTAATTATATAATGGATTGCATGGGTTGATAATCACTTTGTATGGTTGCCCATAAAAGTTTACTGTAGGATGGAGAGTGACTAAAATAGGTTGGGTTATATCTTTCCAATATATATATATATATATATATGTGTGTGTGTGTGTGTGTGTGTGTGTGTGTGTGTGTGTGTGTGTGTGTGTTATATGTTATATATATATATGGTTACCACGTGCTTTAGTTTTTATGGAATCTAATATAACAAGGAATCTCATATATTTGAATCGATGGGTTATATATATATGTTATCTGTTTGGTTACCAATTCGTATTTAGCTTAGAGATTTTTTAGGAATTGGTATAATTAAAGATTCCTTTTTCATAGTAGATAGAGCCGTTATTTTCATGCTAACAGATTTGGACTCTATTAGCTATATTTTGAATATTCATTAACTCTATCTATTTTGGACTCTATCTTATATCTTATCTGTTAGTGTTTGTTGAAGATTGAGATTTTTTAGCTAACAGATATCTCCTATTTAAGAAGAACGTTGCATGTTATAGTCATTGCTTGGATTGGAACGTTACTTTATTATAGTCGTTGCTCTACTCTCCTTTATATATACTGCTTTGCTTGACTTATTAGAGATACAAAACTGCTGAACAGAAACTCTTCAAGAAAGCTATCTGAGATACACACAAATCATCATATCACTCTTTTAGTCTCGATTTACACTGTAGTTCTTGTATTCCTTCTTTCATATCTATTGTAAACATAGTACAAGTCTAGGTTGGCTTAGGGGTTTTTATTTTAATAATATTCAGTCTTTACAACGAAGTTATCAAAGTCTCAAAGGTGAGAGGTGTTGCAGAGGTGCAAAGGAAGCAGAGGTGTCCAATCGATCATCGTTGTAACATGGAGTTCTATTTTCTTTGTAATTGCTAAATATTATTTTAATAAAGTGAGTCTCCAATCCTAGTTGGGATTGGACGTGGATTAGGCTACTAGACTAGAGGATAGGGGCTTAACCACGTAAAAATCTTGGTGTGATTTACTGTTATTTTGTTTCTGTTTTAAGCTTTAATATCCTGTAGATTTTGGTTTAGGTCAGAAAATTTTATACTAATACGGACATGTATTAGCTGTCCTTTTATAACAGACAAAGAACATAACTAATACGGACAGGGTTAGACCATTCGATTATAGTTTGTTATAGTAAACTTTAAAATTTGACCACTATAGATCACTTTTGAGTATTTACACCTATTCACCCCCCTCTAGGTGTGCTTAATTACAGAATTACATTTGCTATCAGAGAAAGGCTCTACTAATATTGATCTTTGCAGGTCGTAGGGAAAGAACCTATGGCACACCTCAATTTTCAAGAAGGTTAATCCACAAGCCGGCCACCTTTGTTGCTCGGAAGTGAAAATTTCAACTTTTGGAAGTTTAGAATGATGATTTATCTCAAACAAGACCCATGGGAATGGTTGGTTGTCAAAAATGGCCCTGTCATTCCAAGACATGATGATGGAAAACCTAAGGCTCTTGGAAATTGATTCAAATGAATCATACATGGTATCCTATGACTCCAAAGCCATGAACACGCTGCTAAGTGGGATGATTCAAGCTGAAATTAACAAAGTTTCTGCATGCACCACTGCTAAAGAAATATGGGATACAATCATCATGAGCCATGAAGGAACTACTAAGGTAAAAGAAGTCAAATTAAGTATGTTAATGCAAGAATATGAGCTTTTCAGGTTAGAGAAGAATGAATCAATCAAAGAAGCTCAAGAAAGATTCCTCACTCTTATGAGCTCTCTAAGTATGCTCGGTCGAAAAATTGATCAAAGGGAAATAAATAGAAAGATACTTAACGTCATGCCTAAACGGTTCGCACCAAAAGTTACAAATCTTCAAGACTCAACTTCAATCAGTACGATGGAAACTCTAACTTTATTTGGAGAGCTTGAAGAATATGAAAATCAACTAAAGAGGTATGATGAAGAAGATGAAGGACCTAAAAGGAAGACCATAGCTCTATAAGTTGAAAGCTACATAGAAGGTGATGATGAAGATTTCGATGAAGAAATAGCTATGATGTCCCAGAAATTGAGAGAGCTGATTAGAAAGAAGAATAAATCAAAGTTCCAAGGTAAGACATTTAACAATAAGAAAGACGCCAAGCAAAAGTCACAAGAAGATACCTGTTTTGAATGTGGAAGGCCCAGACATTTCAAGAGAGACTGTTTCCAATTAAAAAGGAAGAACAAAGCAAGCAATTCAAAAGAAAAGGCATTAATGACGTGGAGCGATGATGAGTCCAATCATGAAGAGCAGGAAGATGAAATTGCTCAACTGTGTTTCATTGGATTGTGCAATCAAGAATCATCCGAGGTAAACTCTGAACTTGGTGATATTATTATTTTTGATTATCTAGTTTTAAAGAATGAAAATATTCGTATTAAAGAGAAAAATGTTCATTTAAAAAATTGGATAAATAATTTAATGAAAGAGGTAGAAACATTAATTGAAAAAAAACAAGAAATAGTTAAAGATTACACATCAAGTGAAGTATCTAAGTTAAATGCTAAAATTGATTATCTTGATAACTATAATAAAATTCTATATAATCGTGCAAACAAATTAAATGAAGAATTTAATGATCTTAAAAAGGAAAATGATGTTTTAAAAGAAAGTTTGAAAATGAGAGATACTTGTATTGATGCTTTTAATGATGGGAAAATATTAAACATGCAAAATAATAACGCGGAAGAAATAATTTCATTAAAAAAGGATCTTGCAAAATTTGTTCAAGGGGAAGAGAATTTAAATATAATGTTAGGTGCTCAAAGGTCAAGTCTAGATAAACATGGAATTGGGTACAATCCTATTAAGAACATTACAAGAACTACTAATAAAATTAGAGTAATAAATAATAAACCAATGAACAAGCCTCTTTATTGTTCACCTTTCGTTACTTGCAAAAATTGTGGTTTAAAAGTACATTTTGATACAAACTGTAATAAAATTAAAATAAAATAAGTTTGGGGTAAAGAAAAGAGATTTAATTGCTACTAACAATACTGGACCCAAACAGATTTGGGTACCAAAACGATAAGCTACTTCTTTATTTTGTAGGTGTGTTTAAAAGCTAAAGTACCATCACATAAATGGGTGCTAGATAGTGGATGTTCTAAACACATTACGGGTGATAGTACTAAATTCATCTCACTAACTACTAAGAAGGGAGGAACTGTTACCTTTGGAGATGACACCATATGCCAAATCGTCGGTAAAGGTAAAATTGGAAATAGTAAGGTTTTCATTGATAATGTTCATCATGTTGAAGGATTAAAATATAATTTAATTAGTGTAAGTCAACTAATGGATAGTGGACATAAAGTAATTTTTGAAAAAGATAAATGTGCTATTATTCATGCCTCTCACAATGTTCCTTTAGTTGCTCAAAGGGAAGGTAATATTTATACAATTAATTTTGAAAATCAAAATGAAGATATTTGCCTAACTTCTATTCAAGATCAAACTATTCTATGGCATAGAAGGTTAGGACATGTGCATATGAAATTGATTAAGAAACTAGCTACCAAGAACCTTGTCAAAGGATTACCAAAGCTAAAATATGAAAACACAGGGATTTGTAATGCATGTCAGTTAGGTAAGCAAGCAAGAAATTTTTTTATCAGTAAAAATCAGGTATCAACTTCTTTACCTCTTCAATTATTGCATCTTGATTTATTTGGACCAGAGAGATATGCTAGTTTAGGAAATAATCATTATGCTTTTGTTATTATTGATGATTTTTCAAGATTTACATGGGTTTTATTTTTGAAAACTAAAGATCAAGCTTTTGCAGAATTTGAAAAGCTTATAAAGAATGTTAAAACAAAACACAACCTCAAACTAATTGGTATACGGAGTGACCATGGTGGGGAATTTGGAAAAAGACTTTATACCATATTGCAGTGGAAAGGTGTTACACATGAGCTTTCTTTACCAAGAACACCACAACAAAATGGTGTAGTGGAACGCAAAAATCGTACTCTCCAAGAAACGGCAAGAACTTTACTTCAAGAAAGTAAACTGCCTAAAAGATTTTGGGCAGAGGTTGTAAGTACTGCCTGTTACATTCTGAATAGAGTATTGATTAGACCCATACTATTGAAAACACCATATGAGTTACTAAACAAAAGGATTCCTAATATTAATTATTTTAAAGTGTTTGGTGCTAAATGTTTTGTTTTAAATACTAATGGTAATCTTAGAAAATTTGATGCAAAATCAACCGAAGCTATTTTTCTTGGTTATTCAGTACATAGTAAGGCATATAGGGTTTATAATCTTGACAAGTCAAAGGTTGAAGAATCCGTGCATGTAATATTTAATGAATTTAACCATGATCTGTCGAAAGATAAGGATTCTGCAAGAAATAAAAATTTGAGTCGTGGAAGCCAAACTGCTAAATCCAGACAGCCTAAGCCGTCCGAATCAGAAGGAAAGACAGTTGAAATCAGACAGCCTAAGTCGTCCGAATCAGAAGGAAAGACAACTGAAATCAGACATCCTGACCCGTCCGTTTTAGTAGAAAACTTAGACATGCAGACACCAAAAAAATAGACAGCCAGACTCGTCCGAGTTAGAAGAAAAATTCGATGAATACTCTAACGCATAATTTGACATACCACAGTTTGAATCCAACGAACAGATGACCACTGCCAAGCTTCCTAAATCATCTTGAAAAGTGAGAAATCATCCTCCAAACTTGATCATAGGAGATCCCGACACTTGGATGAACAGAAGAAGGAAAGCAAGGAATTATTGTACAATTTCAGCCTTTCCTTCTCAAGTTAAACCAAAATTAATTTAAGATGAAAATTGGACAATCGCCATGCAGGAAGAGTTAAACCAGTTTGAATGATGTCAGGTATGGGATCTTGTTAAGCCTCCTAAAAATGCATCTATTATTGGTACAAAATGGATTTTCAAAAACAAATTAGATGAAAATGGTGTTATAACAAGAAACAAAGCCAGATTGGTAGCTCAAGGCTATAATCAACAGGAAGGTATAAACTATGAAGAAACCTTTGCCCATGTTGCAAGGTTGGAAGCTATAAGAATTTTATTAGCTTATGCATGATTTAGACAATTTAAATTATATCAAATGGATGTGAAAAGTACTTTTCTAAATGGTTACTTAAATGAAGAAGTATATGTTAAGCAACCACCCAGTTTCAAACATGAAAAATATCCACATCATGTGTTTAAATTGAAAAAGGCTTTGTATGGATTAAAACAAGCTCCAAGAGCTTGGTATGAAAGATTAAGTAAGTTTTTATTAGAAAATAGTTTTAATCGCGGTAAAATTGACTCTACTCTTTTTATTGATGACATAATTTTTGGAGCTACTACTAACTCTTTGTGTGAATGGTTTTCCCAATGTATGCATAATGAGTTTGATATGAGCCTTATGGGTGAATTAAAATATTTCTTGGGGCTTCAAATTAAACAATCCAATGAAGGGATTCACATTCACAAATCCAAGTATGTAAAGGAGTTATTAAAGAGATTTGATTTTGAAAATACCAAACCAAAGTCAACACCAATGAGTACTACCATAAAGCTTACTGCGAATGCTACAGGTAAAAAATGTTGAAGTAACAATGTATCGAGGTATGATCGGTTGTTTACTTTATCTAACTGCATCAAGACTAGATATTATGTATAGTGTATGTCTTTGTGCTAGATTTCAAGCTCAACTGTGACAACACATATACTGTGAGTATAAATACAAATATTGTCTAATAGACAGTATTCAAACTCAAAAGGAGTCCTCGTTACAATTATTGATACACTATATTTTACAAAAATAGTGAGGACTGCTAAAACAACTTTCTAGAATCATCACTCCATACCCCGACTAGTTATTGCTAAATTCTCACCTCCTGAGAAGAAAAATGAAACAAAAAGGAAAAGGGTGAGCTCAACTAGCCTAGTAAAGAATATTATGACTAAGATAATGAACAACAAATTATCGTTAGCCTTCAACAAATCAGATAAAATATAATGGACAACCAGTTTCAGATCAATATTCGCAGCAAAAATAACAATTCATTAGATGAGTTGAGTAGAGAATAAAATCTACTATCATCTATGAATTTAAAAGATCATTATCAATATTTTATCCCTGTAACATCAATCATCTTGCATCAAATATTCATCTTTGCACTACGAGCCAAAGATGTTCATTTGTATCACCAGTTGGTCATGTTCATCTCAACACCTGTTCATCTTTGCACTATGGGCCAAAGATATTCATTAGGTAATCATTTATCTTTGCACTACATGCCAAAGATATACAATAATATCATCATTTAGGACTGAGGATGATGAAAAATATCTTAACTAAACGAATCCAGTGAGATAAAAGATAAAAGATTAGGGATTCGTACTTTAGTTTATCCAAGTTCAAAATACCTTATAATAATCAATTATAGAGCAAAATTCAAGAATGAAGATCAAAACATGGATACAATCAAAGATAATAACCATAATAGACAACTTGGACAAAGAAAAGAAAATTTTATTTTTTCTGTGAATTGTGTCGTATTCGTGAATAGTGTCATATACGTGAATAGTAACCCTTACTCAAAAAGGTAGAAATTCCACAATAAAATTCATATCAATATTTCGACATAATGATATTAAAGAAAAAAATATCATTTACGAAGAAAATAACATCTATTACCTCAAAAGAACAGTACTTCTGACTGGAATACAGGATGTAATGCTGAAGGAAACTTGTAGTGAATAGCAACTCTCAAAGTATCTAAATACTCACAAAATACGCTCGATAATATATAGAGAGAAAGAAAACTTGTTTCTAGTGTGATTTTCAATTCTAATTAAGCACCATATTTATAGGAAAATGCTAGAACGCCAAAGGGGACTAAATTAATAAAATATTAATTTCCAAAATTTTCAAGCACGCCACTTTTGATCAGATTTCAGCACACCGCAGTGGGCCCCACCAAAATCAGCTAATTCCACACCAACCAAAAGTGGGGTCCACCCATGTTTTAAATAAAAATATTTATTTCTGAAACTTCAATAATTCATAATAAATAGTCATTTTATCAGAAAAATATGAACTTTATGTCCATTCTATAGGAAATCGAATTCTCTAAAACTTTGTAGATTTAAGTTTTTCCAAATTTCAAACGAAAAATGACCGAAATCCATATACGGATGATTTTTAATACCTCCATTCTGACAAAATACTGATAAAATACCTCAGCATTAATTCCTTCATTTATATCCACACAAAATAAATATTTCTCTATCCATCCACATTAAATAAATATTTCCTTATCATATAAATAAATAAAAAATTATTCAAAAATAATATTACAGAATCACAATTATGACAACCAGGTCGTTCCCAGGAAAGATGAGGCTTTCCGATAAGGATTTCACCTTATTGGCGCGCAATTAGGTGACCAAACTCCTTTCCTAGACAGAACTTCCTTAGACATTGCCCATAATGCTATCTAATAATATTATTCAAATAATATGAATTATTGATCTGATAATGGGAAATACCGTGCAGTGACAATTATTAAAACAACAATAATATAAAATATCAACGTAGCAATTATTGAATCAATAAAATAAAATATTGAACAGTAATTACTGTAATAATTATTGAGTAGTGCCTTCTTACGTAAGAATCAATAATTCAAAAATACCGTGCAATACTGGTGTCTTCTTTGTGCAACCACGTGTATTCATTGTATTTTAACCATACGGGTATTCCAACAGCTTTAATTCAGAATAACTACTATTTGTTATTTATAAAAACTCAAACTTGTCATTATCTTCATTCGACCATTTTTTGTTATGGGGCCCACAAATGGCTGCGTTGTCGTACGAATATTCCCCGACAGCAAGAATATTCCACGATCAAATGAATATTCCCCGACAACAATGAATATTTTATAACCACTTACTTATTTTGAAAAATTTGCACATTTCACCCATAACCAAAGCATTATATCAAATTAACACCTTATTATTCACAATAATAAATAGAGAAAATTCGATTTTATTTATAAAAAGTTGGGGTCTTACAACCTTCACTTCTTATAAAATTCGTCCTCGAAATTGACGTATGTACCTGGTGTTTCAAAAAGGTGAGGATACCCCGTTTTCATTTCTGATTCCAACTCCCAGGTCATTTCTTCAATAGCATGGTTCCTCCATAAAACCTTAACTTGTGGTATAACCTTGGTGCGTAGGACATGCTCTTTCATATCCAAGATCTTAACAGGTACCTCCTCGTAGATTAAATCTTTGGCTATCTCTTCTAGGTCTAACTCAATAATATGGTTCAGGTCTTTCACATATTTACGAACCATAGATATGTGAAAAACATTATGAACACGAGACATGCTTGGAGGTAATGCGAGCCTATAGGCCACATTTCCTATTCGGTCAAGAATCTCAAATGGACCAAAAAATCTTGGATTGAGCTTTCCTCTATTCCCAAATCTTGTAACTCCCTTCCATGGAGCAATACGTAACAATACATTATCCCCAATATTAAATTCCACGTTCTTTCGATGAAGATCCGCATAACTCTTTTGTCAATCCTGTGCCGTTTGTATACATTATCGAATCGTTTGAATCTTTTCTGTAGTTATGCGCACCAATTCTGGTCCCAACAATGTTGCTTCACCCACCTCGTCCCAGCATACTGGAGAATAACATTTTCTTCCATACAACGTCTCGAATGGAGCCATGCCTATACTTGCTTGATAACTGTTGTTGTAGGAGAATTCCACCAATGGCAACTACTTATCCCAACTTCCTTTGAAATCTAGGACACAGAGTCTTAATAATTCTTTAAGAGTTTGAATAGTCCTTTCTGATTGCCCGTCCATTTGAGGATGGTATGCCGAACTAAATCATAAATCTGTGCCCATAGCTTTCTGCAAGCTAACCCAAAACCGTGAAGTGAATCTTGTTCAAGAGTTTGAATAGTCTTTTCTGATTGCCCGTCCGTTTGAGGATGGTATGCCGAACTGAATCGTAAATTCGTGCCCATAGCTTTCTGCAAGCTAACCCAAAATCGTGAAGTGAATCTTGGGTCACGATCCAAAACTATGGATACTGGCATGCCATGCAATCTCACAATCTTATTCATGTACAGACGAGCAAGACGTTCAAGGGAATAAGTCTCACGTATAGGCAAGAAATGAGCAGACTTGGTTAATCTATCAACAATGACCCAAATCGCATCTATGCCTTGAGAAACCTTGGGAAGACCCGTAACGAAATCCATAGTAATGTGTTCCCACTTCCATTTCAGAATCTCAAGTGGTTGCAATGGACCCTTTTGGCACTTGATGCTCCGCCTTTACACTTTGACAAGTTAAACACCTCGAGATAAACTCTGTGATCTCTCTCTTCATATTGTTCCACCAAAATGTATGTCGAAGATCATGATACATTTTGGTACTACCAGGATGGATTGCAAACGGTGTGTTGTGTGCCTCCATCATGTTTCTATGTTTCAAGTTAGAATCGTTAGGAACACAAAGTCTTGAATTGACTCGAAGTATTCCTTCTTCATCGATTCTTACTTCTGGAATAACACCTTCTTCCATTTTCTTCTTAATACGCATCAACTCCAGGTCCGTAGCTTGAGCAGCTTTAACTTTATTGATTAAAGTTGATTCTACTCATATGCTTGGTATTATCACGTGGGTACTTGGAGCCTTTACCTCTATCTCTATCCTTTGCAAGTCATACAAAATGGGCCTTTGTGTTAACAACATTGCACTCGTAACCGCATATGATCTTCTACTCAATGCGTCAGCTACCACGTTTACTTTTCCAAGATGATATTGAATGGTACGGTCATAATCTTTCAACAACTCGTGCCAACATCGTTGCCGCATGTTGAGTTCCTTTTGGGTGAAGGAATATTTGAGGCTTTTATGATTTGTATAGATCTCCACTTTCTCCTCATACAAGTAGTGTCTCCAGATCTTCAATGCGAAAATGACTGTTGCCAACTCCAGATCATGAGTAGGATAATTCCTCTCATATTCTTTGAGTTGTCGCGAGGCATATGTTATGAATTTCCCATGTTGCATGAGAACACATCCTAACCCTTTGCCTGAAGCATCGCTGTAGATAAAAAATCCATCCGAAATAGATGATATTGTCAGAACAAGTGCCGAAATGAGTCTCCTCTTGAGCTCTTGGAAACTCTTCTCGCATTCCACGCTCTATACAAATTTTATATCTTTCCGAGTCGGCTGAGTTAAAGGAGTAGCGATTCTATAAAATCCTTCCACGAATCTCCGATAATAACCAGCTAAGCCCAGAAAGCAACGTACTTCGGTTGCTCCCAACTTTGTACTGCTTCAATATTCGCCGGGTCAACAAATACTCCATGTTTTGACACCACGTGCCCAAGGAATGTTACTTCCTCAAGCCAGAACTCGTATTTCTTCAACTTGGCATAAAGCTTGTTATCGCGAAGCCTTTGAAGTACCAGCTTCAAATGGCGCTCATGATCTTCACGGGTTTTGGAATAGATGAGGATGTCATCAATAAAAACAACAACGAACTATTCCAAATATTCTTTGAACACATGGTTCATCATATCCATGAAAGTAGCAGGAGCATTAGTCAATCCAAACCACATGACTAAGCATTCATAATGCTCGCATCGAAGTTCTCGAAAGCGATCTTGGAATATCCTCGATTTTAATCTCAAATTGATGATATCCGAATCTAAGATCGATCTTTGAAAAGAATTGTGCTCCTTGAAACTGGTCGAACAGCTCATCAATGCGAGGTAGCAGATACCTATTCTTGATGGTGATATGGTTCAATTCCCGATAGTCAATACAAAGTCGTATACTCCCATCTTTTTTCTTTACAAATAACACAAGAGCACCCTAAGGAGATATACTAGGACGAATGAAACAGATGTCCAACAACTGCTGTAGTTGGACCTTTAACTCCTAAAGTTCAATAGGAGCCATTCGATATGGGGTTTTAGAAATGGACTTTGTACCAGGTTTAAGGTCAATAAAGAATTCAACTTCACGTTTTGGGGGTAGACCGAGAAGTTCTTCAGGAAATACGTCAGGAAATTCACTAACAACAGAAATATTATTCAAATCTGACGTGTTTTTGTTCAAGTCCATGACATGGGCTAAGAAAGCTTGACATTTGTTTTTCAATAAACGAATAGCTTTATGGCTTAATATGACAGTGATTGACTTTAGTGGTTTGGTTGCTTGAATTCGCATAACAGGTTTGTTAGGAATATGAAAACTAACAACCTTACAAAAACAATCAACTTAAGCATGATGAATGGTTAACCAATCAATCCCTAAAATCACATCAAATGCAAGTATTTTCAACGAAATAAGATTGGCAGGTAATATGATGGTTCCAACTTGAATCAAGCAAGATTTATAAACAGTAAATGTAATGAAAGTTTCTCCTAACGGAGTCTCAACAGATAAGTCAAAGTCTAATTTCTCCGGAGTCAAGTTCAAACGTTGAGCACAAGAAGAAGAGATAAAAGAATGGGTAGAACCGGTATCTAATAAGGTATAAACTTTGCAAGAGTTTATGATTAGCTTACCTGTGATTACCTCGTTTGGTTTTCTCGTATTTTGGGCAGTCACTATAAACACTATTTCAGGAACCACCAACTTTGACTTGTCCGGGACAGCCTTTGGAGTCACCATCCCCATTGAACTTGGTTTCTCAACAAGACAATCTCTAGCTATATGACCTTACTTTCCACAGTTATAACACACCTTGGATTGTTGTGGGAAGTTTGGGCTGATGTGTCCCTCTTTTCCGCATTTATAACAAATGACCGGTGCTCGTTCTCCTCCCTTAGAAACAGCTGATGTTTGTGCTGACGTCTTCACGTTATCATTGGTGTTCCTTCTCTTTTTGAAATCTCCCCCCGACTCGCTTCTTCTACCATCATGGCCACGATTACCACCAGAGTGGTTACCGCTTTTGTCCGAATGTTTTCCTCCCCGCTGGTTGTCATTGCTCCGATGACTGCTGCCACCAGTATGACCCTGGTTGTGGTCCCTCGGTTGAACATACTCATTATCTCGCTCTAATAATTGAGCCATGTTTACAACATCTGAATATAGAGAAAATTTATGAGAAATAAGATATTGTCGAATCTCGGGTTTTAGACCTCTCAAAAATATCTGCGTCATTCGTTACTCATCCTCTACCAAATGAGGTACAAACCTGGATAACTCTACGAACTTAGCCTCGTACTGAGACACAGTCATGTTGTTTTATTCTAGTTTGATAAACTCTACCTCCTTCATATGATGAATACTTTCAGGAAAGTACTTATTATTGAACAGTTTCTGAAACGTTTCCTAAGACATGTTGAGTGAGGCAAGTTGGGTACGCTTCACAGATTGTAATAACCGTGAATTTTAAGTCACTATATATGTATGTACATTATTGATTTTTTTTAAAACCTTGTGTTATATAAGGATTTAATTTGTGACAACACATGTGAAGTGGTGCATGGGTCAATTAACATATATACTATAGTTATGGATACATACATTTATAGATTTCATAAAATAAAAGCTTCGTAACCTAATTATACATTAGGTAAGACTATTAAATAACCTAAGGGTTATGGTAATACGGAAAAGTTAGTATTTAATATAATATACTAACTTAAGTGGGTAAACTTTGTATTTCAAGTGACTAATAATTTTTAAACCTAATTCTTGTAAATCTAATTAGGTTATGAGATAAAGTCACATGTATAAGTAATTAAACTTCATATGATTGGAAATGGAAGCCCTAAATAATCAATTGGGTAACATTATTAAATTTGCTAGA
Organism: Panax ginseng; assembly: GCA_020205605.1. Lineage (NCBI taxonomy): Eukaryota > Viridiplantae > Streptophyta > Magnoliopsida > Apiales > Araliaceae > Panax > Panax ginseng. The sequence continues at coordinate 36,713,902 of CM035136.1, read as the reverse complement.
CTATGTTTAGTATATAGCCCAAAACAATTAAAGGAGAAGCCCAAAGGAATAAAATACAATCTAATACTTAGCCCACTTGATTAGGGGTATTGTAGACATTTGATTAATCAAAATTGGGCATTTAAAATAATAGCTAAATGGAGGATATTATGGGCTAGAGGATCCTAAGTGGAATAATTAAGCTAACTTGTCCATTAGTAGAAAGTATTAAACACAAGGACAATGTTGTCAAGCTCCCATTGGTTGCCACTCCATTATGCACCTTTAATCATGTCTAGACTAATGTCTGTGATAATGCAAAGCTTTTACCCAATGGACAAAAAAATAGTTATGGGGGTTATTAGTGAATTGCCCATTTCATTTTGTAAACACATTTCATTCTTCCAACATCTCATTTTTCTCTCCATCTTCTTCTTCTACCTTTTGCTTCCAAGCTAGCCAACTTCAAAGAGAGAAAAGAGAGAGAGGGTTTCGGCTATAGAGAGAAAGAGATAGGAGTGCTAGTTGTTCATGCCTCCTAAGTTTATTACTTACTTTGGAAAATCAAGAAAGGTAACAACTAAGTCAAGGTATAACTTACCTTCATCTTCTTCTTTTACTTTGTTTTGCTAGCTTGAGTTTTGATGGGGTTATGTACAAATACTCAAGATACACTAGTTCTACATATCATCATGTATTGAAGTAAGTATCTTGAGTGTTAGATCAAAGACTTAGAGGAAGAAAATGAGCATATGTTCTCCAAGGGTGAAAACTCTTATTTTTCTTCCACTAAATCTTGTGTAACTCAAGTTTTACAACTTGGAATTGTGATTCGTCGAAGGGGGGTGCTAGATACATGAGTTATGTAGTAAACCCAAGTGGTAGAACACAAATCTAGCAAGTTTTGAAACCTTTGAGACTATTTTTCCCAAAACAGTCCACTTTGCATGTTGAGGCTTTGAAAACCCTAAATCGACTCTTGATCCGCTTTTTTCATGAGGTCGTTTTTGGCCGATTGCTTATCTTTTAAAAATTTGAGAAAAATCATAGAGGTACCTTAAGAAGTTATCTACGTGTAAGAAAAAGAATGGACGCGTTTCGACTTATAGGTTGTGAGTAATGGCCAATTCCGTAAAGGACTCCAAAATATTAACCTTCGAATATCTCACTGCGTATACACTAGAAAATTCCAAAATGTTTACAGTGACTTTAATGTTAAGAGATCATACCTTGAAAATTTCAGATTTTTCTGAGTAAAACTCAATTTATTAAAAATAGACCAAGATCCGAGTGTTTTGGACACTTTAAAAATAGTAAACCATTTTCTAAAATTCTAGAAAAATTAGGGATCATTGTTGGTTCATATTCTGTCAAAATCCAGAAGTTGAGAATTTTTTAAGTCAGTTTGCTATTTTTCCTAAAAAATGATTAAGTTATGAATAAAAGGAAATAAATAGTTAAATGGTGTCTTTAATGAGAAAAATGTGATTTTTATGCTTGAATACTCATAATATATTATATCATGACTATCTTAAGGCCTTTGGTAATTTATGATAAGAAATATCATTTATGACCTTTTATGGATATTAAATAAGAGGTTTAATAAAGGGTGAATAATTAGAATAAATTGTTTATTAATCCAATAAATCATTAAAATATTATTATGATGTTAATAATATTAGAATATAATATTTTAAGTAAATAAAAATATTAAGATTAAAATTTCATTAAAATATTATTAAATAATTAATAATATTAGATTAAGATATTAATCTTAGATTAAAATATTATTAAAAGATTAATAATATTAGATTAAAGTATTATTATTAAATGATTAAAATATTATTAAATAATAATATTCGAGATTAAATAAAATGTTATTAAATGTAATAACATTAGAAAAGAAATAAATATTATTAAATGTTAATAATATTAGTGAGTGAATGAAAGTATTATTAGTGAACCAATAATACTAGAAGGTGAATTAAATATTATCTAAGTTAATAATATTATATGAATTAAAGGTAGTCGTTAATTAATAGTAACACTATCTAGACAGGATAATGTTTATAAGAACTAAATGTAATGTATAATATCTATGTGATTACATAATCTAATGTAGACTTTGACTAATTGAAAGATTAACTATAGGTCTCTCAAAGGAAGATAATATAACTGCATAGTGGATATAAATTAATTGCGTAGCCGTAATATACAGACGAGGCAAGTTTCCTAACTCAAACTCGAGTTATTATTTTTAAAGCATGTTAGTGAATAATTTTTGATGATTATTCATGTCTATATTGATTATTGAAATTCGCACTTTGTGCAATTGAATTTCGTTCTACTGCTATTGAACTGTGAATTAAATTAAAGTTCTTCATTTATGAACTGTTTATGAAATAGATTTATGCTAATTGTATCAGCTAGATCAAGCATGTCTAAATTTATTAAATCAAATGTGTTTTAAATAGCTGTTCTTATTAAATTGATATGATAAGAACTTTTGACTGAGAAAAGGACGAATTTGATTAAGGCATGATATCAATGTTGGATTATTAAGTGTTTATGCATAAATCACGAGGTATGAACGGCTGATCCCCTTGAATACCAAAACTTATTAAGAGGTCCAGTTTAAATCACTGATCACCTTGGCAAATGTTCATGGTTATTCAAAACCACTCAGTTCATGTTATTCAATTATCGAATATTTAATTGTTGATCATTAATTCATGTTCCTTCACAATCTTATACTATTGTTGAACATTGAACGCAATATTTCTTTCTAAGTCATGATATATCTCTCTATAAACTTGTAAAGTAAATTAGTTGCTTACTCTTTCTATATCATGACATCTATTTCAGTTAAGCCCGAAGGATCCAACACGTAGAACAAGGGCAAGGGCAAGATCCAGGAGTAGTTTAGAATGAATGTCAATTTAACTATTATCTGATGGAATTTCTTAAGTAAACTATTTGTAGTATGAATGGTGTATTTAAAGTTAAGGTTATAGAGACCTTGGGACCAGTTTATGAGACTTTATTATAATGAACAATGTATGTTTATTATTTCGTAGTAGTTATAGAATGCTTATGATGATGATAGATCGTGAGCACTGAATCTAAGGTTAGAGAACCTGGATTTGGGGGCGTCACACAGATTCCCACCAGTAATTTTCCTCACCATGAAACATAAAGGTGGTGAATGGAACCTTCTGTTCCTCCGTGCATCCCAAGACATCGAATATCTTGGTAATTTGCTTGACCCACGTTTCCGCCTTAATCGGATCTGACTTTCCCATAAATTCTGGTGGTCCCAACTCTTTGAACTGCTTGGTTGTGATAAGCCACACATTGCTATCATTTCCACCCGTATTTTGTACACAAGTCTCCCTCGTCTTGTTTTGCATGAACTGCAAAAAGCTTCTCAATATCCCATCATTCATCATTTGTTCGGTAGTGTTGTTTACAGGAGGAATATTGTATTCCTATTGCACGTTCCCATGGGTGATGATTAAATATGTCTCCACGGTCTCATTCACTCCATTGTTAATATTTCCAGATGCTATTCTCAAATACTGCCACAAAATAAGGGTTAATTAACAAATTAACATATCACATATTAACCATATGCTCCGACTGACCAACCAAATAAGTTTAGGTATGACACACTAGCGAAGGATTACTCGTCTATCCCCTCCTAGTTCGATTCCCCGATCTCCGCCAGAGACCATATCCCTAAGCTTTGATACCAACTGTGATGCCCCCAAAATAGGTATACATCACCCATTCTGAGTCGTCAAATACATGGTACAGAAACAAATACAACTTTATTAATACAATTGTCGTGTAAAATACGACAACACATATACTATGAGTTTAAATAAAAATATTGTCTAATAGACAGTATTCAAATTCAAAAGGAGTCCTCATTACATTTATTGATACACTATTTTACAAAAATAGTGAGGACTGCTAAAACAACTTTCTAGAATCATCACTCCATACCCTGGCTGTGACGCCCCCAAAATTAGGTATACGTCACCCATCTTGGGTCGCCACTTACATGGTACAGAATTCAAATACAACTTAATAATACAACTGTCGTGTACAATACGACAAAACATAAGTTATAAGTTTGAATACAAATATTGTCTACTAGAGATTATACAAACTCAAAAGGAGTCCTCATTACAATTATTATCACACTATTTCACATAATAGTGAGGACTACTAATGCTATCATCTGGTCCGTCACTCCGTTCCCCGATTAGTCCCTGCTACGTTCTCATTTCCTAAAGAGAACAATAAAATTAAAAGGGTGAGCTCAACTAGCCCAGTAGGAAATATTATGACAAAGATAATGCAGAATATATTATCGTTAGCCTTCAACAGTGTTAAACTGATACAATATAACAACCATCAAGTATAACTGCAGCGGAACAAGCAATCCATTAAAAGACTCAAGTAGATAATAAAATCTACTATCTTTTATGATTTAGAAGGTTTTTCATAACTTTTATCGCTGGGACTCAGTTTAATAAATAATTCATATCATCAAATAACCCCTGCACTACGGCCAAGGATATTCTTTAGTATCACGACCACAATTATCCATGAACTACGAGCCAAGAATATTTGTGTATTCAATAATGGTCATGATCATGCCAACAACTGTCCATCAATGCACTACGGGCCAATGAGGACTTTTACCACATCATTTGTAACATTACGGTCATGATTACACCGAATAATCCCTAGATATAATCATACCAAGTCCATCTATGCACTATAGGCCCAGATGACTTTCAACAAAAAATAAACATGAGGATGATGACAATGATATAAGAATTCAATAAAACAAGTTCAAGAATTATTTTATCCAGGATCTAATAACGTCCAAATTGTCAACATGATACTTCTTTGTAGAGTAAAATTCAAGAATGCTCAGAAGAATATTTCCATGAAAAGATACTGGATGAAGCGCAAAATCAAGGATATTCCACTAATTTCATGGAGTATAGAAGTCAAAACTTTAACCAACCGAGTATAATAAGGAATGGAATAACAAAAGAAATCACCAGTGCATGCGATAGAGATCAAGACAAAAGTGAGTTATTCCAACAGAATAATAAATAACGGAATCAGTCCGGCAGAAACGCATGCATGATGAGGATATTCAAATGTAATAATAAAGGCGGAATCAGTCCCGGCGTAAAACGCATATGATGCGAGGATATTCCAATGAGAATAATAAAAAGACGGAATTAGGTCCCGTAAAATGCATGAATAGGATATTCCAGCGAGAATAATAAAGAGCGGAACCAGTCGGCGATAGAAACGCATGATAGTATGTTCCAAATGAATGATAAATAATGAAAAGCAGTCCCACAGTAGAACGCATGCATGTGATGTTCCAATGAATGATAAATAATAGAATAATAGAAGAATTTCACCAGGTATGCGGTACTTCGCATAGAGAGGTTATTCCAACATAATAACAAAGAATGGAATAACAGAAGTTCTCTTCACGAAGACGAAAGAAAGAAATAATACTCCCTGCCTTGGAAAAACTGGATACTGGAATAGTGAGGTAGCAGACTTCTCTTCTTCTTTCTCTCTATAATTTCTCTCTATAATAATCTCTCTAAAGCTTTTGTGAATTGGTGAGAAATGAAGGAAGAATGAGCTTCTATTTATAGGAAAATATAGTTTCGATAATTGCACGTTTTGGGGCTCGAAAAATTACAGTACAATACCTCTAACTTTTCTTTTATTTTTAATCTAGTCCTGCAAGTATTATCAATCTTGCACCAACTCCCCTAATAGTAAATAATGTGAATCAATAGTTCAATTATGTGAATCAATAGTATAATCATGTGAAAAATACGAATTACAGTATAGTACCTCCATCTATACCTCCATTTTTAACTTAGTCATGCAAATATTATCAATCTTGCACCAACTCCCCTAATAGTAAATAATGTGATTCAATAGTACACATGTGTGAACAAATAGTTATATAAGCATGTGAATTAGTAGCAATTAATTGCTCATTTATCCGATAAATTACCCGATTTATCAATATAACCCCTAGACATCAATTATCATCGGAATAAATGTCGATTTTCACTAACATAAACAATTCCAACATAATGAAACTATTTTTATCAAAAATATAAATTTTGAAATTTCAAATTTGACTTTTCCCGAAAAAGTCAACTGTTGACTTTTTGACCAAATAGTGAATCCCGGAAAATTTTGTGTTTATAGACTATTTTTACTAATTTCGTCGTTCCAGACTCAAATATCACGTCCGCGTCTCCAAATTCAACTCCGAAAACATTCATCATTAATATTATAACTCACAATATTTATCAACCAGGTCGTTCCCAAGAAAGAGGGGGCTTTCCAATAAGGATTTCTCCCTATTGGCGCGCAATTAGGTGACCAAACCTCTCCTTGAAAGAACTTCTAGACATTATAAATATTGAAATTTATAATATGAATAACTTTGTCCTCTCAAGTATTGATTTAATAAAAAAAACATTTTATGCAGATGATACTGTGACAATAATTGAATCAATAATATGATAGATATGATGCAGCAATTACTGTAGCAATAATTGAGTATAACTGAGTGACTTCTCATGTAAGCATCAATAATCAATACCGTGTGCTACTATGAAACCACGAGTATTTCTGTACTTTTACTACCGGGTAGTTCAACAGTTAATGGTAAAACTTCCGCCATTATTTTTATAAAGTATTTTTGTCGTTTTCTTAATCCGACAATAATTCCGTTGTGGGGGTCCACCAATGATTGTGCCGTTGTACGAATATTCCCTGTTAAAACGAATATTCCCCGACCAATCGAATATTATATAACAACTTGCGTACTTTGTAAAATTTGTAAATATTACCCACAACTATAACATTATATCAAATCCACACCATAATATTTAAAAAATTATTTCGAGAAAATTTAATCTTTATTCAAAAAAATCTGGGGTCTCATAATCTCCCCTCCTTATGAAATTTCACCCTCGAAATTTACGTACGTACTTGGTATGCCGAACAGGTGAGGATACCTTGACCTCACTTTAAATTCTAACCCTTGAGGTATAACCTTTGAGTGTCGAATATAATCCTTTTTATCCAAGATTTTAACACGTATCTCCTCATACGTTAAATCATCCGCTATCTCGTCCGGTTCTAAATTAATAATGTGGTTCGGGTCATCCCCATATTTACGTAACGTCGATACGTTAAAAACGTTATGAACACGCGACATACTTGGCGGTAAAACGAGTCTATAAGCCACAGTTCCTACTTTATCGAGGATTTCAAATGGGCCAATTAAATCGAAGGTTGAGATTTCTTCTCTTCGTCGATTCTTGCTTCTAGAATAACGCCCTCTTGAACCTTCTTAATTCTTCACATTCATCAGCTCTAGGTGTGTAGCTTGAGCGACTTTAACTTTATCGATTAAAGTCGATTAATTCTACTCGTATATTTGTTATCTTCACGTGGGTTCCTAGAGTCTTTAACTCTATCTTCATCATTTGTAAGTCGTATGAAATGGGTCTTTGTGTTAACAACATTGCACTCGTAAACACATACGATCTTCTACTCAACGCGTCAACTACCACGTTCGCTTTCCCACGATGGTATTGAATGGTACGATCGTAATCTTCAACAGCTCGAGCCAACGTCTTTGGCGCATGTTACGTTCATTTTAGTTGAAGAAATATTTGAGGGTTTTAGAAATGGGTTTTGTATTGGGGTCAATACAAAATTCGATTTCACGATCTAGGGGTTGGCTAAGAAGTCTTCAAGAATACGTAAGAAAATTTATTAACAATAGAAATATCATTCAAAACTGTGACTCTCATCCAAGACTTGGGTAACACGTCACATTGATACATATCAACTTGCCATCGTCATTCACAAGGTAATAGCGACATGAAAGTCGACTTGATTTTGCATTCCACACAAGGAAGTCAACAATGAAAGGACCGGGGATCTTTACTTATGGCTTGATATGACCATGATTGACTTTAGTGATTTGGTTGCTTGAATTCGCATAACAGGTTGATTAGGAATATGAAAGCTAACAACCTGACGAAAAACATGATGAGTAGTTAACCAATCGATTCCTAAAATTACATCAAATGCAAGTATTTTCAAAGAGATACGATCGACAGGTAACGTGAAAGTGTTGATTTGAACAAGATTTATAAATAGTGGATGTAATGAAGGTTTCTCCTAATGGAGTTTCAACAGATAAGTCAAAGTCTAATTTTTCCGGAGTCAAATTCAAACATTGACCACAACTAGGTGAAATAAAAGAGTGAGTAGAATCGGTATCTAACACGGTATAGACTTCACAAGAGTTTATGACTAACATACCCGTGATAATTTTATTCAGGTTCCTTGTCACGAAAAAAAAATGTTCTCTCTTAAACTACCGGCTTTGACTTTTCTGGGACGACCTTTGGTGCCTCCATCCTAGCCGAACTTGTCTTCGGTGAACGACAAAATCGGGCTAAGTGACCTTCTCTTCCATAATTATAACATGCTTTGGACGGCATCGCGTAGTTTGGACTGATGTGTCCCTCCCCTCCGCATTTGAAGCATATGATAGGTGGTCGTTCTCCTTCCTTAACAACGGGTCTTTGGTCCGACGCGTCTTTCCATCATTGTTGAATCTCTCTCTTGAAATGTCCATTCTTATTGTTTTGACCATGATTACCAAAGAAGTAGTTACCATTTACGGCATGTTGATTCCTCTATGCTTATTGTCGCTTTGATGATCAAGTATCACCCAGTATTATCATTTTGTTTACGCGCTCTCTTTTGGTTGCGTTGATTTCGTTATCGCGCTCCACTAATCGAGCCCTATTTACAACATCCGAATACAAACACGGTTTATGAGAAATAAGATATTGGCGATTCTCGGCTTCAAACCTCTTAAAAACATTCGCGTCATTCGTTCCTCATTATCGACTAAATGGGATGCAAACCGGGATAACTCCGCTAATTTAGCCTCGTATTGCGACACGGTCATATTGTTTTGTTCCAACTTGATAAACTCCACCTCCTTCATGTGACGAATACTTTCGGGAAAGTACTTGTCGTTGAACAGCTCTTGGAACTTCTCCCATGACATCTTGAGTGCGTCAGGCTGGGTACGTTTTATAGATTCCCACAAGTGATCTGCCTCTTCACGCAACATAAAGGTGGCAAAAGGAACCATTTGCTCCTCGGAGCATCCCAAGACATCAAATATCTTGGTGATCTGCTTTAACCACGTCTCCGCCTTAAGTGGTTCTGGCTTTCCCAAAAACTCCAATGGTCCCAGCTCCTTGAATTGCTTAGCGGTGACCAACTGTGGGTTGTCATTGTTTCCTCCTGCATTATGAAAAAGAGCCGTCTTCGCCTGATGTTGCATGAATTCTAAAAAGCTCTTAAACGTACCGTCGTTCGTCAATTGATCATTGTTGTTGTTTACAGGAAGATTATCGTCATCCTGTTGCACATTGTCCTGATTATTGATCTGTGGAGACTCAACGGTCTCCTGTGCTCCATTGTTATTCTCAACATTCTAGGATGCCATTTTCAAACACTATCACAAAACAAAGGTTAATTGACATGCAACATATTATCACTATACTCTGACCGACCAATCAAATACCAAATAAACTTAGGTAGGTCATACTAGCGAAGGAATTCCCCGTCTCTCCCCTCCTAGTTCTAGTCTCACATCTTAGCCAGGGATCATATCCCTAAGCTTTGATACCAACTGTGATGCCCCCAAAATTAGGTATACGTCACCCATCTTGGGTCGCCACTTACATGGTACAGAATTCAAATACAACTTAATAATACAACTGTCGTGTACAATACGACAAAACATAAGTTGTGAGTTTGAATACAAATATTGTCTACTAGAGATTATACAAACTCAAAAGGAGTCCTCATTATAATTATTATCACACTATTTCACAGAATAGTGAGGACTACTAATGCTATCATCCGTCCGTCACTCCGTTCCCCGACTAGTCCCCCGCCACGTTCTCATTTCACGAAGAGAACAATAAAAGTAAAAGGGTGAGCTCAACTAGCCCCAAGAGGAAATATTATGACTAAGATAATGCAGAATATATTATCGTTAGCCTTCAACAGTGTTAAACGGATACAATATAACAACCATCAAGTTTAACTGCAGCGGAACAAGCAATCCATTAAAAGATTCAAGTAGAGAATAAAATCTACTATCTTTTATGATTTAGAAGGTTTTTCATAACTTTTATCACTGGGACTCAGCTTAATAAATAATCCACATCATCGAATCACCCCTGCACTACGGCCAAGGATATTCTTTAGTATCACGACCACAATTATCCATGAACTACGAGCCAAGAATATTTGTGTATTCAATAATGGTCATGATCATGCCAACAACTGTCCATCAATGCACTACGGGCCAATGAGGACTTTTACCATATCATTTGTAACATTACGGTCATGATTACACCGAATAATCCCTGATCATAATCATACCAAGTCCATCTATGCACTATAGGCCACATACGACTTTCAACAAAAAATAAACATGAGGATGATGACAATGATATAAGAATTCAATAAAACAAGTTCAAGAATTATTTTATCCAGGATCTAATAACGTCCAAATTGTCAACATGATACTGCTTTGTAGAGTAAAATTCAAGAATGCTCAGAAGAATAATTCCATGAAAAGATCTTTGGATGAAGCGCAAAATCAAGGATATTCCACTAATTTCATGGAGTATAGAAGTCAAAACTTTAACCAACCGAGTATAATAAGGAATGGAATAACAAAAGAAATCACCGGACATGCGATGAATCGCATACGTGCAAAAGTTATTCCAACATAATAATAAATAACGGAATCAAAGTCCGGCGAAAGCGCATGCATGTGATATTCCAACAGAATAATAAAGATTTTAATCAGTCCCACAGTAAAACACCTGCATGATGTGATATTCCAATGTAATAATAAAGACGGAATCGGTCCGGCGTAAAATGCATGAGATAGGATATTCCAACGAATAATAATAAAGACGGAACCAGTCCCAGATAGAATCTATATATACAAGATGTTCCAACAGAATGATAAATAATGGAACCAGGTCCGGCGTGAAACGCACAGACAGGATGTTCCAACATAATGATAAATAATAGAATAATAGAAGAATTTCACCAGGTATGCGATACTTCGCATAGACAGGTTATTCCAACATAATAACAAAGAATGGAATAACAGAAGTTCTCTTCATGAAGACGAAAGAAAGAAATAATACTCCCTATCTTGGAAAAAATGGATACTAGAATAGTGAGGTAGCAGACTTCTCTTCTTCTTTCTCTCTATAATTTCTCTCTATAATAATCGCTCTAAATATTTTGTGAATTGGTGAGAAATGAAGGAAGAATGAGCTTCTATTTATAGGAAAATATAGTTTCGATAATTGCACGTTTTGGGGCTCGAAAAATTACAGAACAATACCTCCAACTTTTCTTTTATTTTTAATCTAGTCCTGCAAGTATTATCAATCTTGCACCAACTCCCCTAATAGTAAATAATGTGAATCAATAGTTCAATTATGTGAATCAATAGTATATCATGTGAAAAATACGAATTACAAAGATAAGTACTCCATCTATACCTCCATTTTTAACTTAGTCATGCAAGTATTATCAATCTTGCACCAACTCCCCTAATAGTAAATAATGTGATTCAATAGTACACATGTGTGAACAAATAGTTATATAAGCATGTGAATTAGTAGCAATTAATTGCTCATTTATCCGATAAATTACCCGATTTATCAATATAACCCCTAGACATCAATTATTATCGGAATAAATGTCGATTTTCACTAACACAAACAATTTCAACATAATGAAACTATTTTTATCAAAAATATAAATTTTGAAATTTCGAAGTTTGATTTTTCACGAAAAAAGTCAAATGCTGTTGACTTTTGACCAAATAGTGAATCACGGAAAATTTTGTGTTTATAGACTATTTTTACTAATTTCGTTGTTTAGGACTCAAATATCACGCCCACGTCTCCAAATTTAATTCGAACAACATTCATCATTAATATTATAACTCACAATATTTATCAACGAGTGTCGTTCCCGTGAAAGAGGGCTTTCAATAAGAATTCTCCTATTGGCAGCCTTAATTAGGTGACCAAACCTCTCCTCGATGAGAACTTCTAGACATTGTAAATATTGAAATTTATAATATGAATAACTTTGTCGTCTCAAGTATTGATTTAATAAAAAGCATTTTATGCAGATGATCATTGTGACAATAATTGAATCAATAATATGATAGATATGATGCAAAGAATTATCGTAGCAATAATTGAGTATAAGCCGAGTGACTTCTCACGTAACCATCAATAATCAATACCGTGTGCTACTATGCAACCACGCCAGACATCGTATTTTTACTACTAGGGTAGTTCAAACGATTAACAGTAAAACTTCCGCCATTATTTTCATAAAGTATTTTTTGTCGTTTTCAATCCGATAATAATTCCGTTAATGGGGTCCACCAATGATTGTCTTTGTTATGCGAATATTCCCGTTAAAATGAATATTCCCCGACCAATCGAATATTATATAACAACTTGCGTTCTTTGCAAAATTTGTAAATATTACCCACAACTATAACATTATATCAAATCCACACCATAATATTTAAAAAATTATTTCGAGAAAATTTAATCTTTATTCAAAAAATCTGGGATCTCTCACTGGCTAGTTCCTGCTAAATTCTCACCTCCTGAGAAGAAAAATGGAACAAAAAGGGAAAGGGTGAGCTCAACTAGCCCGGTAAAGAATATTATGACTAAGATAATGAACAACAAATTATCGTTAGCCTTCAACAAATCAGATAAAATATAATGGACAACCAGTTTCAGATCAATATTCGCAACAAAAATAACAATTCATTAGAAGAGTTAAGTAGAGAATGAAATCTACTATCATCTATGAATTTAAAAGTCCATAATCAATATTTTATCCTTGTAACATCAATCATCTTGCATCAAATATTCATCTTTGCACTACGGGCCAAAGATATTCATTTGTATCACTAGTTGGTCATGTTCATCTCAACACCTGTTCATCTTTGCACAACAGGCCAAAGATATTCATTAGGTAATCATTCATCTTTGCACTACAGGCCAAAGATATACAATAATATCATCATTCAAAACTGAGGATGATGAAAAATATTTTAAAGAAAACGAATCCAATGAGATAAAAGATCAAAGATTAGGGATTCGTACGTTAGTTTATCCAAGTTCAAAAATAACTTATAATAATCAATTGTGGAGCAAAATTCAAGAATGAAGATTAAAACATGGATACAATCAAAGATAGTAACCATAATAGACAACTTGGACAAAGAAAAGAAAATTTCATTTTTTCTGTGAATAGTGTTGTATTCGTGAATAGTGTCGTATACGTGAATAGTATCGTATACGTGAATAGTAACCCCGATTCAAAAAGGTAGAAATTCCACAATAAAATTTATATCAATATTTTGGCATAATGATATTGAAGAAAATAATATCATTTACGAAGAAAATAACATCCCTTACCTCAAAAGAACAGTACTTCTGACTGGAATATCGGATGTAATGTTGAAGGAAACTTGCACTGAATAGTAACTATCAAAGTATCTAAATACTCACAAAATACGCTCGATAATATATAGAGAGAAAGAAAACTTATTTCTGGTGTGACTTTCAATTCTAACTAAGCGCCCTATTTATAGAAAAATGCTAGAACACTAAAGGAGACTAAATTAATAAAATATTAATTTCCAAAATTTTCAAGCACGCCACTTATGATCAGATTTCAGCACAGCACAGTGGGCCACACCCAAATCAGCCAATTCCACACCAACCAAAAGTGGGGCCCACCTATGTTTTAAATAAAAACATTTATTTTCGAAACTTCAATAATTCATAATAAATAGCCTTTTATCATAAAAATACGAATTTTATGTCCATTCCATAGGAAATCGAATTCTCTACAACTTTGTAGATTTAAGTTTTTCCAAATTCCAAACAAAAAATGACCGAAATCCACATACGGATCATTTTTAATACCTCAATTCTGACAAAATACTAATAAAATACCTCAGCTTTAATTCATTCATTTATATCCACACAAAATAAATATTTCCCTATCCATCCACATAAAATAAGTATTTCTTTATCATATAAATCAATAATTAATTATTCAAAAATAATATTACAAAATCACAATTATGACAACTAGGTCGTTCCTAGGAAAAGGGGGGCATTCCGATAAGAATTTATCCTTATTGGCGCGCAATTAGGTGACCAAAACTCTTTCCTAGAAAGAAATTTCTTAGACATTGCCCATAATGTTATCTAATAATATTATTCAAATAATATAAATTATTGTTCTGATAATGGGAAATACTGTGCAGTGACAATTATTGAAACAACAATAATATAAAATATCAACGTAGCAATTATCGAATCAATAAAATAAAATATTGAACAGTAATTACTGTAACAATTATTGAGTAGTGTCTGCTTACGTAAGAATTAACAATTTAAAAATACTGTGTATCTGGTGCCATCTCTTTGTGCAACCATGCGAGATCGTATTTTAACGATCGGGTATTCCAATAGTGTTAACGGTAACAACTACGTTGTTATTTATAAAAACTCAAACTTTTTGTTATCTTCATCCGACCGTTTTCCGTTATGAGGCCCATAAATGGATGCTTGCCATAAATACGAATATTCCCGACAATAAAGAATATTCCACGACCAAACGAATATTCCCCGACAACAATGAATATTTTATAACCACTTGCTTATTTTGCAAAATTTGCACATTTCACCCATAACCAAAGCATTATATCAAATTAACACCTTATTATTCACAATAATAAATAGAGGAAATTCGATTTTATTTATAAAAAGTTGGGGTCTTACATCAACCGAAAGAATCTCATCTTAAAGCGGTAAAAAGAATATTTAAATATTTATCTTGTATAATTAATTTTGGCTTATACTATCTTGTATCTCCTAGCTTTGAACTAATTGGATATTCAGATGCAGATTATGTAGGGTGCCAAGTTGATAGAAAAAGCACAAGTTGTGCTTGTGAATTTTAGGACAAAGCCTTGTGGCTTGGCACAGCAAAAAGTAAACATCAGTTGCCTTGTCTACTACGGAAGGTGAATATTTAGCGACAGATAGTTCTTGCTCACAAATTTTGTGGATGATTCAAACTCTTTATGATTTTAATGTGATATGTGAAAATGTGCCTATTATGTGTGACAATACTAGTGTAATTGATAATTCAAAAAATCATGTGCTTCATTATCGAACTTAGCATATTGAAGTGAGACATCATTTTTAAAGAGATAATGTTGCTAAAGGGTTAATTAAATTAGTATTTGTCCCTACTGAACATCAACTGGCTGCCATTTTTACAAAAACTTTAAGTGAAGAGCGTTTTTGCACTTTGAGACGAGAACTTGGAATGCCTATATGTGGCTAGAAATTATTTTTTTTAAAAAAATTAATATTAAAAAAATTATAAAATTCAAAATATATATATTTTAGTTTATTATATGTTTCTTTCTGCAATAAAAATTATATTAGGATTCAACTCACATTATATAAATTATTTGTTTTTATACTTATTTTATGTGAGTTAACATTCTGATCTTATTTACATAAGGGTAAAATTGATATTTTTAGTTTATGGGGGCACGATTGGTATTTGTTGTTAGTTTTTGAGCGGGAATAAAAACTCTAAGAGATTTTTTTATCAGTTCTTACCCGTTTCTAGTTTTTTTTAAAAAAAAACTCTTCATCTCCTACTCATCTTAGACCAAATTCTAAATTGATCAGGTATCAATCTTTCTCAAACCTTTTCGTATTCTGTTACTTATTTTTTTATTTACTCTATATTTTTTATTTCTTCTCTTTTTCTATACTCTCCTTAACATATTGTTTTCTTTTAAAACAAAAACCCTCATCTCCTCTGTTCCTTTCTATCACGCTTCTTCTATCACCAACCTAGGGTTTGTTCTTCTCCCTATTTGCTTCAAGCTTTCACATAATCTCCATAAAAATGGCCAAAACAAAGGGCGGGTTTATCTTCAATACCGAACGGCAGCCGAAATAACGACCCAAGACGGCGGAAGTAGCATCTCAAGCGCCGGATCATCAAGATGGAGTTTCTTAATCAAGGGGGCCAAGAGCTGAGCATCGCCTGAATAGAAACCTCTTCAAGATGGTCTCTAATTTGGGAACTTCTTCAAAGAAGATGAAGAAGACAGGAGAAACATCTAAGGGTAAAAATCGAGTTGCTTTGAGTATACCCAATTCCACTTCTATTTCTAGCACTCATGATTCAACTCTTATTTTTCGTTCCCACAAATTTTCCAAACAATTTCAGAAATTAATGGTTAATAAACCAATTGTGTATGGCAAACCTGTCGAGCCAGTTCTTTTTCATACTATTGGTGTTACTGAGCTATTTAATCAAATTCGTCTGTCTACCTAATTCTTTCCCCCAACCTTGGCCTATCCCAAATTGATTTTGCAATTTTATGGGAATTTGTCAGTTACACATAATCAGATTCATTCTTTTGTGCAAAACAAAATAATTTTAATTGACTCTGCCTTGCTAGGTGTTTTGTTTGACATACCCTGTTCTAGCCATTCTTCATTCACTCTAAAAGGACCATTGGATTTTGAAAACCTCTCTGTTTTGCAACAATTGCGCATTGTTAAAGATTGTCCCACATCTGAGTTTATTTCTTTGCCCACAGTACTTGAAACAACTCCATTAAATAGTGTGATTCACAAGCTTATTCGCGCAAATCTTATTCCTCGAATTGGTGGTAAGTCGGAAATGACTTATCAAGATTCGATATTGTCATCCCTCATTTTTATAAAACAAAATTTAAGTGTGCTCTTTTAATGATAAATTATATGGAAAGTTGTGTTAAAACTAAATCTAAACGTTTTCCATATGGTGGCTTTTTGACAAAGATATTTACTCATTTTGATATATCTTTTGAGAATGAAGAAGTTTTTCAATTAACTGAAGTAATTGATGACTTAGTCTTTACAAATTCAAAACTCAAAATTGGGGCTGACAATATTTTATCTTGGGACATTGAAGAAGATATTCATGATTCTACTGCTCCTACTGTTTCTCCTTCAAATTCTCCTACTACTCATTCTATTCCAATTCCTCCTGCTTCTGAAATTTTAACCTTTCTCATCTTGTTACTTATATGAATTCCAAGTTCGACACAATGCTTGAACTAATGCATAATTTTTTAGCTTCACTAAATTTCTTATCTGATAGAGTACTCACAATTACTGAGAGGGTTGAATCTTTAGATGTTCAATTCAAGGATCTTTTTAAGAAGACTGAAGATGGGTTGTTTGAGACTGATCAAGAAGACAATTAATTTCTCCTTTTTGATGATGTCAAAGGGGGAGAGATTTTGGGGATTTTAGATATTTTGAATATTTAGATAATTGTTTAACTGTTTTGGGATTTGGTAAATATTTGAATTTGTTGATTTTGGTTGGTTAAGCAGATATATGACTATATGATTCATGTTTACTGTTATATTTTGGGTACTATTTGTTTAACATGATTTATTTGATATACATGCAATTAACATGAGATATTTGATATACATGCCATGTTGAAAGATTATGTTTAACAAATATGCCTAAATTAAGGGGGAGCCATATATTTAGGGGGAGTATGGTATATATATTGTCATCATCAAAAAGGGGGAAGAATGTTAGTATATATACTTTGTGGTTTTAATGATGACAATGTTTATATGGGCTAAATTGATTTTATATTGGCTTAACCTAATTGGGTCATGTTGATCAAAATTGTTTCGGCATGTTAATTATATAATGGATTGCATGGGTTATTGCATGGGTTGATAATCACTTTGTATGGTTGCCCATAAAAGTTTACTGTAGGATGGAGTGTAACTAAAACAGGTTGGGTTATATCTTTCCATATATATATATATATATATATATATATATATATATATATATATATATATATATATATATATATATATAGTGTGTGTGTGTGTGTGTGTGTGTGTGTTATCTGTTTTATATATATATGGTTACCACATGCTTTAGTTTTTATGAAATCTAATATAACTAGGAATCTCATATTTTTGAATTGATGGGTTATATATATGTTATCTGTTTGGTTACCAACTCTTATTTAGCTTAGAGATTTTTTAGGAATTGGTATAATTAAGGATTCCTTTTTCATAGTAGATAGAGCAGTTATTTTCATGCTAACATATCTGGACTCTATTAGCTATATTTTTGAATATTTGTCAGGAATAAGCATGAGAATGTTATTCCTATTTATATAAGATTTGATTATGATATATATGAATGAATATGCAAGTATGCTTGCATCAAGAAAAGCTATAAAGTCCTTTGATAGACAATAGAAACATGTGTACAAGGACTTAGAATTAATTGATCAAGTATGTTAGGTTGATCCTACATAAGCAAAACAACTTTGTAAAGTCCTTCAAAAGAAATGATGTACAAGGACTATAAACATAGAAAGATCAAGCATGTTAGGTTGATCTTATGATGTAATAGATAGGCTTGTCTGATTGTCGAGCACTGCACCAGAAATCGTAGTCTGCTAGGAGAGTCAAGGAAAACTCGAGAGATATCAAGGCAGAATCGTAGTTTGCAAGATAGTAGATCTCGAAGTTCGTAGACTACCAGGAGAGACGAGGAAAGATCGTAGTGTGTCAAGTAGAACTTCCTCGTAGCCGAAGTCTGCTGAGGAAGTCATGTTCAGAATTGTAGAGACAGCCTGCCTACGAGCCGATCGAACATCTGCCGAAGCCAAGTTAGAAACGTAGACTACACTCAGAGTCGTAGAGTCTACTGATGTCGAAGCCAAGTCAAGGATCGTAGACTACACTCTGAGTCGTAGAGTCTATTGATTACATGCATAGATCGTAGTCGAGCAAGATTAGATTAAGACAACAAACACAAGGCAGAAATCGTAGAGTGTCAAGATCTGATCTCGAAGTCGTAGTGTTTACACAGCCAAAGCTGAATCGTAGAGTGCATAACTAAGACCTCAACTACTATGCTCACAATGCCAAGGCAAAATTATAGAGCAAATACGATTCTCAATAAATGAGCACTCCCAGAATATCCAAAGGAATGAAGCCTCTAGTTGGTACTGTAAAAATACATCCCATCATAAAGGAAACCAGAGAGCACTCAACGAATGGCATGCAGGCTAACAGAAGATCTAAGTACCAACCCAATCAGCATCCAGATTGAGTTGTGAAGCCATTCAAGATGAAGTCTTCCACAAGGAGATCAGAAGAAGACTTCAGTAACTGACTAAGGAAAGTCAGCAAGTGCAGTTGTTGTCAAACAGATAGAAGACGACGATCTTGGAGACAACTAGGATCGTAGTGTTTGCCAAACAAAGAAAAAACTGATGAAGTGCATACAGAGACACTGGACAACTTCTGAAGAACAAGGCTAAAGTGATTAAGCATTGGGTCAATCCATTGATGATAAGTGAATGGGAGATCACAAGGAGAAAGCGAGCTGGACTCGCCACAAATCTGAAGTGTCTTGCTATTCAGAAGGGTCCAGAGCAAAGAAGTCAAGTCATCAGTACTAAGAACTGTTGAGGCAAACAGAAGTGTTGAAGCACTGCACAAAAGAAAAGGAAGAGGTGTTCTACATTGAAGATCCAATCAAACACTCTTCAAGATCGTAGTGTTGTCTCTACTAGTAAACATGACACTACGATCAGGTCCTTAAAGACATGCATCAGAATCGTAGAGTTCGAATAGTTGAAGACTGAAGCATTGACAATGGTTCAATCTGAAGGGTAATATTCGGACAAGTTCTTATTGAGAGCATCGATGAAAAAGGATAACCTGTGATCGAGAAATCAGAATAAGGAATTAAAGTCTTCGACCTGCCCAAGATATTAAAGTGATATATCCGGGACAGGTAGGTGAAACGAAGAAGCTATGAGATCGAGAAAGTTAAAAAAGTAAGACATGTCACATCTGCAGTCTACACCAAATAACTCAAGATCTGTGAAGCATTTCAAAGAGCTTCTAACGGCTACTTCTCAACGGGAAGATTGGGAAGGAGTATAAATTAGCCAGAGCTTCAACGATCAAAGGTGCTGATGATTGCAATGTTGAAGAATTGTTGAGTTGGTTAAAATGTTGTCGTTGACTCTACGAGTTCCACCTGAGCTCAAATAGAACAAGTCTCAGTGACAGTGAGACTACGAAGGTGGAAGTGAAGCAACTTTGAAGATGGACTTGAACAGATCAAAGCTTCACTCAACAAAGATAAGAATGCTCACTGAATTTACATCTAAGCTGAGAGCCGAGAAGGACAAGACGATAGTATTTGGAAGAGTGGAAAAGCACAAGGCAGATCCCAAGAGACACTCTACGATTCACCATGAACCCAAAGCTGAAGCAGAGCAAGTGCAGAACCATGTCTGCCAACATATTAAGAAGGGTTCAGGAAATGGTGATGGTGCACAGCTGACAATATACAAAGATGAGCAGAATGGAAGAAGATCAGCTGCACCAAAGATAATGTGGTCCAGTCTCAAACCAGAATGCAAAGAGGACCACATCAAGCTGCTAAGTATAAAAGATGATCAAGCTTAAAGACATCTTAGCAGCTCAGCACCAACAACAAAAACTACAACAACAAGAAGCCAGGGCCTGAGAGGTCCTTGTCCAGAGGGACTAAATGAAGTTCCAAGACTGCTGGCCTTGAAGAGTTCTTAGTGAACTGAAGTCCCAAGGCTGTTGTCCTTGAAGGAATCTTAGTGATTCAGGGTGTTGCCCTTCCTTAGTGGAAATCCTGCTAGTTGAAAGCAGAAGAGTGGATTAGGAGCTTGAGTCTCTGAACCACTTAAAACCCTTTGTGTCTTTTACTTTATGTCATTTACATTATGTCTATTAACTACTATAGCTGCTATGTATGTTTTAACTGCGTACAACTGAACTAACTCTATGGACAATGTATGTATGATTATGAATATATCAATGAAGGGGATCTTTTACTTATTCCGTTGTGCTTGAAAAGATTCCTATATTTGGCATATGCTAATTTAATAGCAATACAAAATAAAAGAGAAAAGCATTCAAAATAAAAGGATCTATTCAACCCCCCCCCCCCCCTTTAGATCTATTGTGCATACTGGGAACTAACAATATTCATTAACTCTATCTATTTTGGACTCTATCTTATATCTTATTTGTTAGTGTTTGTTGAAGGTTGAGATTTTTTAGATAACAGATATCTCCTATTTCATTTAAGAAAAACGTTGCATGTTATAAACGTTGCTTGGATTGGAATGTTACTTTATTATAGCCGTTGCTCTACTCTCCTTTATATATACTACTTTGCTCGGCTTATTAGAGATACAAGACTGCAGAATAGAAACTCTTCAAGAAAACTATCTAAGATACACATAAATCATCATATCACTCTTTTAGTCTCGATTTACACTGTAGTTATTGTATTCCTTCTTTCATATCTATTGTAAACATAGTACAAGTCTAGGTTGGCTTGGGAGTTTTTATTTTAGTAATATTCAATCTTTACAACAAAGTTATCAAAGTCTCAGAGGTGAGAGGTGTTGCAGAGGTGCAAAGGAGGCAAAGGTGTCCAATCGATCGTCATTGTAACAGGGAGTTCTATTTACTTTGTAATTGCTGAATATTATTTTAATAAAGTGAGTCTCCAATCCAAGTTGGGATTGGACGTGGATTAGGCTACTAGATTAGAGGATAGGGGCTGAACCACGTAAAAATCTTGGTGTGATTTACTGTTATTTTATTTCTGTTTTAAGCTTTAATATCCTGCAGATTTTGGTTTAAGTCGGAAAATTTTATACTAATACGGATAGGTATTAGTTGTCCGTTTATAACAGACGAAGAACATAACTTATACGGACAGGTTTAGACCGTCCGATTATAGTCTGCTATAGTAAACTTTAAAAATTAACCACTGTAGATCACTTTTGAGTATTTACACCTATTCACCCCCCTTTAGGTGTGCTTAATTATAGAATTACACTATATATATATCGTGTGTTCTTACTTTTCTATTTTTCATATAATATCTATGTGATTGCAATATTATTCGTTCTTAAACTCTAACAATCATCATTGTTATAACAAATATTTTCACCAACAACTGATATAGAATGACATGATTCAATATCAAATAAATTCATATTTAAGATGAAAATGTAATTTGAATGATATATTACTTACCAATATTGTGAATTGTAAATGATAAAACCCTAGCTTTGGGAGACCTTCTTCACTGGAATTGTGCTCTTCAACGGAGTTGGATACAACAACAAATTTAAGAAAAATGAGGATAAGGTTTCTGATAGGAGGAAAACATGCACCATATAATCTTGCGGACGGTAAAGCTACTGCATGATTATTATGCGCATAGGATAGCTTCCGCATAATTATCATGTGGATGTCATGATAATGAAAGTATGATTTTTTTTTTTGTCATTTCCTTTATAGGTACATACTTTGCATGATTATTGTTTGTCTTCCTAATAACTATCATGCAAATGGGCTGCCTATTACACCATTGGATCATCTCATCAACGACCAAAATTTGGTTGGAAAGATGGGGGTTCCCATCCCTTTGACTAAATATCATTGTCCACACACACACACACACACACACACACACACACACACATATATATATATATATATATATATATATATAACACAGATCAGATCCGGACTCCAGGACCTGATCAAATATGGACTATTTAATATTTTATGGAACTGAAATTTTTCCATAATACAATGTTTTGTGCGTGATTTAGATACCTATACCAAAAAATATATGTATAGTCTGCACAGACTGTGCGTACATTTTTTGTTATACGTATCCAAATCATATCCAAAACACTGTATTATATAAAAATTCCAGTTCCATAAAATTTTAAATTATTTTTTTTAGTTGTTTTAAAAAAAAGGTCCGAATTTTGGTCCTGAGTCGATCCTAGCCTCTATATATATAAATATATATATATATATATATATATATATATATATATATATATATATATATATATATATATATATACGATCCGGATCTTAAGCTCATCCCTTATCCAACTCACTTTCGAAGCTCACCCGAGCTCACCCTCCCTTAGCTTGACGGACTCTGACATTTGGCCATTCATCTAATTGTTGTCTATACTTTTAGTGTGACGGACAACATATAGCGTCGCTAAAAGTATGAGCGATTTATTGTGTATGATCGAATCGTCGTCCGTCCGCTAAAGGGGGTGAGCTCACCGAGTTGGATAAAAGGTGAGCTTAAGATCCAGTATTATATATATATATATATATATATATATATATATATATATATATATATATGAGAGAGGCTCTAAAGCGAACCTTAAAAGCGAACTAAAGATTTAACCGTCGTCTTGATTGTCTATGGCGACAGTTTGACCCGTCGTCAAAAAGACTACATGGCTATGGCGACAGATCGAACCGTCGCCATAGACACCAAAGACGACGGTTCGTCTTTAGTTTTCTCTTTAAGGTTCGTTTTAGAGACGGACCGTATATATATATATATATATATATATAGTGACTAAATGTGTTGCCGATTTCAATTTGCTTGGAATTAGAATCCATTTCTTTATTGATTTGGCTCTTCTTTAAAAAAAACAAGAAGAAGAAAAGAAGGTTTATTTGTAAATTGGACTTCATGTCTGCTTAGTTTTGCAATGTGAACCCTCATGTCCTGACTTTTGTAATATGTTCCATTGTGTTCCCATTTTTGTAGTGTTCTCCATCTCATTCCATTTTTGCAATGTCCTTCAGTGTGTTCCATTTTTGCGATGTTTTTATCACCTCGTCGGGATTTGCAATATTTCATAAATCTCAAGAATCGGAACAAATATATATATATATATATATATATATATATATATATATATAGTAAGATCAGTGCATATTCTTATCTTATTTCACCAGTTTCATCCCCCTTTAGGCGGCGATTTTGGCCATACAACCGTCGTCTATACTTTTAGCGACGGACAAATATATAGCGTCAAAAAATATAGACGATTTGCCGGTTGTATGACCAAACCGCCGCCTAAAGGGGGGTGAGCACGGTGAGTAAGATAAGGGTATGCTGATTGATCCGGATCAGATATATATATATATATATATATATATATATATATATATATGACTGACTAAATGTACTGTTAATTTCGATTTGCTTGGAATTCGAATATATTTCTTTATTGATTTTGCCCTTTCTTTATTCAAAAATT
The DNA here is from genome assembly GCA_020205605.1 of Panax ginseng. Classification (NCBI taxonomy): domain Eukaryota; kingdom Viridiplantae; phylum Streptophyta; class Magnoliopsida; order Apiales; family Araliaceae; genus Panax; species Panax ginseng. The sequence goes on along the minus strand of CM035136.1, from coordinate 36,689,425 downwards.
CTATGTGACATAAAAATCGGAGATGAGTGTATTTGAATTTTACTTAATTATATTTTGACCCTTAATGGTGGGTAAATATATAAATAGGTAAAATTCAAATACATTTATGTCCAATTTTCATGTCCATCTAGAAGAGCTCTTCTTTATTAAAAAAAAAAAGAAAAAAGAAGACGGTTTATTTGTAAATTAATTAGACTTCATGTTTACTTATTTTTGCAATGTGAACCCTCATGTCCTGACTTTTGTAATATGTTCTATTGTGTTCCGATTTTTGCCATGTGTGTTCCATTTTTGCGATGTTTTTTATCATCTCATTAGGTTTTGTGATATTTCACAAATCTCAATAAATTGATAAAAAAAATTACCGTATCTATATGTAGCAAAGAACCTATCAAATCTCACTAACATTTTCATATGGTTTGAAAGTTCCAATCCCTTTTTTTGTATTTTTAAATCATTCTTTAGTTTTTCATTGTGAATAATAATATGATTTATTTTTCAGTCTAATTAGATTTGTGACAATACTGCAAAAACTATACAGATGATAATGTAAATTATAAATAAGGAAATATGATGGAGTATATATATATATATATATATATATATATATATATATATATATATATATATATATGAAGGACACATTTGTAAATTGTCCTAATAAAATACTAACACCAGCATACATACATACATACATAGATACATACATAGATGTGTATTATATTTGAGCTTGGTAGGAACACTTAGATTCCTTTTTAAGATTATATAGAGAAAAGGTGAATGAGAATATAATAAAAATGAAAATGGGTAAGGGTTGGGATTCTTAATTAAACAACCTATGACACAAGGAATAAAGTGGTGGTTAAGGAGGTGAGATATACAATTTTGTTTTTTATCTACTTACTCCACAAAACTTACAACTAGAGTTGATATAAAAATACCCACAAGTGCATTGAATCTCCAAAACAATCATATGGACATATTATTGCGCGCTTATCTTGAAATCCAAGCGGCTAAGCACGTTCATAAAAAAATAAAAAACGGCTGGCACAAGTTTCAAGACACATGTAGTCAGTGACCCTCTATAGATTTTGTACTAATATATGTGTGTGGGGTGTGGGATGTGGGGTGGGGTTGGTGGGTGAGAGAGAGGGAGAAGCTAAAAAATTATTGATTTAAAATGATGATTTTAACGAATTTTGAAATTATGTGAATAGGTTAAGGAAATTGATATTTTAATATTTTTTTTTATATTTTCATACGTAGAGTTCACATATTAGCTGATGTATCGAATTTTTATTAATTAATATACGAGTTATACGTGTGAATATACCAAAAAATAATATAAAAATATTAATTTTCTAATTTAATGATGAGTTTCACATTCGTCTTAACTATTTGAGAATCCAAATTAAGAACGAAAAATGTCAAATTTTGTGATACGAAATATCGTAAGATAATATCTCTTTGAATCGTTTAATTAGTATAAAATATATTTCTTCCGAATGTGATATGTTAGACGAGCGTTTTCTAAAAAAAATATGGTTAAAACTAGTGGAGTAGATATATTTAAAACTGATTATAAATTATTTCTAAATATAATATTACAATAAGAGCATTTTTACTGCAATCATGATCAGGGTCGTTCTTGAGTACAGGCGGGAGGGTCGATCGCCCTATGTGACCTATGTGACACCCCCAAAATTAGGTATATATCACCCATCTTGAGTCGTCAGATACATGGTACATAATTCAAATACAACTTAATAATACAACTATCACGCGTGTACAATATGACAAAACATAAAGCGTGAGTTTGAATACAAATATTGTCTACTAGAGAGTATACAAACTCAAAAAGAGTCCTCATATATAATTATTATCACACTATTTCACGTAATAGTGAGGACTACTAATGCACCATCTAGGACCATCACTCCATTCATGCACTCGCCCCAAATTTATATTCTCATTTCAAGAGAAAAAGTGAAAGAAAGGGTGAGCTCAACTAGCCCAAAGAAGAAATATTATGACTAAGATAATGCGTAATAATTTATCGTTAGCCTTCAACAAAAAGTGTTAAATTGATAAAATATAATAACTATCAAGTTTAACTCGCAATGAACAAGCAATCCATTAGAAGAGTCAGTAGAGAATAAAATCTACTATCTTCTATTATTTAAAAGGTTTTTCATGACTTTTATCGCTAAGACTCAAATTTTAATAAATAATCCACATCATCAAATCATCCCTACACTAAAGGCCAAGGATATTCTTTAAGTATCACGACCTTAATTATCCATGCACTACTACTAAAGATAATCATGTTTTCATCAATTCGGTCCCGATCATGCCATAAAACAATTCATCTTCAGACTACTGCCAAAGAGAATCCATAGCCATAATCATACCAAAATCATCCATCAAAGCACTACACGGCCAATGAGGACTTTTTCCACATCATTTGTAACATTACGGTTATGATTATACCGAATAATCCCTGGTCATAATCATACCAAGTCCATCTATACACTACAGACCACAAATGACTTTTAAAAAAATAAATATGAGGATGATGACAATGATATAAGAATTCAATAAAACAAGTTCAAGAATTAATTTATCTAGGAACTGATAACGTCCAAATTGTCAACATGATATTTCTTTGTAGAGTAAAATTCAAGAATGCTCAGAAGAATATTCCCATGAAAAGATATTGGATGAAGCGCAAATATCAAGTTATTCTACTAATTTCATGGAGTATAGAAGTCAAAACTTTAACCAACTGAGTATAATAAAGAATGGAATAACAAAAGAAATCACCATGAATGCAGATTCAGATAGACAAAGTTATTCTAATGAGAATAATAATTAACGGAACCAGGTCATGCGTAAAGCACCGACAAGATGTTCCAACAGAATAATAAAGAACGGAATAATAACAGAAATCACTATGCATGCGGTACTTCGCATAGACAGGTTATTTCAATAGAATACCATTAAAGACGAAACCAGTCCGGTAGAAGACGCATGCATGTGATATTCCAATGTAATAATAATAAAGAACGCATGTATATGATATTCCAATGTAATAATAAAGGCGGAATCAGTCCCGCAGAAAACGCATGCACGTGATATTCCAATGTAATAATAAAGACGGAATAATGAAGAATGTCACCAAGTATAGGGTAACTGGCAGATACAAAGTTATTCCAATGTAATAATAAAGAATGAAATAACATAAGTTCTCTTCATGAATACAAAAGAATAACACCCCTTACAAGTACAACAAATAATATTCCCTACCTTAGAAAGAAGAGTACTGGATATAGAAGTAGTGAAGTAGCAGAACACTTTTCTTCTTTCTCTCTATAGTTTCTCTCTCTAGAGTTTCAGTGAATTCGTAAGAAATAATGAATGAATGAGCTTCTATTTATAGAAAAATGGATCAGATAAGTAATTAACTCATGAACGGTCCAGATTAATTTACTTTAATCTGATTATCCATATTTAAAGAAAAATCTTTTAAATAAAATATAATATATTTTATTTATAATCTAATAAAACGAATAGCTTTATAAAAGATTTTACTATGCAAACACTATGCATAATAAAATATAATATATTCTAACTATTGTCTAATAAAATAAATAACTTTATAAAAGTATTTTGTTTTATATAAAAAGATTTTACTATGCAAAATATTATGCAATACTATGCATAATAAAATATAATATATTTTATTTATAGAATAACTTTATAAAAGTATTTTGTTTTATATAAAAAGATTTTACTATGCAAAATACTATGCAGCATATACTATGCATAATATAATATAATATATTCTATTTATAGAATAACTTTATAAAAGTATTCATTTTATATAAAAAGTTTTTTCGCTTTTATTACATTAATAATACCAATAAAACAAAACCGAGTGACTTATCACATAAGCATCAATAATCAATATCGTGTGCTACTATGCAACCACGCCAGACATCGTACTTTTACTACCGAAAGTAGTTCAACAAGATAACTTGTAAAACTTTCGTCGTTATTCTCATAAAATATTTTTGTCGTTTTTCCATCCGACAATAATTCCGCTATGGGTCCACTAATGATTGTATCGTCGCATTTGGATATTCCCCGATAAAAAGAATATTCCTCGACCAATCGAATATTATATAACAACTTGCGTACTTTGTAAAATTTATAAATACTATCCACCAACTATAACATTATATCAAATCCACACCATAATATTCAAAAAAATATTTCGAGAAAATTAAATCTTTATCATAAAATTTGGGGTCTCACAATCTCCCCTCCTTATGAAATTTTGCCCTCGAAATTTATGTACGTATCTGGTATGCTGAACATGTGAGGATACCTCGACTTCATTTCAAATTCTAACTCTTGAGGTATAACCTTTGAGTGTTGAATACGATTTTTCTTATCCTAGATTTTAACACGTATCTCCTCAAACGTTAAATCATCCGCTATCTCGTTCGATTCTAAATTAATGATGTGGCTCGGGTCGTCCACATATTTACGTAACATCGATACGTTAAAAATGTTATGAACACGCGACATACTTGGCAGTAAAACAAGTCTATAGGCCACAGTTCCTACTTCATCGAGGATTTCAAATGGGCCAATTAAATCGAGGGTTGAGGTTTCCTCTCTTCGTCGATTCTTGCTTCTAGAATAACGCCCTCTTGAACCTTCTTCTTCACATTCATCAGCTCTGAGTATGTAGCTTGAGCGGCTTTAACTTTATCGATTAAAGTCGATTCTAATCGTATATTCGTTATCTTCACGTGGGTTCGTATATTCGCACTTATAACCGCATACAATCTTCTACTCAATGCGTCAGCTACCACGTTCGCACTTCCACGATGATATTGCATGGTACGATCGTAATCTTCAACAGCTCGAGCCAACGTCTTTGGCACATGTTACGTTCGTTTTAAGTAAAGAGATATTTGAGGGTTTTAGAAATGGGTTTTGTACTGGGGTCAATACAAAATTTGATTTCACGCTCTAGGGGTAGGCTAAGAAGTTTTTAAGAATACGTCAGGAAATTTATTAACAATAGAAATATCATTCAAAACTGTGACTCTCATCCAAGACTTGGATAGCACGTCACATTGATACTATCAACTTGCCACCGTTATTCACAACGTCCCTTACGAAAAGTTGACGGTGCATTCCACACAAGGAAGTCAACAATGAAAGGACCGGGCTCTTTACTTATGGCTTCGATATGATAATGATTGACTTTAGTGGTTTGGTTACTTTGAATTCGCATAACAAAGTTGGTTAGGAGTATGAAAGCTAACAACCTTATTTAAAAAGCATGATGAGTAGTTAACCAATCGATTCCTAAAATCGCATCAAAGGCAAGTATTTTCAAAGAGATAAGATCGACAAGTAACATGAAAGTGTTGATTTGAATCAACAAGATTTATAAATAGTGGAGGTAACGAAGGTTTCTACTATCGAAGTTTCAACCAATAAGTCAAAGTCTAATTTCTCCGAAGTCAAATTTAAACGTTGAGCGCAAGCAAGAGAGATAAAAGAATGGGTAGAACCAGTATCTAATAAGGTATAGACTTCGCAAGAATTTATAATTAACTAACCAGTTCTAACTTCGTTCGGGTTACTCGCTTTTTGAGAAGTCGCAAAAAACGCTCTTCCTGAAACCACCGACTTTGTTTTGTCCGTATCCTCCTTTGGTGCCACTGTTCCAGTTGGACTTGACTTCACTATACGACAAAATCGAGCTAAATGACATTCTCTTCTTGAAATTTCCACTTCTATTATCTTGGCAATGATTACCACCGAAGTGGTTACCATTCTTGGCATGATAATTTCCCCCACGATGGTTATCATTGTTCCGATGGTCATTGCCACGGGTATGATTATTATCGTGTTGTTGGTCGTTACCTTTTGGTTGAGCTGACTCAACGGTCTCATGTGCTTCATTGCCTATCTCAATATTTTCAGATGTTATTTTCAAACACTGTCACAAAACAAAGGTTAATTAACATATCACATATTATTCCTATATACACGTGACCAATTAAATATCAAATAAAATTAGGTAGGTCATACTAAATAAGGAATTCCCCATCTCTCCCTCCTAGTTCTTGTCTCACATCTCACCAGGATCATATCCCTAAGCTTTGATACCAAGCTACGATGCCCCCAAAATTAGGTATACATCACCCATCTTGAGTCATGGATACATGGTACGTAATTCAAATACAACTTATAATAATACAACAATGCGTGTACAATACGACAAAACATAAATCGTGAGTTTGAATACAAATATTGTCTACTAAAGAGTATACAAACTCAAAAGGAGTCCTCATTATAATTATTATCACACTATTTCACGTAATAGTGAGGACTACTAATGCACCATCTAGGACCATCACTCCATTCCTCGACTCGCCCTAGCTATATTCTCATTTCACGAAGAGCGAGTGAAAGAAAAGGTGAGCTCAACTAACCCAAAGAAGAAATATTATGACTAAGATAATGCGAAATAATTTTCGTTAGCCTTCAACCAAGTGTTAAACTGATAAAATATAATAACTATCAAGTTTAACTACACGGAACAAGCAATCCATTAGAAGAGTCAAGTAGAGAATAAAATCTACTATCTTCTATGATTTAAAAGGTTTTTCATGACTTTAATCATTTGAGACTCAAATTTTAATAAATAATCCACATCATCAAATCATCCCTGCACTACAGGCCAAGGATATTCTTTAGTATCACGACCATTAATTATCCATGCACTACGGCTAAAGATTGTAAGACCCCAACTTTTATGAATAAAGAATAATTTTCTCGAATTATATTTTTGAATATAATGGTATTGATTTGATATAATGTTATAGTTGTGGGTAATATTTATAAATTTTGCAAAGTACGCAAGTTGTTATATAATATTCGATTGGTCGGGGAATATTCATTTTAAACAGGAATATTCATAACGGCACAATCATTGGTGGACCCTATTAACGGAATTATTGTCGGATCGAGAAAACGAAAAAAATACTTTATGAAAATACTTATGAGGTGTTACCGTTAAAAGCTGTTGAACTACCGGTAGTAAAAATACAAATAATACACGCGTAGTTACAAAGAGCATACATGGTAGTGATTATTGATGCTTACGTGAGAAGTCACCGGTTATACTCAATTATTGCTCAAGAATTGTTGCATCATATTTCATATTATTGATTCAATTATTGTTATTACAGATCATCCGTATTATATGATATATTATTAAATCAATAATTGAGACGACAAAGTTATTCATATTATTATTTGCAATATTGACAATGTCTAGAAGTTCTGTCAAGGAGAGGTTTGGTCACCTAATTACGCGCCAATAAGGAGAAATCTTTATCGGAAAGCCCCCTTCTTTCCTGGAAACGACCTGGTTGTTAAATATTGTGAATTATAATATTAATGATGAATAAGTTCGTGTTGATTAAAGATGAATTTTATAGTTCCATTATGTTGGACTTATTTGTGTTAGTATAATTGGTGTCTGGAGGATATATTGTTCAATTGGGTATTCGGGACACTTTTCATGTCGGAGTTACTATTCATGAGTTACTATTCACGAGTTACTATTCACGGGATACTATTCACCCATAAGATATATTTATTTTAGGTCCAAATCATTTTTGGGTACAATATTATTCCATGAGGAGATGTGCTAATTTTTCAGACCGTTGGTTGAAGATATAATAGTAAATCAATATGGACCGCTGGTGGAAGTTATAATAGTAAATCAATATGGATCATTGGTTTAAAGTTTTCATAGTAAATCAGTATGGACCGTTGTTTTAAGTTTTAATAGTAAATCAATCTGGATCGTCCGTATAAAAGTAAATCAATCTGGACCGTTCATGGATTAGTTACTATGCAATCCATTCTTCTATAAATAGAAGCTCATTCCTTCATTATTTCTTACGAATTCACTAAAACTCTAGAGAGAGAATTATAGGAGAACCTATAGAAAAGTATTCTGGTACTTCCCTACTCTTATATTCAGTTTCTTTTACGGTAAGGGATGTTATTTGTTGTACTCATGAAGAGAACTTCTGTTATTCCATTATTTATTATTATGTTGGAATAACCTGTAAACGCGGGCTACCCTATACATGGTGACATTCTTCTAATATTCCGTTCTTTATTATTCTGTGGGAATTTCCTGCCTGTGCGTTTACGCCGGACCTGGTTCCATTATTTATTATTCTGTCGAAATATCCTGTCTGTGCGTTAACGACGGACCTAGTTCCATTATTTATTATTCTGTCGAAATATCCTGTCTGTGCGTTTACGCCGGACCTGGTTCCATTATTTATTATTCTGTCAAAATATCCTGTCTGTGCGTTTACGCCGGACCTGGTTCCATCCTTTATTATTCTGTTGGAATAACCTGTCTGTGCGGTTTATCGCATGCATGGTGATTTCTTTTGTTATTCCATTCTTTATTATACTCTGTTGGTTAAAACATTGACTTCTATACCCATGAAATTAGTGGAATATCTTTGATATTTGCCCTTCATCCAGTATATTCTCATGGAAATATTCTTCTGAGCATTCTTGAATTTTACTCTACAAAGCAGTATCATGTTGACAATTTGGATGTTATCAGTTCCTAGATAAATTAATTCTTGAACTTGTTTTATTGAATTCTTATATCATTGTCATCATCCTCATGTTTATATTTTGTTGAAAGTCATTTGTGGCCTGTAGTGCATAGATGGACTTGGTATGATTATGACCAGGAATTATTCGGTGTAATCATGATCGTAATGTTACAAATGATGTGATAAAAGTCCTCATTGGCTCGTAGTGCATTGATGGATAGTTTTTGGCATGATCATGACAATTAATGAATACACGAATGTCCTTGGCCCGTAGTGCATGGATAATTTGTGGTCGTGATACTAAAGAATATCCTTGGCCGTAGTGCAGGGATGATTCGATGATGTGGATTATTTATTAAGCTGAGTCGCAGCGATAAAAGTGATGAAAAACCTTTTTAAATCATAGAAGATAATAGATTTTATACCCTACTTGACTCTTCTAATGGATTGCTTGTTCCGCTTCAGTTAAACTTGATAGTTATTATATTTTATCAGTTTAACACTGTTGAAGGCTAACGATAAATTATTCTGCATTATCTTAGTCATAATATTTCTTACTGGGCTAGTTGAGCTCACCCTTTCTTTTCTTATTCTCTTGTGAAATGAGAACGAAATGGGACTAGTTGGGAACAGAGTGATGGTCCTAGATGGTGCATTAGTAGTCCTCACTATTTTGTGAAATAGTGTGATAATAATTGTAATGAGGACTCCTTTTGAGTTTGTATAATCTCTAGTAGACAATATTTGTATTCAAACTCACAACTTATGTTTTGTCGTATTGTACACGACAGTTGTATTATTAAGTTGTATTTGAATTCTGTACCATGTAAGTGGCGACCCAAGATGGGTGACGTATACCTAATTTTGGGGGCATCACAGTTGGTATCAAAGCTTAGGGATATGATCCCTGGCTAAGATGTGAGACTAGAACTAGGAGGGGAGAGACGGGGAATTCCTTCGCTAGTATGACCTACCTAAGTTTTTTTTTGTATTTAATTGGTCGGTCAGAATACATGTGACAACCCCAAAATAGGTCCATTCCATCCAACCCATTCTGAGTCGCCAAATACATGGTACAAAAAATAACTACAACTTTATTACAACAATTGTCGTGCAAAATACAATAACACATATATTGTGAGTTTGGATACAAATATATACCAAATGTGACACATGTCCCAATCTGTGGACAATGACACCACAAATGACACCTTACATAAAGGTATAGTCAAAAACTGTTTTAGAAACTAAAATCTTTGGGAAGTGCTCAAGGAAACCTTCGTACATGGGAGGCCATACTTCTAGGTTATGATAGATATCATATGGCCACAGAATTATCCTTGGTTGACCCAATAGACCCCAAAGAAAAATGAGAAGATTACTATCATATTCTTCCCAATGGTGAGTCTTCTCTTGATTTATCATTATCTCCACTGTCTTAAATTGAGAATTATACTTCAAACAAAAACCAAGATTATATAGGTAGTGCTCGTAAATATACTCAGCAAGTGGATGAGCACAACCCTGTCTTATGATGACACGAGGTTGTATGTCATTAGACATCTTGTATGATAGTGGCAAAACACCCTTCCAATGTTGGGTTCGCCTCTCCCTATATGATTCACCAAATATAACTACTAAAAGATGTATACAACACACTTGTCTATACTGTTTAGGGAGAACTCCACACTAGAGACCACCGCTCTACTCCCCTTGTTACCCTGGCTTCAACCAAATTTTACACTTTTATTACACGAAAGGAATTGTGAAGCAAAAGGGTGAGCACAACTAGCTCAAGAAAGAATATCATGACTAAAGATAATTAAATTATCAATAGCCTTCATCAATAATAAATCGTAGATTTAGAACATATGGTAGATGATGAAAAATTTCAACCATAGTCATAAATTGAACGAAAGCAATCCATTAGAAGAGTCAAATAGACAATTGGACTATTATCTTCTCCATGTTAAAAGTCCACCAACAATGTTTTATCCACAGTAACATCAATCAACAATTCTCGCCCACAATCACATGTATAACTCATAATCGTAATTGTAGTTCTAAATTCCTTTTCTCATCCGGGACAAAGATAATTTTATCACATGTCTTTACTCGAAACATCAAAGATCATGGTTATACCAAATCACGCCTCTGCTCATAATCATATTAATAAATTCATCTTTGCACTACGGGCCAAAGATATTCATTAACAGTTCATCTTTGCACTACAGGCCAAAGATATTTAACAACAAGTCATCTTTGCATTACGGGCCAAAGATATTCAACAACAGATCATCTTTGCACTACGGGCCAAAGATATTCATTAACAGTTCATCTTTGCACTACATGCCAAAGATATTCCTCAACAGTTCATATTTACACTATAGGCCAAATATATTAATATCTCAAAGAAATATATAATCATTTCAGAATTTATATAAACAATAATTATAACCATGTTGATCAATTCACCTTTGCACTTAAGCTAAAGATATTCAATTATAAATTCAATGGTCATGATCATACCAGTCACAATTCAACTTTTCACTACTGGCCAAAGAGAACCCTAGTCACGATCATACCAATAATCTACCCATCTTTATACTCAAGTGAAAGAGAATTTTAACATCAGGGTTATAAAAATGTTATATATGATAATAAAATCAATATAATCAATATATAGTTTTAATCTCCAGAGTAATATTCATAAATCAACTATAAATTGGTTAGAAAAAGAAACCAATTTTGTAGTGAATAGTACCCATGAATAGTAACTCATGAATAGTAACTCATGAATAGTAACTCATGAATAGTAACTCGTGAATAGTAACTCATGAATAATAACTCGTGAATAGTACTCCGTATTCGTACATAGTATCGTATACGTAAATAATGTCATATACGTAAATAGTGTCATATACATGACTAGTGCCACAATAAAATCCATACCAATATTTTGTTATAATGATATTGAAGAAAATAATATCATTTAAGAAGAAAACAACATCCCTTATTATCCCTTACAATCCCTTAAAATCCCTTACTATCCCTTACCTCAAAAGAGCAGCACTTCTGACTGGATATCGGATATGACGCTGAAGGAAACTTGCACTGATGAATATCAACTCACCAAGTATCTAAATACTCACAAAATACACTCAATAATCTAGAGATAGAGAAAGAGAGAAAGCTTATGTTTCTGGTGTGATTTTCAATTCTAACTTAGCCCTCTATTTATAGGAAAATTTTAGCAGACTTGACCTGCAACCTGATGGCTTTACCTGCTACTATTTCAACCCACCACATTTGAAATAAAATTCAGCACATTTCTTCACCAACCACAAGTGGGGCCCACTCAATTCTAGAATTTTTCTACCAAAATGCTAAATTCGGATACTTCAACAATTTCTGAACCATTCACCTCTTAAAATTCATAACAAATCATACGTTCATTTTAACGGTTCAAAATTTGTGGACATATACTCAACTTATATATGTATAACATATCCAAAAATTACAACGATCCAACGGTCGGATTAAAATTATAACTCACATAATATATCTCAAAAAAACACCGGTTTAATTTTTTAATACCTTTATTCCAAAAAAAATATCGATAAAATACCTCAACATTAATTCCTTCATTTATAAACACATAAATAAATCCATCATTTATATCCACATCAAATAAATATTTCCTTATCATATAAATCAATAATTAACTATTCACAAATAATATTACAGAATCGCAATTATGACAACCAGTAGTTCCTCAGGAAAGAGGGGCTTTCGATAAGGATTTCTCCTCTTGGGGCCGCAATTAGGTGACCAAACCTCTCCTCGATGAGAACTTTCTAGACATTGCCAATAATGCTATCTCATAATATTATTCAAATAATATGAATTATTGATCCGATAATGGGAAAATCGTGCGATGACAATTATTGAAACAACAATAATATAAAATATCAACGTTGCAATTATCGAATCAATAAAATAAAATATTGAACAGTAATTACTGTAACAATTATTGAGTAGTGCCTTCTTATGTAAGAATCAATAATTAAAGATACTGTGCAATACCGTGTGCTACTGTGCATTCACGCATATTACTGTATTTTAACCATCGGATATTCCAACAGTGTTAACGGTAACCATTACACCGTTATTTATAAAAACTCAAATTTATCATTTTCTTCATCCGACAGTTATTCTGTTATGGGGCCCACAAAAGGCTGCGCCGTTGTACGAATATTCCCCGACAGAAAGAATATTCCACGACCAAACGAATATTCCCCGACAACAATATGTATTTTATAACCACTTGTGTATTTTGAAAAAATTCATATATCACCCTTAAATTTAACATTTTATCAATTTAACCATTTACTGAATAGTAATTATAAGAAAAATTGAATACTTTTATTTCATAAAATTCGGGGTCTTACAATATAGGGATAATATGTTACATGTCAATTAACCTTTTGTTTTGTGACAGTATCTGAAAATGACATCTGAGAATGTTGAGAATAGCAATGGAGCACAGGCGACCGTTGACTCACCACATAATCAGGATAATGTGCATCAGGAAGGCGACAATCCTCATGCAAACAACAACACTGACCAAATGATGAATGACGGAGTGTTCAGAGGCTTTATGCAATTCATGCAACAGCAGGCGAGAGCGGCTCCTATCCACAATGTACGTGGGAATACTGGAAACTCTCGAATAGTCACCGCTAAATATTTCAAGGAGCTGGGACCACCGGAGTTTATTGGAGAGCCAAAACCACTAAATGCGGAAGCATGGATAAAGCAGATCACCAAGATATTTGATGTCTTGGGATGCTCTGATGAGCAAAAGGTTCCCTTCACGCCTTTATGTTGCGAGGAGAGGCGACATGGTGGGAATCCAGAAAGCGTACTCAACTCCGCCCGATCAAGATGATGTCTTGGAAGAAGTTCTAAGAACTATTCAACGACAAGTACTTTCCCGAAAGTATTCGTCACATAAAAGAAGTGGAGTTTATCAAGCTGGAGCAAAATAATATGACCGTGTCGCAGTATGAGGCTAAATTTGCAGAGTTGTCCAGGTTTGCATCCCATTTGGTGGATAATGAGGAGCGAATGACGCGAATGTTTTTGCGAGCTTTGAAACTTGAGATACGTCAACATCTTATTTCTCATAAACTGTGTTTGTATTCAGATGTTGTAAATAGGGCTCAGTTAGTGGAGCGTGATAACGAGTTAACGCAACCAAAGGAGAGAAGTCATCGAAGCGGTAACAATAAGCGTGGAGGGAATCAACAGGCCAGAAGTGGTTACCACTTCGGTGGTAATCAAGGCCAAACCAATAAGAATGGACATTTCAAGAAGAAGAGATTCAACAATAATGGAAGGATGTCAGCACCAGCACCTGTTGTTAAGGAAGGAGAACGACCACCTATCATATGTTTCAAATGCGGAGGGAGGACACATCACCCAAATCGCTGGCGATGTCGTCCAAAGCATGTTATAATTATGGAAGAGAAGGTCACTTAGCCCGATTTTGTCGTTCATCAAGACAAGTTCATTTAGGATGGAGGCACTTAAAGGTCGTCCCCGAGAAAAGTCAGCCCAGAAAGTGCAAGGGAGAGCGTTTGTTGTGACCTCCCAGAAAGCAAGGAACCCGAATGAGGTCATCACGGGTAAGCTTATCATAAACTCTAGCGAAGTCTATACTTTATTTAATACCGGTTCTACCCATTCTTTTATTTCTCCTACTTGTGCTCAACGATTAAATTTGACTCCGGAGAAATTAGACTTTGACTTATCTGTGGAAACTCTATTGGGAGAAACCTTCATTACATCCACTGTTTATAAGTCTTATTTGGTTCAAATCAGTAACCGCACATTACCTGTCGATCTTATTTCTTTAAAAATACTTGCGTTTGACGTAATTCTAGGAATTGATTGGTTAAATACTCATCATGCAAAAATTGATTGTTTTCGTAAGGTTGTTAGTTTTCATATTCCTAATCAACCTATTATGCGAATTCAAGCGACCAAACCATTAAAATCAATCACGGTAATTTCAAGCCATAAAGCTATTCGTTTATTGAAAAACGGATGTCAAGCTTTCTTAGCTCATGTCACAGATTTAAACAAAAATACGTCAGTTTTGAACGATATTTCTATTGTTAATAAATTTCCTGACATATTCCCTCAAGAACTTCTGGCTACCCCAGGGCGTGAAATTGAATTTTGTATCAACCTTGAACTGGTACAAAACCCATTTCCAAAGCCCATATCGAATGGCTCTATTGAACTTCGTGGAGTTAAAGACCCAATTGCAGGAATTGTTAGACATTGGTTTCATTCGCCCCAAGTCGTCTCCTTGAGGTGCTCTGTTTCTATTCGTGAAGAAGAAAGATGGGAGTATGCGATTTTATATTGATTATCGGGAGTTGAATCATGTCACCATCAAAATAGGTACCCATTGCCACGTGATGATGACTGTTTGACGGTTGCAAGGAGCCAAATTCTTTTCAAAGATTGATCTTCGTTCCGGATATCACCAATTGAAGATTAGAACCGATGACATCCCAAAGACGGCTTTCAGAACTCGGTACGGGCATTATGAATTCCTAGTCATGTCCTTTGGATTGACTAATGCTCCTGCTACCTTCATGGATATGATGAACCGAGTATTCAAGGAATATTTGGATCACTTTGTGGTCGTCTTTATTGATGACATCCTTATTTATTCCAAAAGTCGTGAAGATCATGAGCAACACTTGAGACTGACACTCCAAAAGCTTCGTGAATACAAGCTTTATGCCAAGTTGAAGAAATGCGAGTTCTGGCTTGAGGAAGTAGCATTCCTTGGGCACGTAGTATCAAGTCATGGAATATCTGTTGACCCGACAAAGATTGAAGCTATTCAAAGCTGGGAGCAACCTAAATCAGTGACCGAAGTACGTAGCTTTCTCGGTTTAGCTGGTTATTATCGGAGATTCGTGGAAGGATTTTCTCGAATCGCTACTCCATTAACTTTCCTAACTCAAAAGATACAAAGTTCGGATGGAGCGAAGAATGTGAAAAGAGTTTTCAAGAACTCAAGAGGAGACTCATTTCAAAGACCTTTTCCGACAATACCATCCTGCTCGGAGGATTTGTCATCTACAAATGATGCTCTTGGGCAAAGGGTTGGGATGTGTTCTCATGCAACATGGGAAAGTCATAGCCTATGCCTCAAGACAACTCAAAGAATATGAGAGGAATTATCCTACTCATAATCTAGAGTTAGCGATTGTTGTCTTCGCACTTAAAATTTGGAGGCATTACTTGTATGGGGAGAAAGTGGAGATCTTTACGGATCATAAAAAGCCTCAAATATTTCTTCACTCAAAGGAAATCAACATGCGACAACGACGTTGGCTTGAACTGTTGAAAGATTATGATCATACCATCCAATACCATCATGGAAAAGCAAACGTGGTAGCTGACGCATTGAGTAGAAGATCATATGCAAGTACGAGTGCGATATTGTCAACGCAAAGGCCCATTTTGTGTGACTTGCAAAGGATAGAGATAGAGTTAAAAACTCCAGGGACCCATGTGATGATGGCGAATATACGTGTAGAACCGACTTTAATTGATAAAGTTAAAGTCGCCAAGCTACTGCATCTTGAGAATGATGCGTATGAGGAAGAAAGTGCAAGAAGGTGCTATACCTAGGAAGCAAGAATCGATGAAGAAGGAATACTTGAGTCAACTCCGGACTTTGTGTTCCTAACGAATACGATTTAAAGTATAAAATCATGATGGAGACACACAACACACCGTTTACAATCCATCCTGGGAGTACCAAAATGTATCATGATATTTGACATACATTTTGGTGGAGCAATATGAAGAGAGAGATAGCGGAGTTTATCTCAAGGTGTTTAACTTGTCAACGAGTCAAGGCGGAGCATCAAGTACCAAAAGGTCCATTGCAACCACTTGAAATTCCAGAATGGAAGTGGGAGCACATTACCATGGATTTCGTTACCGGTCTTCCTAAGATTTCTCAAGGCATAGATGCGATTTGGGTCATTGTTGATAGATTGACCAAGTCTGCTTTCTTACCGATACGAGAAACTTATACACTTGAACGTCTTGCTCGTATGTATATAAACGAGATTGTAAGACTGCATGGTATGCCGGTATCCATAGTTTTTGATTGAGACCCAAGATTCACTTCACGATTTTGGGTTAGTTTGCAAAAAACTATGGGCACAGACTTACGATTTAGCTTGGCATATCATCCTCAGACGGACGGACAGTCGGAGAGGACTATTCAAACTCTTGAAGATCTATTAAAACTCTGTGTCCTTAACTTCAAGGGAAGTTGGGACAAGTTCTTACCATTGGTGGAGTTTTCCTATAACAACAGTTATCAAACAAGTATTGGCATGGCTCCATTCGAAGCGTTGTATGGGAGAAAGTGTCGTTCTCTAGTATGCTGGGATGAGGTGGGTGAAGCAACGTTGTTGGGACCGGAGTTGGTACGTATGACTACAGAAAAGTTTCAAACGATCCGACAACGTATAAAAATCTCACAAGATCGACAAAAGAGTTATGCTGATCTTCATCGAAAGGACGTAGAATTCGATATTGGAGATCATGTGTTGTTACGTGTTGCTCCATGGAAAGGAGTTACAAGATTTGGAAAGAGTGGAAAGCTCAATCCTCGATTCATTGGCCCATTTTTAATTCTTGAGCGAGTGGGAACTGTGGCCTATAGACTCGCCTTACCGCCAAGTATGTCTCGTGTTCATAATGTTTTTCACATATCTATGTTACGTAAATATGTGAAAGACCCGAACCACATTATTGAGTTAGAACCAGACGAGATAGAGGAAGATTTAACGTATGAAGAGTTACCTGTTAAAATCTTGGATAAGAAGGATCATGTT
The DNA here is from genome assembly GCA_020205605.1 of Panax ginseng. Classification (NCBI taxonomy): domain Eukaryota; kingdom Viridiplantae; phylum Streptophyta; class Magnoliopsida; order Apiales; family Araliaceae; genus Panax; species Panax ginseng. The sequence goes on along the minus strand of CM035136.1, from coordinate 36,671,796 downwards.
CTACGCTCCAAGGTTATACCTCAAGTCAAAGTTTTGTGGAGAAACCACGATGTGGAGGAAATGACTTGGGAGTTAGAATCTGAGATGAAGTAAAAGTATCCTCATCTCTTCGACATACCAGGTATGTACCCTAATTTTGAGGAAGAAATTTCATAAGAAGGGGAGGTTGTAAGACCCCAACTTTTATGAATAAAGAATAATTTTCTCGAATTATATTTTTGAATATAATGGTATTGATTTGATATAATGTTATAGTTGTGGGTAATATTTATAAATTTTGCAAAGTACGCAAGTTGTTATATAATATTCGATTGGTCGGGGAATATTCGTTTTAATAAGGAATATTCGTACAACGGCACAATCATTGGTGGACCCTACAACGGAATTATTATCGGATTGAGAAAACGACAAAAAAATACTTTATGAAAATAACGGCGGAGGTGTTACCATTAAAACTGTTGAACTACCTGGTTGTAAAAGTACAGTAATACGCGTAGTTGCACAGTAGCACATGGTAGTGATTATTGATGCTTACGTGAGAAGTCACTCAGTTATACTCAATTATTGCTACAGTAATTGCTGCATCATATTTCTCATATTATTGATTCAATTATTATTTACAAGATATCATGTGCATTATATGATATATTATTAAATCAATAATTGAGACGCAATAAAAGTTATTCATATTATTATTTGCAATATTGACAATGTCTAGAAGTTACATTAAGGAGAGGTTTGGTCACCTAATTCATGCTACCAATAAGGAGAAATCCTTATCGGAAAGCCCCTCTTTCACAGGAACGACACTGGTTGTTAAATATTGTGAATTATAATATTAATGATGAATAAGTTCGTGTTGATTAAAGATGAATTTTATAGTTCCATTATGTTGGACTTATTTGTGTTAGTATAATTGATGTCTGGAGGATATATTGTTCAATTGGGTATTCGGGACACTTTTCGTGTCGGAGTTACTATTCACGAGTTACTATTCACGAGTTACTATTCATGGGGTACTATTCACCCGTAAGATATTTTTATTTTCGGTCCAAATCATTTTTGGGTACAATATTATTCCATGAGGAGATGTGCTAATTTTTCAGACCGTTGGTTGAAGATATAATAGTAAATCAATATGGACCGCTGGTGGAAGTTATAATAGTAAATCAATATGGATCATTGGTTTAAAGTTTTAATAGTAAATCAGTATGGACCGTTGTTTTAAGTTTTAATAGTAAACCAATCTGGATCGTCCGTATAAAAGTAAATTAATCTGGACCGTTCATGGATTAGTTACTATGCAATCAATTCTTCTATAAATAGAAGCTCATTCCTTCATTATTTCTTACGAATTCACTGAAACTCTAGAGAGAGAATTACAAGAGAACCTATAGAAAAGTATTCTACTACTTTCCTACTATTATATTCAGTTTCTTTTACGGTAAGGGATGTTATTTGCTGTACTCATGAAGAGAACTTATGTTATTCCATTATTTATTATTTCTTTGAATAACTCAGATATCTGTGAGCTACCCTATACATGGTGACATTCTTCTAATATTCCGTTCTTTATTATTCTATCGAAATATCGTAATCGGTGCGTTTACATGGGACCGGACCGGTTCCATTATTTATTATTCTCGTCGAGAATATCACGCCTATGCGCTTTTCTGTGGGACTGGTTCCATTATTTATTATTCGCCGGAATATCCTATTTGCAGTGCGTTACATGCACTGTTCCATCCTTTATTATTACGTTAGAATAACCCGTCATGCATGATACTATCGCATGTATGGTGATTTCTTTTGTTATTTCATTCTTTATTATACTCATTGGTTAAAACTTTGACTTCTATACCCATGAAATTAGTGGAATATCTTTGATATTTGCGCTTCATCCAAAGATCTTTCATGGAAATATTCTTCCGAGCATTCTTGAATTTTACTCTACAAAGCAAAGATCTTGTTGACAATTTGGACGTTATCGGTTCTAGATAAATTAATTCTTGAACTTGTTTTATTGAATTCTTATATCATTGTCATCATCCTCATGTTTATATTTTGTTGAAAGTCATCGTGGCTGTGGTGCATAGATGGACTTGGTATGATTATGACCGAGAATTATTGATTGTAATCATGACCGTAATGTTACAAATGATGTGATAAAAGTCCTCATTGGCCCGTAGTGCATTGATGGATGAGTTGTTGGCATGATCATGACCATTAATGAATACACGAATGTCTTTGGCGAAGTGCATGAATAATTTGTGGTCGTCATACTAAAGAATAATATCTTGTCAGAAGTAGTGCGGGGGTGATTCGATGGTGTGGATTATTTATTGTTGAGTCGCAGACGATAAAAGTGATGAAAAACCTTTTAAATCATAGAAGATAGTAGATTTTATTCCTACTTGACTCATCTAATGGATTGCTTGTTCATTGCAGATTAAACTTGATAGTTATTATATTTTATCGGTTTAACATCATTGAAGAATAACGATAAATTATTCTCGCATTATCTTAGTCATAATATTTCTTCTTTGGGCTAGTTGAGCTCACCCTTTCTTTTATTGTTCTCTTCAGGAAATGAGAACGTAGTTGAGACTAGTCGGAGAACAGAGTGATGATCCTAGATGGTGCATTAGTAGTCCTCACTATTCTGTGAAATAGTGTGATAATAATTATAATGAGAACTCCTTTTGAGTTTGTATAATCTCTAGTAGACAATATTTGTATTCAAACTCACAGTTTATGATTTGTCGTATTGTACACGACAGTTGTATTATTAAGTTGTAAGAATTCTGTACCATGTATTTGGCGACTCAAGATGGGTGATGTATAATTTTGGGGGCGTCACAAAGATAATCATGTTTTCATCAACGGTCCTAATCATGCCATAAAATAATTCATCTTTGCACTACGGCCAAAGAGAATCCATAGCCATAATCATACCAAAAACTGTCCATCAATGCACTGCGGGCCAATGAGGACTTTTTTCACATCATTTGTAACATTACGGTTATGATTATACCGAATAATCCCTGGTCATAATCATACCAAGTCCATCTATGCACTACAGGCCACAGATGACTTTCAAAAAAATAAACATGAGGATGATAATAATGATATTAGAATTCAATAAAACAAGTTCAAGAATTAATTTATCTAGGAACTGATAACGTCCAAATTGTCAACATGATACTTCTTTGTAGAGTAAAATTCAAGAATACTCAGAAGAATATTTTAATGAAAAGATAATGGATGAAGCGCAAATATCAAGGATATTCCACTAAATTCATGGAGTATAGAAGTCAAAACTTTAACCAACTAAGTATAATAAAGAATGGAATAACAAAAGAAATCACCATACATGCGGTACTTCGCATAGACATGTTATTCCAACAGAATAATAATTAACGGAACCAGGTCATGCGTAAAGCACCGACAGGATGTTCCAACTGAATAATAAAGAATGGAATAATAACAGAAATCACCATGCATGCGATACTTCGCATAGACAAGATATTCCAACAGAATAATAAAGACGGAATAATAGAAGAATGTCACCAAGTATAGGGTAACTCACAGTATAAAAGTTATTCCAAATGTAATAATAAAGAATGGAATAACATAAGTTCTCTTCACGAATAAAAAAATAACACCCTTACGAGTACAACAAATAATATTCTACCTACCTTAGAAAGAAAAGTCTTTCGGATATAGAAGTAGTGAAGTAGCGAAGAATTTTCTTCTTTCTCTCTATAGTTTTCTCTCAGAGTTTCAAATTGAATTCGTAAGAAATAATGAATGAATGAGCTTCTATTTATAGAAAAATGGATTTAGCATAGTAACTAACTCATGAACGGTCCAGATTGATTTACTTTAATCTGACTATCCATATTTAAAGCAAAATCTTTTAAATAAAATATAATATATTCTATTTATAATCTAATAAAATGAATAACTTTATAAAAGATTTTACTATGCAAACACTATGCAAGCACTATGCAAAACACTATGCATAATAAAATATAATATATTCTAATTATTGTCTAATAAAACAAATAACTTTATAAAAGTATTTTGTTTTATATAAAAAGATTTTACTATGCAAAATACTATGCAACACTATGCATAATAAAATATAATATATTCTATTTATAGAATAACTTTATAAAAGTTTTCTATTTTATATAAAAAGATTTTACTATGTAAAACACTATGCAGTATACTTATGCATAATAAAATATAATATATTCTATTTATAGAATAACTTTATAAAAGTATTCATTTTTATATAAAAGTTTTTTTCGTTTTATTACATTAATAATACCAAAAAACAAAACCGAGTGACTTATCACATAAGCATCAATAATCAATACCAGGTACTACTGCAACCATGCCAGACGCATCATTCTTTTCTTTACTACCAAGTAGTTCAACAAGATTAATGAAAGAAAACTTTTGCCGTTATTCTCATAAAATATTTTTGTCGTTTTCTCCATCCGACAATAATTCCATTGCGGGGTCCACCAATGATTGTACCGTCGTACGGATATTCCCCGAAAAAAAGAATATTCCTCGACCAATCGAATATTATATAACAACTTGCGTACTTTGTAAAATTTATAAATACTATCCACAACTATAACATTATATCAAATCCACACCATAATATTCAAAAAAATATTTCGAGAAAATTAAATTTTTATTCATAAAATCTGGGGTCTCACACCCTAGGCCTCCGATCAGGGGGCCCAATTTGTTTTTATATAGTATATATGTGTGTGTGTGTGTGTGTGTGTGTGACTTTGCCAAGAGAAATAAAGTCGACATTTGAAATTTTCTGGAGTTTGTAAAAGTTTTGGATTGTTTTCCTAATGTTTTAATTGCTTAGAGGGTATTATTAATTATTCATGTGACAGTGACATCTGGTGAAAGAATTTTTTCAAAGTTGAAATTGTTAAAAAATTACTTGTGGTCCGACTATGACACAATAGAAAAGTTAAATGGGTTCACAACCATATATGTTGGACAAACTTGATTTTGAACATTTGATTGAAGATTTTACCTCTAGAAATAGTAGAAGAAGTATATTTTAATGAATATATTCTCATATATTTTGTTGTAGTCGAACTATTATGTTTTAAGCTCCGAAAATACAATTTTTTTAGGGTTAAATGCTTTCTAAGTCACTGTACTATATGCCAACTTACAACTGGGTCACTGAACTTTTTTTTCTTACAGTCAACTTACTAAACTTGATTTTTCTAACAAAAAGTTAAAAAAATTGTTACACTAGTTTGACTGTTAACGGAAAACGGCTGATGTAAGACCCCAAATTATTAATAAATGAAATTGAATTCCTCTATTTATTATTTTGAAATAGTAGGGGTTGATTTGATTAATGTGGTTAGTTATGGGTAAAATGCGCAAATATTTTAAATAAGCAAATGGTTATAAAATATTCATTGTTGTCGGGGAATATTTGTTTGGTCGTGGAATATTAAATCATTTGAGAATAGAATATTTAAATGGTATAGCCTTACCTATGTGGGCCCCATAACAAAAAGCGATTGGATGAAGAAAGCGATAAGTATAAGTTGTTTATAAAAAAGCGGCGTAGTTATTACAGAGTAATATCTTGTTGGAATACTAAATTGGTTAAAACATAGTAATACGGCGTTGTTGCACAAAGATGCTTTGCAGATTGCACCAATTATTTATTCTTACGTAAGAAGACACTACTCAATAATTGTTACAGTAATTACTGTTCAATATTTTATTCTTGATTCAATAATTGCTGCGTTGATATTTTATATTATTGTTACTTTAATAATTGTCACTGCACAGTATTTTCCATTATCAAATCAATAATTCATATTATTTGAATAATATTATTAGATAGCATTATTGGCAATGTCTAGAAAGTTCTGTCTAAGGAGAGGTTTGGTCACCTAATTGCGCGCCAGTAAGGAGAAATTCTTATTGGAAAGCCCCTATTTCTGAGGAGCGGCACGGTTGCCCGATCTTTGTGATTCTGTAATATTATTTGTGAATAATTAATTATTGATTTATATGATGAGGAGATTATTGATTTTATGTGGATATAGATGGAAAATTTTTAAAGTGACAATTGTTAAAATTGATATTTTATCTTTTTCGATAAAATAATATTTTATTATATTAGTATAATAGAATAATGATGATATTTTTACAATGAATGTGGGATATATGAGTATATGAGGAGAAAGAGTATTTTTGTTGCATTAAATGATTAACACATGTTTTGTGTGTCGGTGGACCTCATTTCTTGACTGAAATTTGATTATAGCTTGTAAAATCGTCTGTATGTGAATTTCGGTCCATTTCTGTTTGGAATTTGGAAAAACTTTCTTCTGTAAAGTTGTAGAGAATTGAATTTCCTATAAAAATTGGCGAGATTAGAATTTTCTGATAAAAGGGCTATTTATTATGAATTATTGAAGTTCTGAAGTTCTAGAATAATTAATTTTTAGAAGTTTTATTTATGTTTTAAAAGAAAAACGTTTTTTAAATGTTTGTGGACTTTTTTAAATGTTTGTGGACATCTTTAACATGTGCTAGATGGCTGAAATCAAATTTCAAAGTGGGCGTAGGAATTTGTTTTATATATAATATTATTATATTCAATTTTCTACTTTGGTGTTCTAAGCAATTTCCTATAAATAGGGTGCTTAGGTTAGAATTGAAAATCACACGTAAACTAAAGTTTTTTCTCTTCTCTCTATATTATCGAAGCGTATTCTTGTGAGTATTTTAGTACTTTGAGTGTTGCTATATCATGGTGCAAGTTCCTTCAAAGACTATATCCAGTATTCAAATGTCAATCTTACTTTGGGAGGTAAGGATGTTATTTTCTTCGTAGATGATATTATTTCTTCAATATCATTATGCCGAAATATTGGTCTGAATTTTTATCAAATTTGGAACTTTTCATGTCGAGTTACTATTCATGAGTTACTATTCACGAGTTACTATTCACGAGTACTATTCACGAAGCATGATGATTTTTTTTGTGAAATTTCTATCTTTTGGTGTCGGAGTTACTATTCACGTATACGACATTATTCACGTAAACGGCACTATTAACGAATACGACACTATTCACAGAAAAATTAAATTTTCATTTTTCGTCCAAAATATCTATTATGGATACTAGCATTGATTGTATCTATGTTTTGATCATTCTTGAATTTTACTCCACTCTGGTTATTTATGAAGTATTTTTGAACTTGGATTTTTCAAAGTACGAATCCTTAATATTTGTTCTTTTGTTTCACTGGATTTGTTTTCTTTAAAATATTTTTCATCATCCTCAGTCCTAAATGATGATATTACTGAATATCTTTGGCCTGTAGTGCAAAGATGAATGATTTTCTGATGAATATCTTTGGCCCATAGTGCAAAGATAAGCGATTGTTTAGATGAACATGATTAATCGATGAATATCTTTGGCTTCAGTAGTGCAAAAGATGAGCAGTGTTGAGATGAACATGACTAAGCAGATGAATATCTTTGGCCCGTAGTGCAAAAAGATGACTATTTGATTTATGATGTATATTGATTGATGTTACAGGATAAAATATCGATGATGGACTTTTAAATTCATAGATGATAGTAGATTTCATTCTCTACTTAACTCTTATAATGAATTGTTGTTTCATTTGTAGTTGTTGATCTAAAACTTGTTGTCTATTGTATTCTATCGATTTTTCCTCGTTGAAGACTAAGGATAATTTGTTGTACATTATCTTAGTCATAATATTCTTTTATTGGGCTAGTTGAGCTCACCATTTTACTTTTTGTTCCATTTTTCTTCTCAAGAGGCGAGAATATAAGCGGGAACTAGTCAAAGGGGGTGTGGAGTAATGGTTCAAGATAGTTGTTTTAGTAGTCCTCACTATTTTGTAAAATAGTGTATCAATAATTATAATGAGGACTTATTTGAGTGTGGATATTATACAGAAGACAATATTTGTATTTAAACTCACAGATTTATGTGTATGTCGTCGATTGCACGATAATTGTATTAATAAAGTTGTAGTTGTTTCGTACCATGTATTTGGCGACTCGAGAATGGGTTGGATGGGTGATGTATACCTATTTTGGGGAGTCACGGTTGGTATCGAGCTTAGGGATATGGTCTCTGGCGGAGATCGGGGAATAAAACTAGGAGGGAGAGACATAAATCCTTTCGCTAGTGTGTCCTACCTAAGCTTATTTGTTGGTCTGGTCATAATATAGGGGTATTATGTGATTTGTTAACTCATTAAATTAACCCTTGTTTTATGGCAAGATTTGAGAATGTTGATTGAGAATGTTAATGATTGGAGTAAATGAGACCGTGGAGACACCTTTGCTCACCAACGAGGAGAGAGCGTCGACAGTGGAAATGTTCCTCCCGTGAACAACACCAACCGAAAGCGGATGACTTAACGATGGTATGTTTAGGAACTTTCTAGAATTCATGCAAAACCAAACGAGAAAGACTACTGCTCAAAATGCGGTGGAAACACCGCAAGAACTCATTTAATGGTCACCGCTAAGCAGTTTAAGGAGTTAGGACCGCCAGAGTTTTTGGAAAAGCCAGAACCACTTACGGTAGAGACGTGGATAAAGCAGATCACTAAGATATTTGATGTCTTGGGATGCTCAGGGAAGCAAAAGGTTCCTTTCGCCACTTTCATGTTACGAGGAGAGGTAGATTATTGGTGGAAATCCGTAAAGCGTACTCAACCTGCCGCACTGAAGATGTCTTGGGAGAAGTTCCAAGAATTGTTCAACGACAAGTACTTTCCCGAAAGTATTCGTCACATGAAGGAGGTAGAGTTCATTAAGCTAGAGCAAAACAATATGAACGTGTCGCAGTACGAAGGTAAGTTTGCCGAGTTGTCCCGATTTGCATCCCATTTGGTTGATAATGAATAGAGAATGACGCGAATGTTTCTGCGAGGTTTGAAACCCAAAATACGTCAATACCTCATTTCTCACAAACTTTGTTTATATTCAGATGTTGTGAATAGGGCTCAGTTATTGGAGCGCGATAATGAGTTGGCTCAACTGAAGAATAATGACCAACAACCCGATGATAATCGTATCGGTGGCGACGGTCATCGGAACAATGATAACCATCGTGGAGGAAATTATCATGCCAGAAATGGTAACCACTTCAGTGGTAATCATGGCCAAGATAATAGAAGAAATAATTCAAGTGGAACTTTCAAAAAGAGAAGATTTAACAATGACGGGAAGACGTCGGCACCAACACCAGCAACGAATTTTAGAGGAGGAGAAAGACCGCCATTAGATGCTACTGAGATGCGGAGAAGAGGGCACATAAGTCCAAAGCTGCTCACAACCTTCCAAGGTATGTTATAATTATGGAAAAGAAGGTCATATTGCTCGAGATCAGACGCAGTAGCGAAACCCACCAATGGGATGGTGACTCAAAAGGTCGTCCCGTAAAAGTCAAAGTCAACGGTGCCTCGGAAGAGCGTTTGTCGTGGATGGTCAAAATGCGTGAGTAACTCGAACGGGTTAGCACAGGTTAGTTAATTATAAATTTTTGCGAAGTTATACCTTATTAGATACCGGTTCTACCCATTCATTTATCTCTCTTGCTTATACTCAACATTTAAACTTTACTCTGGAGAAAATTAGACTTCGACTTATCTGTTGAAACTCCGTTATGAGAAACTTTCGTTACATCCACTGTTTATAAATCTTGTTTGATCCAAATTGGCACCATCACATTACCTGTTGACCTTATTTATTTAAAGATACTTGCTTTTGATGTGATTTTGGGGTTGATTGATTAACTACTCATCATGCCAAAATTGATTGCTTTCGTAAGGTTGATAATTTTCATATTCCTAAGCAACCTGTTATTCGAATTCAAGCAACCAAACCATTGAAGTCAAACACTTTCATATCAAGCCATAAAGTCATTCGTTTATTGAAAAACGGATGTCAAGTTTTCTTAGCCCATGTTATGGACTTGAACAAAAATACATCAGATTTGAATAATATTTCTATTGTTAGTAAATTTCCTGATGTATTTCCTGAAGAATTTTTTTGGCTTACTCCCAAAGTGTGATATTGAAATTTGTATCGACTATGAACCCGGTACAAAACCCATTTCTAAAATCTCATGGCTCCTATTGAACTTCAGGAGTTAAAAATTCAACTGTAGAAGTTTGTACCCGAGCCTTTATCTGGTGACTTCCTTTGTGGAATTCACCGAAGCCAGACTCTCCGTAGGGGATGCCATATTTGTGTGATAGTAAACTGATAGGTACCATTGTGACATGCTATCCAAGATTGGGATATAAGTCACAGTTGAGAGCAGCCTAAGTCATTAATCGAAATACGTAGCTTTCTAGGCTTAGTTGGTTATTATCGGAGATTCGTGGAAAGATTCTCTCGAATCGATACTCTATTAACTCAGCTGACTCAAAAAGATACAAAATTCGAATGGAGCGAGGAAAGTGAGAAGAGCTTCCAAGAACTCAATATGCGGCAACAACGTTGGCTCGATCTGTTGAAAGATTACGACTATACCATTCAATACCATCCTGGAAAAAAAAACAGACGTGGTAGCTGACGCGTTGAGTAAAAGATCGTATGCGTTTACGAGTGCGATATTGTTAACACAAAGACCCATTTCGTATGACTTACAGAAGATGGAGATAGAGTTAAAGATTCCAAGAATCTGCGTGAAGATAACGAATATACGATTAGAATCAACTTTAATCGATAAATTTAAAGCTGCTCAAGCTACAGACTTGGAGTTGATGAATATGAAGAAAAAGATGCAAGAAGTCGTTATTTCAAAAGCGAAAATCGGCGATGTGAGGAAAGCTCAAACCTTCGATTTATTAGTCCATTTGAAATCCTCGATCGAATAGGAACTGTGGCCTATAGACACATTTTACCGCCAAGTATTACGCGTGTTCATAACGTTTTTCACGTATCGATGTTACGTAAATATGTGGACGACCCGAACCATATTATTGAGTAAGAACCAGACAAGATAGCAGAAGATTTAACGTACGAAGAGGTACCTGTCAAGATTTTGGATAGGAAGGAGCATGTCCTACGCACAAAGGTCATACCACAAGTTAAAGTTTTATGGAGAACCATGCTATTGAGAAAATGACCTGGGAGTTGGAAATGGAAATGAAAGAGAGGTATCCTCATCTTTTCGAAACACCAGGTACGTACGTCAATTTCGAGGACAAAATTTCATAAGGAGGGGAGGTTGTAAGACCCCAAATTATTAATAAATGAAATTTAATTCCTCTATTTATTATTTTGAAATAGTAGGGGTTGATTTGATTAATGTGGTTAGTTATGGGTAAAATGCGAAAATATTTTAAATAAGCAAGTGGTTATAAAATATTCATTGTTGTCGGGGAATATTCGTTTGGTCGTGGAATATTCTTACCGCTTGAGAATATTCGTATGATTTGCCTTGCTTGATTTTGTGTGGGTTCCATAACGGAAAGCGATTGGATGAAGAAAACGACAAGTATAAGTTGTTTATAAATAACGGCGTAGTTGTTACCAATAATCTTTGTTGGAATACCGGTGGTTAAAACACAAGAATCTGGCGTTGTTGCAGACAAGAAGACTTTCAGATTGCACCAATTATTGATTCTTACGTAAGAAGGCACTACTCAATAATTGTTACAGTAATTACTGTTCAATATTTTATTTTTGATTCAATAATTGTTGCGTTGATATTTTATATTATTGTTGTTTTAATAATTGTCACTGCACAGTATTTTCCATTATCAAATCAATAATTCATATTATTTGAATAATATTATTAGATAGCATTATTGGCAATGTCTAGAAAGTTCTGTTTAAGGAGAGGTTTGGTCACCTAATTGCGCGCCAGTAAGGAGAAATTCTTATTGGAAAGCCCCCTATTTCCTGGGAATGGCCTGGTTGCCAGTACTTTGATTCTGTAATATTATTTGTGAATAATTAATTATTGATTTATATGATGAGAAAAATATTAATTTTATGTGGATATAGATGGAGAAAATTTTTAAAGTGAGAATTGTTAAAAATTGATATTTTCTCTTTTCTGATAAAATAATATTTTATTATATTATTATAATAGAATAATGATGATATTTTTATAATGAATGTGGGATATGAGTATATGAGGAGAAAGAGTATTTTTGTTGCATTAAATGATTAACACATATTTTGTGTGTCGGTAGACCTCATTTCTTGACTGAAATTTGATTATAGCCTGTAAAATCGTCTCGATATGAATTTCGGTCAATTTACATTTTGAATTTGAAAACTTTCTTCCGCAAAGTTGTAGAGAATTGAATTTCCTATACAAAATTAAGTAGATTCAAATTTTCTGATAAAAGGGCTATTTATTATGAATTATTGAAGTTCTGAAGGTCTAGAATAATTGATTTTTGGAAGTTTTATTTATGTTTTAAAAGAAAAACGTTTTTTAAATGTTTGTGGACATCTTTAACATGTGCTAGATGGCTAAAATCAGATTTCAAAGTGGGCGTAGGAATTTGTTTTATATATAATATTATTATATTCAATTTTCTATTTTGGTGTTCTAAGCAATTTTCTATAAATAGGGTGTTTAGGTTAGAATTAAAAATCACACCAGAAACTAAATTTTTCTCTCTCTATATTACCGAGCGTATTCTTGTGAGTATTTTAGTACTTTGAGTGTTGCTATACGGTGCAAGTTTCTTCAATAGCTATATCCAGATTCCAAATGTAATGCTTTTATGAGGTAAGGGATGTTATTTTCTTCGTAGATGATATTATTTCTTCAATATCATTATGCCGAAATATTGGTCTGAATTTTTATCAAATTTAGAATTTTTCATGTCAAGTTACTATTCATGAGTTACTATTCACGAGTACTATTCACGAAGCATGATGATTTTTTTTGTGAAATTTCTATCTTTTGGTGTTTGAGTTACTTATTCACGTATACGATAATTATTCACGATATCTGACTATTAACTAATGAATCGACACTATTCACGTAAAAATTAAATTTTTATTTTTCGTCCAAAATATCTATTATGGATATTAGCTTTGATTGTATCTATGTTTTGATCATTCTTGAATTTTACTCCACTCTGGTTATTTATGAAGTATTTTTGAACTTGAATTGTTCAAAGTACGAATCCTTAATATTTGTTCTTTTGTTTCACTGGATTCGTTTTCTTTAAAATATTTTTCATCATCCTCAGTCCTAAATGATGATATTACTGAATATCTTTGGCCTGTAGTGCAAAGATGAATGATTTTCTGATGAATATCTTTGGCCCGTAGTGCAAAGATAAATAGGTGTTTAGATGAATATGACCAACTGATGAATATCTTTGGTCCGTAGTGCAAAAGATGAGCAGTGTTGAGATGAACATGACTAAGCAGATGAATATCTTTGGCCTGTAAGTGCAAAGATGACTATTTGATTTATGATGTATATTGATTGATGTTACAGGATAAAATATCGATGATGGACTTTTTAAATTCATAGATGATAGTAGATTTCATTTCTACTTAACTCTTATAATGAATTGTTGTTTTCATTGCAGAGTTGTTGATCTAAAACTTGTTGTCTATTGTATTCTATCGATTTTTCCTCAGTTGAAACCTAAGGATAATTTGTTGAACATTACCTTAGTCATAATATTTTTAATGGGCTAGTTGAGCTCACACTTTTCCTTTTTGTTCTATTTTTCTTCTCAGGAGACGAGAATATAGCGGAAACTAGTCGGGGTGTGGAGTAATGGTTCAAGACAGTTGTTTTAGTAGTCCTCACTATTTTATAAAATAGTATATTAATAATTATAATGAGGACTTATTTGAGTGTGGATATTGTCTAGAAGACAATATTTATATTTAAACTCACAGTTTATGTGTTGTCGTATTTTGCACGATAATTGTATTAATGAAGTTGTAGTTATTTCTGTACCATGTATTTGGCGACTCAGAATGAGTTGGATGGGTGATGTATACCTATTTTGGGGGCGTCACATCTGAGTTGTCAAAAAAAGCTTATCTGGCAGTTAGTATGCGACATGGCAGTGATGATGTGGATTTGTAGGAAAATTTTTATGAAAAAATGGGAAAAAAATATTTTGAAGTATAATATAAATTTTAAAAATTAGCCAAAAAAATAAAATAAATAACTGCGTTTTTGAAGAAGAAAAAAAATGCGTTTTTTTATTTTTTAATAAAAACTACTCTTTTTTTTAAGAAAAATAAACTGCATTTTTTTAAAAAAAACAAAATAATTGCTTTATTTTTCTTTTAAAAAATTGCTTTTTTATTTTTTTTAACAGAAATTAAAGCATTTTTTAAAAAAACAAAAATAATTGCTTTATTTTTCTTAGAAAAAATTGTTTGTTTTTTAATTAAAAAACGTAGTTTTTTTTAATTAAAAAAAAGCAGTTTTTTAATTAAAAACAAGCAGCTTTTTTTATAAAAAAATAATACAGTTTTTAATAAAAATAAGAAAACACAATTTTTTTTAAGAAAATGAAAACCCATTTTTTAATAAAAAACACAGTTTTTTTAATAATAAAAAACAGTTTATTTTTCTTAAAAAAATAAAAAGAAGCTTTTATTTAAAAATAAAAAAACGCAGTTTTTTTTCTTAAAAAATTTAAAAACATTTTTTTAAAAATAACAAAGCTGTTTTTTTAAAGAAAAATAAAGCAATTACTTTTGCTTTTTAAAAAAAATGCTTTTATTTTTGTTTAAAAAAACTGTTTTTTTTAAAGAAAAATAAAGCAATTATTTTTGTTTTTTTTAAAAAATGCTTTTATTTTTGTGAAAAAAAACAATTTTTTAAAGAAAAATAAAGCAATTATTTTTGTTTTTTTTAAAAAGCAGTTTTTATTAAAAAAATAAAAAAGCGCATTTTTTTTTCTTCTTAAAAACTGTTTTTTTATTTTTTTAAGAAAAATAAACTGCGTTTTTTTATTAAAAAAATGCGTTTTCATTTTCTTAAAAAAAACTGCGTTTATTTATTTATTTTATTTTATTGGCTAATTTTTTAAATTTATATTATACGTTAAAATATTTTTTTCCCCATTTTTTCCTACAAATCCACATCATCACTGCCACGTCGCATACTAACTGCCACATAAGTTTTTTTTGACAACTCAGCCGTTTTCCGTTAACAGTCAAACTAGTGTAACGGTTTTTGTAACTTTTTGTTAGGAAAATCGAATTTAGTGAGTTGACTGTAAGAAAAAAAAAGTTCAGTGACCCAGTTGTAAGTTGGCATATAGTACAGTGACTTAAAAAATATTTAACCTTTTTTTTTTATACAGCTTGTATTTTTTATTTTTATTTTTTTACTTTTTTTTTGTGAAGATAATGTTTCGAAAAGGAAAATCTCAAGAACTTTCCTGATAATGATATACCATTGCTTAATCGACACCACAAAGTAATCATTTAGCTACATTAAATGACATTCACTAAATTTTCTCTAAAATACTAGAATTTCTAATAGAGTAATTCATATTTACTCACTTATCTATTATACTTTGTAAATTCTAGTATGAGGTTGAGAATTTATTTTGTAATTTGATGTCTTCATAAAAGTATAATTTTCTTTGATTTATGTTTTGGAGACTTGCAATGAGAGTGGACGTAGTGGTTGCATATATTACGTGCCTTAAGGGTTTGATTAACATATTGCAACGGAAAAAAGCTGATTATATAATTGGTTTAACGATAAACTTTCTAACGGTGAAACCCACGCAATGGATTAGACAGACAGAGACCGTTCACATGGGATATATATATATATATATATATATATATATATATATATATATATATATATATTTATTTATATATAAGAGTCATGAGGAAGGGATTGGGTATTTGGTGACCCAACCCAACAACTTTATGGTATCCTATGCACGTTTATTGAGGGAGAGGGAGAGCTAAAAGATTAAAGATGTGCTTTTTTGTATGTATTCTTCCATCATCACTCGCAATCTTTGTTGAGAAAGAAAAATACTCTATTAAATGAAATCTCGTATACAAATAGAAATTTGAATTGAAACTGAACCGAAGCCAATCAAATCCATCAATTTTTAATAAAATTAATAATTTTATTGGTGACATTTTAATGTCAATATAAGCAAATCGAAGACTGATATTATTATTTATTATTGAGTCAATGGTGTATCAGACCATACATTATTGAGTCAGTAGTGCACTATATCATACCGTACTCAATGTATGCTCGCTTTTGAATCGATGTGGGTTTGGAACTCTTGGCCTCTACATTATAATTATGAGAAACTTAATATATTTGTTTCTTATATGAAACAATTATTAAGTTATGTAAATTCTTAATATCTGGATTCTGATGTTGTAATTTTTAAAATATTTTATTTATAATTATTTTTAAGTGTGGTGCAGTACGATTCAAGAGAAGGAACTGCCTAATTAATGCAGTTTTGGTATAACCTTTTCATTATTTAAAATATTTTCATAATATTATAAAATACACTTGCACATTGTTTTAAAAATAAATCGAAGAGCACATTATTTTTAAAAATTATTGATTCACCATGTATTAAGTTATATATTACTTTTCTTCCAATCTATAAGACCATTATTTATTTTTTTCCAGAGACACACTAGAGATCTAGAAGGGAGGTTAAATAGATCTTTAAAACTTTTTGATTAATTAAATATGTATTATCAAATAATCAGTTAATCAAGATTGATTATGCACATCGGAATATACTTTAGAAAATATATCCCCCTTAAAGAAGTAGAAATATCTCAGTTCTAAATTTAGTCTTATGGTTATAAGTCACTTACCAGATATATGCATATATAAGATAGAATGTAAATGACTTAAAAGTAAATAATACAAGAGGTTGTAAGTGGTTTATAGACTGAATAACTCCTAGTCCATTCTCCTACTTCAACACATAGGAAATCCACTAAAGAAAAGGTTACTCAGACCAGATCACACAAATCTCTTACAATTGAACTAAGGTTCCTTCGAGTCACTTTGTCTCGGTAATGGTCACACATACTAGGTCACTTAGACCTTCACAAGTCACTTAGACTTGGACATAAGTCACTTAGACTTGGACGAAAGTCACTCAGACAATCGATTTCCTGTTTGTTGATAGATGTTTGATGTATTGCTAAAATGGCATTTAAACTCCTTTTCTGGAACCTAGCAGCTCAAATGTGATCATCTTCGAGGTGCTATTAAGCTTTGCAATTTAGCTTCTTCTTCTTCCAGTTAGACACAGCAATCAATTTAATGTGCATGCCGAGAATGAAGTAAGGGCAGCCAACTACAGTCGGGTAAAAATGGTCCGAGTTTTGGTGTCGAATTGTGAGGCACTGTGGTTCAAGTTAGGTGTCTTACCATGAAGCTTCTTCCTTTATTATTTTTTATTTTTTTTAAAATCTTGCTACACCAGAAATAGTAATAATAATAAATAATAAAATAATTAATAATAAATAATAATACAAACAGACACGATTAATTAATTAACTACATATCTCAATCAATTAAATTTTTAATAGTATTATAAATTAGTATTATTAATTAGTAATAAACAATAAAACAAATGATACACGATTAATTAATTAACTACATATCTCAATCAATTAATTTTTTAATTGTATTATAAATTAGTATTATTAATTAATTACCTACATTAATTGCATATCTTAATTACTCAATACTCATGTTCTTAACAAATCATATTCTTCTTCTCTATAAAAAAATATTCATATTTAAATAGATTAGTAATAATCCGTATTACAAAACCTATAATCATAAAATGAGACTAGATTAATAGATTGATATGTCACTAATTAACTCTAGTAATTATCTCAAACAATTCAAGTCTTGAACATCAATAAACATTTATTATAAACATCAATAATTCCAGTATTTCCAGTAATTAGTATTTATGTGTCATATATATCAGGTAACATGCATTTAATAAATAGACTATATTGAAGAACTAAATAAACACATACACAAACATTTTACAAGATCAAAACATCAATACCTCACTCAAAACATAATCTCTTTGACGTAGTTGTATTGATGATAATGATTAGGCACGATTTATTGATGATAATGACGTAGTTGTATTGATGATAATATTATAAATTAGGCACGATTTAGTATTTACTTTTTAAGAATAGTAAAATTTGAACAAAAGTAAAGAAATAATATATTGAAGATTGCATTAAAAACAAATAGTTGTAGCTCAGTTGGTTTGAACTCTTATTTATTTACTTACAAGTCTTGTGTTCAAGCCTCACAACCCACAAGTAGTAACATTTTATTTTAAAAAGAAAAGACGTCAAGAGTTACTTGCAAGGCCAAAAACTGGTTGGCTAAAAAAGGCCCAAATTTATCATTAAAATTGCGACCTCACTGACCCGTCGGTGGGGGTTTACCTACCATGGCTTTGGGACATGTTTTCCAGGTCTACTTCTGGTACTCAGCAGGTTCGAATGATCATCCTTGATCTGCTGCTAAGTTTTGCAATGTGTCTTGACTTCTTCTGGTACTTAGCAGTTTTGAACACATCTTGAGACGTAGAGTCGAACTACCTCTACTTCTTCATTAGTTCAGGTTTGTGTTCTTGATGACTTGTAAAGTGAGTTCTTGACTCTTCATAGTTTTGGCTTTGATCAAACTCTACATTTTCACCACAATCAACAACCTCTTAACTTAGAATTCTTGAGGTCTTTTATAGTCTATTAAAAGACTTCTCATTGTAAATTTTTTGTTAGAGCATTAAAAGCACATATACCTTAGAATCCTTGATATTGAATTTCTGCAGCTTGCTTTTCGACTTAGACTTGTCACATCAATCTACAGCTTTACCTACCGACTGGTAGTTGTCTCTTTCAACAAACTAGTTGTTTAGACACAACCTTCTGAACTTTAATTCTGATCAAGGATGTATTATTGAATGCGCCAGGACCTTCAATTAGAAACGTTCCATTGTCAGACTTGATTTTGCTCTATGATCTTTGATATTAGTAGAGTGATGAGAATCGTAAAGTTGAGCTCTACAATTTGTTCTACGATTAGGACTCATTAGACTGCTCTACGAACGAGTACTCTACGAAGTATGGGCTGACTTAGCAGAATTCTCTTTGTTCTCTGAATACTTCAACAACTCTATGATGTTGAAGACTGCTCTACGATTTTGTCGTCTCTTTGTAACTTTACAATATCAGTTGTTGTTCTACGAAATCTAAGTTACTCTGCAAACTGGCTTATTTTTTATGACCAGACAAAGTATCTTTACGAATTAGTCTCTATAAAGCTATTCTTGAAATTCTTTATGATTATGTCTATACTCTACGATCAACATTCACTTGTTCGATCTTCAACTTATCTTTATGACTCATGAGAGAGAGTTCTACGACTGTTCATCTGATGCACTGCAACAGATGAGTTAACTTTGCTATTTATGATAACACTACGAATAGGCATGGTAACTCTACGATTAGCTGAACCTATAAACTTTACATAAAAAGGCTCTAATAAGATAAAAACCTTGATCTTTCTATTCTAAATCCTTGTACATATGCTTCTTAGATAAGGACTTTACAAAACTTATTTCTACAAATATACTTTAAACATTTTCATCATCAAATCTCATACATAAATTCCTTTATTTTACATCTAAATTTATATTTATTTTACATCTAAAAATATTTTAAATTAATTTTTAAAAAGTTAATAATAATCTTATTAATTAAAACAAAGGGAGTATAAATTTGATCTTAATCACCATTAGTTTTTTTTCAATTTCTAGATCACTAAATAACCAAAAACTAATGATGCATAAATATTATAGGATTTTTGGATGTTTCAGTTAGAAGAGACATGAAAAATTATATAACAATTTAATCAGAGTTGCACTCTATTACTTTTTGTCTTCTCCCCTTTGGACAAAACTGTAAGACCCCGAATTTTATGAAATAAAATTATTCAATTTTTCTTATAATTATTATTCAGTAAATGTTAAAATTGATAAAGTTTAAAGTTATGGGTTAAATATGCAAATTTTACAAAACACACAAGTGGCTATAAAATATTTATTGTTGTCGGAGAATATTGGTTTGGTCGTGGAATATTCTTTTTTTCGGGAATATCCGCATTGACGTCAAGCCAATCATTTGTGGGCCCATAACGGAATAAGCTCGCCGGATGAAGAAAACGACAAGTTTGAGTTTTTACCGTTAACACTTGTTGGAATACCCGGTGGTTAAAATACAATAATAATACGCGTTGTTGTAAGAAAGAAAGATACGATATTGCATGATTTTTAAATTATTGATTCTTACGTAAGAAAGGCAAAGACTAATAATTGTTACGGTAGTTATCGTTCAATATTTTATTTTATTGATTCAATAATTTGCTGCGTTGATAGTTTATATTATTGTTGTTGGAATAATTATCACTGCACAGTATTTTCCATTATCAGATCAATAATTAATATTATTTGAATAATATTATTAGATAAAATTATTGGCAATGTCTAGAAAGTTCTGTCAAGGAGAGGTTTTGTCACCTAATTGCGCGCCAGTGAGGAGAAATCCTTATTGGAAAGCCCCCTCTTTCATGGGAATCACCCGGTTGTCATTATTGCGATTCTGTAATATTATTTGTGAATAATTAGTTATTGATTTATATGATAAGGAAATATTTATTTGATGTGGATATAGATGATGGATTTATTTATGTGGAATTCATTGTTGAAGTGTTTTATCAAGATTTTGTCTGATTGGAGGTATTAAAACTCAAATCTGTTCTTAAAGCTTTCTTGTGTGAGTTATAATTTTAATCCGATCGTTGGATCGTTGTGATTTTTCGATATGTTATACATATATAAGTAGAGTATATGTCCACAAATTGTGAACCGTTAAAATCGAACGTATAATTTGTTATGAATTTTCAAAGGTGTTGAAACGGTGTTTAAAATCATCCGTTTGTGGATTTCGGATAATTTCTGTTTGGAATTTGGAAAAATTTTCTTCTGCAAAGTTGTAGAGAATCGAAATTCCTATAAAAACACGCAAGATTCGAATTTTCTGATAAAAGGGCTATTTATTGTGAATTATTGAAGTTCAGGAGTTCCGAAATAATTAATTTTTGAAAGTTTTAATTATTTTATTTAAGAAAACGTTTTTGTGGTTGTTGGCACATGGGTGGTCATGTTTTTTGTTCAAAGATGGTCGATGGCTTTCAAAATTAGTTGGTGAAGGTTGGTGTGGAATAAGAAAAATAAATACTATATTTTATTATTTTAGTCTCCTTTCATGTTTCTAAGATTTTCCTATAAATAGAGGCTAAGTTAGAATTTAAAACACACCGTAAACTCAAGTTTTCTCTATTTCTCTCTATATTATCAAGTGTATTCTTGTATCTTGAGTGTTGCTATACTAAATTGCAAGTTCGATTCAGCGTTATTCCAATCGTAAATATCGCTCTTTTTGAGGTAAGAGATTTTAAGGGTTGTTATATTTTTCATGTTTCGTAACTTTGCAGACCTTCAAAAATTCTGAAAAAATTTGAAATGTTAATTTGATGAGTTTTGTTGATTGTGTCCAAAAATGGAGATTTTTGGATGTATAGATTAAGAGTTATGAATTTTACGGGAAAAGACTATTTTAAAAGTAACCGCTTATAACTCCTTGTGGTTAACTCCAAAATTGATAAAATTGTTATTGGGAGTACATATATATAACATGGGTATATTCTATAAATTTCAGAATTTTTGGATAAAATTACAATTTATGATAAATGTTTTAATATTCGGCGGTTTTGGCCATATGAAAAATAGTAAATGAATTTTAAAAATTCTGAGAAAAATATATGTTGAGATGAGACTATATTCGCTAAATCTCGTAAAAGAAATATTTTGAAACTGATTTGGTATTTTTCATGAAAATGGACTAGTTATGAGTAAATGAATTAAATATGTTATGTGAAGTAAGAAAATTGAAAAATAAGATTTTATGGCTTGAGAATCCTATATGAGGTATATGCAGATTTGTGATGAGGGTTTTGGTTATTGGTGATGAAATCTTATGAGTTTGGCATTTTAGAATGATTAAATGCATTATTTAGTAAAGTGTAAACAATTAAAATAAATTGTTTATAAGCTTAAAAAAATATTATTCTTTCAATATCATTATACCTAAATATTGGTATGGATTTTATTGTAGAATTTCTACCTTTTTGAGTCGGGTTTACTATTCATGAGATACTATTCACGAGTTACTATTTATGAGTTACTATTCACGAAGTTACTATTCACGAATTACTATTCATGAGTTACTATTCACGAAGTTACTATTCATGAGTTACTATTCATGACAAAATTGGTTTCTTTTTCTAACCAAATTATAGTTGATTTATGAATATTACTCTGGAGATTAAAACTATATATTGATTTTATTATCATATATAACATTTTTATAATCCTGGTGATGAAATTTCTCTTTGACTTGAGTGTAAAGATGGGTAGATTATTGGTATGATCGTGACTATGAGTTCTCTTTGGCCAGTAGTGCAAAGTTGAATCATTGATTGGTATGATCATGACCATTGAATTTACAATTGAATATTTTTAGCTTAAGTGCAAAGGTGAATTGATCAACATGGTTATAATTATTGTTATATAACTTCTGAAATGATTATGTATTTCTTTGAGATAAAGATGAACAGGTGTTGAGGTGAACATGACTTGTTGATGAATATCTTTGCTTTTCAGTAGCAAAGATGAATTGTTGATGAATATCTTTAACTCAGAAAGTGCAAAGATGAATTATTGATGAATATCTTAGCTTTGAGTGCAAAAAAGATGAATTATTGATGAATATCTTAGCTCAGAAAGTGCGTAGATGAGTTATTGATGAATATCTTTGGTCCGTAGTGCAAAGATGACTCGTTGTTGAATATGTTTGGTCAGTAGTGCAAAGATGACTTGTTGTTGAATATCTTTGGCATGTAGTGCAAGATGATGAATCATTGATGAATATCTTTGGCCAGAAAGTGCAAAGATGAACATTTGATGAATATCTTTGGCCCGTGGTGAAAAAGATGAATTTATTAGTATGATTATGAACAGAACTGTGATTTGGTATAACCATGATCTTTGATATTTCGTAAAGACAAGTGATGAAAATTATCTTCGTCCGAATGAGAAAAGGAATTTAGAACAACAATTACGATTATGAGTTATACATGTGATTGTGGGCGAGGAATTGTTGATTGATGTTACGAGGATAAAACATTGTTGGTGGACTTTTAACATGGAGAAGATAATAGACTTTATAGTCTATTTGACTCTTCTAATGGATTGCTCGTTCTACTGTTAACTATGGGTTGAAATTTTTATCATCTACCATATGTTCTAAATCGATTTATTATTGATGAAGGCTATTGATAATTTAATTATCTTTAGTCATGATATTTTTTCGAGCTAGTTGTGCTCACCCTTTTGCTTCACAATTCCTTTCGTGTAATAAAAAGTGTATTTGGGACAAACGTGGAATAATGGGGAATAGAAACGGTGGTCTATAGATGTTGAGGGTGAGGTGAATTCAACTTTGGAAGGGTGTTTTGTCACTATTATACAAGATGTTTAATGACATACAATCTCGAGTCATCATAAGACAGGGTTGTGCTCATCCACTTGCCGAGTATATCTACCAGCACTATCTATATGATCTTGGAGTCTATTTGAAATATAACTCTCAATTAGAGACAGTAGAGATAATAATATGTCAAGAGAAAACTCACCATTGGGAAGAATATGATAGTAATCTTCTCATTTTTCTTTGGGGTCTATTAGGTCAACCAAGGATAATTATGTGGCCATATGATATCTATAATAACCTAGACGCATGGCCTCCCATGTACGAAGGTTTCCTTGAACACTTCCCAAAGATTCTAATTTCTAAAACAGTTTTCGACTATACCTTTATGTAAAGTGTCATTGTGACGTGCTACAGTTGGTATATATTTGTATCCAAACTCACAGCATATGTGTTGTTGTATTTTGCACGACAATTGTTGTAATAAAGTTGTAGTTGTTTTCTGTACCATGCATTTGGCGACTCAAAATGGGTTGGATGGAATGGACCTATTTTGGGGTCGTTACAAAAACCATGTCAAGTGCTTATACTTATCTAGTTGTCTACTAATCACGTATCACCTAGGATGCTTCCATATCTTTCAATTCAAATTAAATACAATTATAATTTCAACATAAACCTGAAATATATATATATATATATATATATATATATATATATATATATATATATTCATCAAATGATCGTTTAGTTTGTTTATATATATCTTCATATTATATATGTAATGGTTTATATGTATCAATAAATGGTATACAACGAAAATATAAATCATATGTAATATATAAATAAAGAAATAATAGTTTATAACCTAAGATGATTTGAAAATATTATCATGTAGGTTAATTATAGTACTTTAACAGATATGATTTATTGTGATCATGGAAGTTGAACTTTTAACTAAAGTACTAGTACATTAATGGTGTGCATTAAACGGATCATGTGATAATATTTTATTTATAAATTATTTTCACATAAATACAAATTATAAAAATTCTTAATTTTGAAATAATAGTGGACTTAATATTGTTATATATATATATATACAATTAATTTATTTGATGTTCCAATGAGTGAGATTATATCATGTTAATTAATACATTGGAATGTCGATTAATGTATTTAATTAATATTATGAACATTATTATTGTCAAAACATCTATAAGATTTTTCATAAGATAATTTATCATTGATTATAGAATCTTGTTTAGTGTTTTAATATTTATTATTAAAAGGATTGATTTAATTGTTAAATCAATTTATGCTCAAATAGAGATAAATTATGAACTTATGAAATTAGTTTAAATGTATCGGAATTATATTATTTGAGTCTAAAATATTTATATACATTTATAGATGAAATATTTACAGTTTATTAGTAAAGAGTAATTTTATTAATTACTGAACTAGAGTGCAATTACAATTATTTAGTGGAATTAATTATAATTAATATTTATTTTGAATATTATTATTAGATAATAATATTTTGATAAGTATTGGAGTTAGAAGAGGAATCCTTTAGGACCGATTCCCTTCCTAGCCTAATATGAACCAGATTCTTAAGAGATGATAATGATCAATATTATATGTAAATATCATTGATCAGAAACGTATTTTTGATACTTTTCTACCAGGAAAAAAAATTAAATTTCGTATTATCTCTTTCAGCCAAGAAAAAACAGAGTTAGAATTTTTTACAGAACAGTGTTTAGGAGACCACACTGCAGGCGTGTTAATCTTGTAACGCCCGAGAAAATCTGATTTTTCTGTGAATTAAATTTTTATTTAATTATGTGGATTAAATAAATTTAATTGATTATTTATGTGAGTAAGCTATGTGAAGGTCATTCTATGACCTAGAATGTGCGGATGTGGTTAGAATTTTGGCTACGTGATAGAATTAAAGTGTTTGAATTTCCAAGACGAAAATAAAAGTTTTCCGAGAAATTTTCTGAAAAACACAATTCATTGATTTCTGCTCGAGAATTATTTTTGAACTTCCGAGAAATACGTAATGATAGAATTCTAAGATGAGATGGGATATCTAATAATATTTTAGTTATGGCAAACGAAATTTTCGCTTGCGGACTTAAAACCTAACGGTTAGGGAAAGTGATTTCTAAGAAGGAATTGAAATGCGTATAATGAATTAAAAGCGATGATCGTATAATACGTAGGTATTGTACGAGGTAATGAATACGAGTATGGTACAAGGTATTATACGAGTATGTATGAATAATGGTATGTCATATATAAATAAGTATACGAGTTAGAATACGAGATTAATACGTAGATTATATGTTTTAAAACTTTAAGCCAAATGTATGGGACTTGTAGGATTTGTTAGAAATTATACAAGCCCAAGTATAGGAATGGTTAAGCCCAATGGTAGAAATGGTTAAGTCCAATGTGAATTAATGACCAAGCCCAAGTGTTTGTTAAATGCAAGCCCAAAGCATAAGTTAGGTTAATTAAGCTAAAAGCCCAAAGTAAGAACCTATAGTTTATAGGATGATTAAAACCCATGGGGCAATCCATGGGCGATCCATAGTGATGAGAAAGTAAACTTAATGGTTAAGCAAAGGATAAGTTAAGTAGTGGCTATGTAAAGTGCTTATACTTGGTGGCTAAGCAAGAGATAAGTTATGTAATGACCAAGTAAACTTAAAGGTTAAGTAAAGTGATTATATGTGATGAACAAGTAAAGGATAAGTGTTGTGGTGATCAATTAAACTTGATGGTTAAGCTAGGAATAGTAAGGAGGTGGAGTTAAGGAGGTGGAATGGCTTATTGACCATTAAGCCCTCATCTAGGATTTCCTATAAATAAGAGATGTCCTAATTCATTTCTTACTTGTTAGATTTTCCACCAACAACTTATAACTTATTGGTTAGAGAGAAAAAGCTGGAAAAGCTAGTCTTTCATAGTTCAAGAAGCAAGAAGAAGATCAAAGCTTAATCAAGTGATCTTCAAGGGTATACACCTAATCCATGATTCTCTTTCTCTTCAATTGTTAGAGAAGTGAGTAGTGGTAGAACATGTATGCTAAGAAGAAGTAGGAATGATTAATCAAAGGACTTAAGCTTTAATAAGTCAAGAATAAGCAATTCGTAATCATATAAGTTATAAACTTATGAAGAACAAGTAAGAACTTATTATTATATAAGTTAATGAAATATGTATGGTTAAGATGTTAGTATGATGGATTGAATCCATTTGAAACGATGAACAAACCATAAGTAACGAAGTTATGGCGGAATTCACGAGTTCGGACGATAATCGTCGAAATCATGAAATTCTTGGAATGGAAGTCAAATTTTGACATTGAGCTCGGAAACGTTGGTTTTTGATGGAGTATATTCTTATTTGGCATTATAGAGTTGCAGACTCAAAAATAACCGAATTCTGACTTAGAACGAAGAAACGAGCGTTGAACATTCACGAACGTTTATCGTTTTCGTTAAAAATGAACTCAAAGGTGAATTTCGAGTTAACGAAGTTAAAAATGTAAAATTCTTGCATGAACATGTAAAGTATGTGATTTGTGAACTAATGGCTTTTGAACGAGCCAATTCGGACTTAAAATGAGCAAATTTGGAGTCCGAGAAGTTCGTTGTGTAAAACAAAACTGTCAACTATCTAGTGCACAGAGCTGGTGCCAGCCCAAGGCAAATAGGTGGTGCTGCAGCACCGAGCAGTGCCGAGAAAATTCCATGACCTACTGGAGTTTCACGCCGAGTTTGGTCCTCAGCCACTGAAGTGTGGCGCCGCATCGCGGCTTAATAAAAGGAAGTTGGCGCCGCAGCGCCAGCCTTAGGGATTTCACATTAAGGAAAGTTTTTAAGTGAAGCAAGAACATTAATTGATTAGTAAACTTAAAATATGACATTGTTTATGACATTTTTAAACCTTAAGTATAACACTAAAGGTTGGAGGTAAGTCAATTGAACGTAAAGTATAAGAAAGTGAACTGTATTCAATAATGATGATGACTATAACGTTGAGAGTTACAACTAAAAGTTGTTGAATATTACATGAACGGTAACGGTATGCAATAAGTGTACTTAACCAATGACGATCGAGTTTTGATTAATAACGTAAGAACGTTAGTAAGCCGTGAAGAAGGATGGTTAACTCGAAACGAGTTGTATTAATGAAATAATTTCAGTTAAGTTATAGAAGAGAAAGAAGTTGGTAAGAACGATG
This sequence comes from Panax ginseng, assembly GCA_020205605.1. Taxonomy (NCBI): domain Eukaryota; kingdom Viridiplantae; phylum Streptophyta; class Magnoliopsida; order Apiales; family Araliaceae; genus Panax; species Panax ginseng. The sequence continues at coordinate 36,643,848 of CM035136.1, read as the reverse complement.
TAAATTATAACGGCAAGCCGGAACCAATAATAACAAATCTAATACATGATTAAATTGAGAAGAAGGGTAAGATTCATTAGGAACCATGTAAGTTCATTCATGACCTAATGTGGTATGTTATGTGGTTATGTGTTGTAGAGACTGTAAAGACTCAAAGGAAAAGTAATTTTACTGTAGCAGACGCTGAAGGCAAGTTTTCTTATCGCTTGTCTAACCTTCGCGTTATCTAGGTTTTCAGTGATTCATGTTATGAGATACATGAATGGTTTTAAAGAAAGGGTCGATGCCAGTTTTAACTCAGCTAAACTATTCTTCAAAGATTGATTGATTTACTTACAAGTCTTTCAATATAGAATTGTTAACGCTATCCTATGCCAATTTTTTAGTACGGATTCAAGGTAAGCCTGAGTATGAATAAACAAATGTATTTTACATCGATAATTCGATGGGCACGTGAGGTTGCCAAAACTTAAACGTAAATATGTTTAACGGATGTAGTGTTGATCAACATAGAGTACTATAGGCTGATCACCTAGAAGTGGTCGTAAGATATGTCGGACTTACGGACTTAGTGTCGGGTTGTCTTTTTCATGAATAAAAGCTAAGAGAATGTTCATGGTCTGTGGACCTACTCAGAATTTCCAAACTACTATATGTACTTCGGAATTGTTTTATGAGATGAGAAGTGTTATTCAATGTTTCATAGTACTTCATAAATATTGTTCAGTTATTAAAGAATAATCATATGATTCTCGAAGTGGTATTTAAAGAATATATTGTTAGACTTGCTGAGCTAGTTATGCTCATTTCTTGCTTGAATCATATGATTGCAGCTAAGGTCGAGCGAACTGAGAGTTCTAGTAAAGATAAAGGTAAGGCAAATATTTATGATTAGTTTATCTTGTAATAGACTAGCAAGTGTATGTATTATATTACGATGAACAAAGAATGTAATGGTTTAAGAACCTGGGAACGGGATTTATTATTATTAATGTAATAAGAATGTCGTTGATACACACATTTTGATGTCGTTTCAATAGAATAAATGTATAGTTATGAGTACCGTGTAGCACCATTTATCGGGTTGGAAGATATCCGGATTTGGGGGCGTCACAAATCTAACCAAGCATTATGTAACAAGTTTGTTCTTTAGATACGGTATAAATATTTTTTGTTTCATATAAAACCATAAAGATGATCCTAATTTTATTTAATTTTTTTTAAAAAAACTTATTTTTGAAAAATAAATTCAACGTATATATGAGGAGTGATCCACATTCAAAATTATAAATCCTTAGCCATCCAACTCAGATCTCGACGTTCGTTTTGTGATATAGAATTAATCAAATAATATGTCATACCACAAATGTAGTGTGACTGTAATGTTACGTTTGGATTGAAGGAATAGAATGAAGAGTGAAATGATTCATTCTATTCTAGTTGAAATGAGTTATTCTATATGTTCTCTAGAAGTCCCCAACTTTTTATAAATCAAATTTCCTCTAATTATTATTTTGAATAATAAGGTGTTAATTTGATTAATGTGGTTAGTTTTGGGTAAAATGTACAAATTTTACAAAGTAAGCAAGTGGTTATAAAATATTCATTGTTGTCGAGGAATATTCGTTTGGTCATAAAATATTATTGCTATCGGGGAATATTCGTACGATGGCGCAACCATTTGTAGGCCCCATAGAGGAAAACGGTCGGATGAAAAAAATGACAAGTTTGAGTTTTTTTAAATAAAGACGTAATTGTTACCGTTAACACTGTTGGAATACCCATTGGTTAAAATATAGTAATACACGTGGTTGCACAGTAGCACATGATATTACACAATATTTTTTTGGATTATTGACTCTTACGTAAGAAGGCACTACTCAATAATTGTTACAGTAATTACTGTTCAATATTTTTTTTATTAATTCAATAATTGCTACATTGATATTTTATATTATTGTTGTTTCAATAATTATTACTGCACAATATTTCCCATTATCAGATCAATAATTCATATTATTTGAATAATATTATTAGATAACATTATTGGCAATGTCTAAGGAAGTTTTGTCTAGAAAAGGGGTTTGGTCACCTAATTGCGCGCCAGTAAGGAGAAATCCTTATCGGAAAGCCCCCTCTTTCCTGGGGACGACCTGGTTGTCATTATTGTGATTCTATAATATTATTTATGAATAATTAATTATTAATTTATATGATAAGAAAATATTTATTTTTATGTGGATATAAATGAAGAAATTAATATTGAGGTATTTAATCAGTATTTTGTCGAAATTGAGGTAGTAAAAATCATCCGTATGTGGATTTCAGATATTTTCTGTTTGGAATTTAGAAAACTCTTCTTCTACAAAGTTGTAGAGAAATAAATTTCCTATGGAATAGACATGAGATTCAAAATTTTCTGATAAATAAGCTATTTATTACGAAATATTGACTTTTTCGAAAATAAATGTTTTTTAAAAAAAATATGGTGGGACCCACTTTTATTTTTGGTGGAAAATGGGCTGAGATTTTTTTTAAAAGTGGAGTGCTGAACTTAGTCATGTGGTGTACGTGACAATTGATATAAAATATTAATATTTTATTAATTTAGTCTGCTTCGACGTTCTAAGCATTTTCCTATAAATAGGGTGCTTAGTTAGAATTAAAAATCACACTAGAATTATAAATTTTCTCTCTATATATTATCGAGCGTATTTTGTGAGTATTTAAAAATTTTGAGAGTTGTTATTCAGTCCAAGTTTTCTTCAGCGTTATATCCGATATTTCAAGCAGAAGTGTGACACCCCCCAAAATAGGTCCACACAACCCATTCTGAGTCGCCAGATACACGGTACAGAATCAAATACAAACTTCTTTTATACAATACGACAAAAGCGTAGCTGAGAGTTTTTACACGAATATTATCTTCTAGACAGTATTCAAACTCAAATGGAGTCCTCATTACATTTATTGATACACTATTTCATAGAATAGTGAGGACTACTATAGCCACGATCTCGGACCATCACTCCGTCCCCCGACTACAAACTTCCTCATACAACTATCGTGAAAAATACGACAACACATATGTTGTGTATACCAACTGTAACTCTAATCCCTTTACTTGGATAGCATTTCACAGTGATACCTTACAATGTTACCTTACATAAAGGTACAATCAATAACTATTTTAGAAATTAAAATCTTTGGAAAATGCTCAAGAAAACCGTCGTACATGGGAAGCCATGCATCTAAGTTATAATAGATATCATATGACTCGAGAATTATCCTTGGTTGACCCAATAGACCCCAAATAAAAATGAGAAGATTACTATCATGTTTTTTTCAATGGTGAGTTTTTCCTTGCCATATAAATATCTCTATGGTCTTCAATTGAGAATTATATTTCAACCAAACTCCAAGATTATATCAACAAGTGGATGTGCACAACCCTGTCTTATGATAACACGAAGTCGCAGATCATTAGACATCTTGTATGATAGTGGTAAAACACCCTTCCAAAGTTGGGTTCACCTCACCCTATTCGGTTCACCAAAATCAACAGTTAAATGACGTATAAAAATATGACACACTTATCTAAAATTCTCAATAAAATTATTTCCATACTGTTTTAGGGAAACCTCAATAGCTATCGACCACCGTTCTATTCTCCTGTTACCCCCGCTCAACCCAGCTAAACTCTTATTACCTGAAAGGTATTGTTAAACAAAAGGGTGAGCACAATTAGCCTAGTAAAGAATATCACGACTAAAGATAATTAAATTATCAATAGCCTTCATCAGTAATGAATCAGAGATTTAGAACATATGGTAGATGATAAAACTTTTCAACCATAATTGCAGCGGAACGAACAATCCATTCGAAGAGTCAAATAGACCATAAAGTCTATTGTCTTCTCCATGTTAGAAGTCCACCAACAATGCTTTAACCCTGTAACATCAATCAATAGTTCCTGTCCACAATCATGTGAATATCTATAATCATAATTGTAGTTCTAAATTCCTCTTCTCATCCAGGACAAAGATAATTTTCATCATTGCCTTTACCGAAACATCAAAGATCATGGTTATACCAAATCACAGGTTCCCTGCTCATAATCATACTAATAAACTCATCTTTGCACTACGGGCCAAAGATATTCATTAATAGTTCATCTTTGCACTACAGTCCAAAGATATTTAACAACAGGTCATCTTTGCACTACGGGCCAAAGATATTCATATCTCAACGAAATATATAATCATTTTAGAATTTATATAAACAATAATTATAACCATGTTAATCAATTCACCTTTGCACTTAAGCTTAAGATATGCAATTATAAATTCAATGGTCATGATCATACTAGTCAACAATTCATCTTTGCACTACTGGCCAAAGAGAACCAATAGTCACGATCATACTAATAATCTACCCATTTTTACACTCAAGTGAAAGAGAAATTTCAACACCAGGGTTATAAAAATGTTATATATGATAACAAAAATAATATAGTCAAAACATGGATTTAATTTCAAGAGTAAGATTCATAAATCAACGATAATTTGGTCAGAAAAAGAAACCAATTTTGTCGTGAATAGTATCCTATGAATAGTAACTCGTGAATAATAACCCGTGAATAGTAACTCGTGAATAGTAACCCATGAATAGTAACTCATGAATAGTACTCTGTATTCATAAATAGTACCGTATACGTGAATAGTGCCGTATACGTAAATAGTAACACGTGAATAGTACTCATAAAAGGAAAATACAAAAAAAAACAATATTCCATGACGAGTATAAAAGAAACGATATCTCATACGAGTATAAAAAAATATACGAACTGCAAATAGATTTTCACCCGCCATGCAGTAATCCACGTAGACAGATTATTTCCATAATTTAATAAAGAATGAATACGAAAGGTCATTCACCATGCATGTGGTAGTCCGCGTAGATAGGTTACTCCCGCAGATTAATAAAAAATAGAATATGATGGGTCATTCACCATGCATGCGGTAGTCTGCGTAGACAGGTTATTCCTGTAGATTAATAAAGAATGAATGACAACTCTTATGAGTATTGAAAAAAATAACTCTCTTTATGAATACGAAAGAAACAATATCCCTCACCATACGAAAAATAACATCCCTTACGAATACAACAAATAATATCCCTTACGAATACAACAAATAATATCCCTTATGAATATAAAATAAATAACACCCCTTACCAATACAACAAATAATATCTCTTACAATATAAAATAAATAACACCCCTTACCAATACAACAAATAATATCCCTTACGAATACAAAATAAATAACACCCCTTACCTTAATAAAAATTTGGAGATTGCACTAGGGTAATAGCAGAATACTCCTCTTTATAGTTTCTCTCTCTAGAGTTTTAGTGAATTTGTGACGCCCCCAAAATAGGTATACATCACCCATTCTGAGTCGCCAAATACATGGTACAGAAACAAATACAACTTCAGTAATACAATTGTCGTACAAAATATTTATAACAAATATATGCGTGAGTTTGAATACAAATATTGTCTAATAGACAATATACAAACTCAAAAGGATTCCTCATTATAATTATTGATACACTATTTTACAAAATAGTGAGGACTACTAAAACAACTATCCTGAACCATCACTCCAAACCCCGGCTAGTTCCTGCTATGTTCTCACCTCCTGAGAAGAAAAATGGAATAAAAAAGAAAAGGGTGAGCTCAACTAGTCCAGTAAAGAATATTATGACTAAGATAATATACAACAATTTATCATTAGTCTTCAACAGGGAAAAATCTGATAAAATATAATAGACAACAAGTTTTAGATCAACAATCGCAATGGAAACAACAATCCATTGAAGAGTCAGTAGAGAAAGAATTCTACTATCTTCTAAGATTTAAAAGTCCATCATCAATATTTTATCCCTGTAACATCAATCAATATACATCTTGAATCAAATATTCATCTTTGCACTAGAGGTCAAAGATATTCATTTGTATCACCAGTTGGTCCTGTTCATCTCAACACCTGTTCATCTTTGCACTACGGGCCAAAGATATTCATTAGGTAATCATTCATCTTTGCACTAAAGGCCAAAGATATTCAGTAATATCATCATTTAGGACTGAGGATGATGAAAAATATCTTAAAGAAAACGAATCCAGTGAGATAAAAGATCAAAGATTAGGGATTCGTACTTTAGTTTATCCAAGTTCAAAAATACCTTATAATAATCAATTGTGGAGCAAAATTCAAGAATAAAGATCATAACATGGATACAATCAAAGATAGTAACCATAATAGACAACTTGGACAAAGAAAAGAAAATTTCATTTTTTCTGTGAATAGTGCCGTATTCATGAATAGTGTCGTATAAGTGAATAATGTCGTATATGTGAATAGTAACCCCGACACAAAAAAGTAGAAATTCTATAATAAAATCCATACCAATATTTTGGTATAATGATATTGAAAGAATAACATCATTATGAAGAAAATAACATCACTTACCTCAAAAGAACAGTACATCCGGCTGAAATATCAAGTATAAGGCTGAAGGAAACTTGCACTGATGAATAACAACCCACAAAGTATCTAAATACTCATAAAATTCGCTCGATAATATAGAGAGAGAAAGAGAGAAAACTTGTTTCTGGTGTGATTTTCAATTTTAACTAAGCACCCTATTTATAGGAAAAATGCTTAGAACGCCATAGCAGACTAACCTGCTACTATTCACGCCCACCACTTTTGAAAATAAATTCCAGCACATTTCATTTCTCACCAACCAAAAGTGGGGCCCAACATATTTTTAATAAAAACATTTATTTTCGAAACTTTAATAATTCATAATAAATAGCCCTTTTATCAGAAAAATACGAATTTTATGTCCATTCCATAGGAAATTAAATTCTCTACAACTTTGTAGATTTACGTTTTTCCAAATTCCAAACGAAAAATGACCGAAATCAACATACAGACGATTTTCAAAACCTCCATTCCGGCAAAATACTGATAAAACACCTGAGCATTAATTCCTTCATTTATGTCCACATAAAATATATCCATCATTTATATCCACATAAAATAAATATTTCCTCATCATATAAATCAATAATTAATTATTCACAAATAATATTACAAAATCACAATTATGACAACCAGGTCGTTCCCAGGAAAGAGGGAGCTTTCCAATAAAGATTTCTCCTTATTGACGCGCAATTACGTGACCAAACCCCTTTCCTAGATAGAACTTCCTTAGACATTGCCAATAATGCTATCTAACAATATTATTCAAATAATATGAATTATTGATCTATTAATGGAGATACTGTGCAATGATAATTATTGAAACAACAATATATAAAATATCAACGTAACAATTATTGAATCAATAAAATAAAATATTAAACAAAGAATTATCGTAATAATTATTGAGTAAAGGCCTTCTTACGTAAGAATCAATAATTCAAAATATTGTGTAATACCGCGTGTGTATTCGCGGCAACCACGCCAGACATCGTATTTTAACCATCGGGTATTCCAACAAAGTTGTACCTGTCAAACATTACACCATTATTTATAAAACTCAACTCGTCGTTTTCTTCATCCGACCGTTTTTCAACATGGGCCCATAAATGGTCAAAGTACGCCATAATAATATTCTCCCTACGTAAAGAATATTCCATGACCAAATGAATATTCCCCGACAACAATGATTATTTTATAACCACCTGCTTATTTTACAAAAATTTCACATTTCACCCATAACTAAAGCATTATATCAAATTAACACCTTATTATTCACAATACTAATTAGAGAAAATTTGATTTTATTTATAAAAAGTTGGGGTCTTACAGAATTCGTAAGAAATAATGAAGGAATGAGCTTCTATTTATAGGAAAAAGGACTGAATAGAAACTAATTCATGAATGACCTAGATTAATTTACTTTTAAACGGACGGTCCATATTGATTTACTATTAAAATTTAAAGCAACGGACCATACTGATTTACTATTAAAACTTTAAACCAGCGATCCATATTGATTTACTATTATAACTTTCCACCAACGGTTCATATTGATTTACTATTATATCTTCAACCAACGATCCATATTGATTTACTATTATAACTTCAAACAATGGTCTGAAAAATTATCACATCTCCTCATGGAATAATAAACCAAACTTATAATAAACACCTCATAACAAACCCCTCTATTTATATCAAAAATTGAATAAATAATTACCACAAATTATTTATCTTTAATAAACACATTTTTAATCTATTAACAATTATTCATCACTAATATTATAACTCACAATATTTTACAACCAGATCATTCACAGGAAAGAGGGGCTTTCCGATAAGGATTTCTCCTTATTGGCGCATAATTAGGTGACCAAACCTCTCCTCAACAGAACTTTCTAGACATCGCCAATATTACAAATAATAATATGAATAACTTTTTCGTCTCAATTATTGATTTAGTAATATAAAATATTGTGCAGATGATACTGTGACAATAATTGAATCAAATAACGTGAGATACTTGCAAAGAATCATCGTGAATAATAATTGAGTATAATTTAGTGACTTCTCACGTAAGCATCAATAATCAAAGATATCGCATAACACCGTAGGCTACTATGCAACCACGCCAGTATTATTGTACTTTTACCAACCGAGTATTTCAATAGTTTAACAAAGAAAACTTTTCGTCGCCGTTTTTTTATAAATAGTTATTTATGTCATTTTCTAACTCCGATAGCTTATTCCATTGTGGGTCCACTAATGATGGTGTCGTCGCATAAATATTCTCCGACAAAAAGAATATTCCTGCATCAAACGAATATTTCCTAACACAATGAATATTTTATAACAACTTGCTTACTTTTGCAAAATTTTCAAATATCATCCTTAACTTTAAACTTTTATCAATTTAACTATTTACCAAAATAGAAAAATTGAATACTTTTATTTCATAAAATTCGGGGTCTTACAAGAAGTACTATTCTTTTGAGGTAAGGGATGTTATTTTCTTCATAAATGATGTTTTTCTTTCAATATCATTATGCCGAAATATTGGTATGAATTTTATTATGAAATTTTTACCATTTTATGTCGATGTTACTATTCACGTATACGGTACTATTCACGTATACTACACTATTCACGAATATGGTACTATTCATGAAGTATGATTTTTCTTGTGGAATTTCTACCTTTTCGTGTCAGGGTTATTATTCACGTATACGACACTATTCATAAATACGACACTATTCACAGAAAAATGAAATTTTCTCTTCTTTGTCCAAGTTGTCTATTATGGTTATTATCTTTGATTGTATCCATATTTTGATCTTCATTCTTTAATTTTGCTCCACAATGGATTATTATAGAGTATTTTTGAACTTGGATGAACTAAAGTATGAATCCCTAATCTTTGTCCTTTTATCTCACTGGATTCATTTCTATAAAATATTTTTCATCATCCTCAGTCCTAAATGATGATATAACTGAATATCTTTGGCCTGTAGTGCAAAGATGAATGATTATTTGATGAATATCTTTGGCCCGTAGTGCAAAGATGAACATGACCAACTAGTGATACGAATGAATATCTTTGGCCCGTAGTGCAAAGATGAATATTTGATTCAATATGTGTATTGATTGATGTTACAGGGATACAATATTGATGATGGACTTTTAAATGATAGAAGATAGGAAATTTCATTCTCTACTTAACTCTTCTAATGAATTATTATTTCTGCTACGAATATTGATCTAAACCTTGTTGTCCATTATATTTTATATGATTTATTGAAGGCAAACGATAATTTGTTGTACATTATCTTAGTCATAATATTCTTTACTGGGCTAGTTGAGCTCACTCTTTTCCTTTTTGTTCCATTTTTCTTCTCAGGATGCGAGAATATAGCGGGAACTTGTCGGGGTGTGAAGTGATGTTTCCAGTCAATTGTTTTAGTTGTCCTCACTATTTTGTAAAATAGTATTTCAATAATTTTAATGAGGACTTATTTGAGTTTGAATACTATCTAGAAGACAATATTTGTATTCAAACTCATAACATATGTGTTGTCGTATTTTGCACGATAATTGTATTAATGAAGTTGTAGTTATTTTCTGTACCATGTATTTGGTAACTCAAAATGGGCTGTGTGGACCTATTTTGGGGGCGTCACAGTTGGTATCAGAGATTAGGGATATGGTCTCTGGCGGAGATCGGGGAATAGAACTAGGAGGGGAGAGACGAGTAAATCCTTCGCTAGTGTGTCCTACCTAAGCGTATTTGGTATTTAATTGGTCGGTCATAATATAGGGATAATATGTGGTATGTCAATTTCTTTAATTAACCCTTGTTTTATGGCAGTATTTGAGAATGGCAGCTGAAAATGTTAACAATGGAGTGAATGAGACCGTGGAGACACCTTTAATCACCAACTAGGAGAACATGAAATAGGACGACAATGTTCCTCCTGTAAATAACACTACCGAACAAACGATGAATGAGGGGATGTTTAGAAGCTTTTTGCAGTTCATACAAAATCAGACGAGGGAGACTCGTGTACAAAATACGGCTGGAAATAATAGCAACGCGCGGCTTGTCACAACTAAGTAGTTCAAAGAGTTGGGACGACCATAATTTTTGGGAAAGCCAGATCCGATCAAGGCGAAAACGTGGGTTAAGCAAATTACCAAGATATTTGATGTCTTGGGATGTACGGAGAAACAAAAGGTTCCATTTGCCACCTTTATGTTCTGTGGTGAGGCAGATTACTGGTGGGAATCTGTGAAGCGTACCCAGCCTGCCGCACTCAATATGTCTTGGGAAACGTTTTAGAAATTATTCAATGACAAGTACTTTCCTGAAAGTATTCGTCATATGAAGGAGGTAGAGTGTATTAGACTGGAATAAAACAACATGACTGTGTCCCAGTACGAGGCTAAGTTCGCAGAGTTATTCAGGTTTGCACCTCATTTGGTAGAGAATGATGAACGTATGACGCGGATGTTTCTGAGAGGTCTGAAACCTTAAATTCAAAAATATCTTATTTCTCAAAAAATTTCTCTATATTTAGATGTTGTGAACAGGGCTCAATTATTAGAGCGAGATAACGAGTATGTTCAACCGAGGGACAACAACCAGTGTCATACCGGTGGTAGCAGTCATCGGAGCAATGCCAACCGCTGAGAAAAAAATATCCAAACAAAAGCGGTAACCACTCTGGTGGTAATCGTGGCCATGATAGTAGAAGAAGCGAGCCGGGGGGAGATTTGAAAAAGAGAAAGTACAACAATGACAACGTGAAGACGTCAGCCCCAACATAAACTGTTCCTAGGGGAGGAGAACGACACCGGTCGTATGTTATAAATGCAGGAAAAAGGGACACATCAGCCCAAACTGCCCACAACAATCCAAGGTGTGTTATAACTGTGGAAAGGAAGGTCATATAGCTAGAGATTGTCCTGTAGCGAAACCAAGTCCAATGGGAATGGTGACACCAAAGGTTGTCCCAGACAAGTCAAAGTCAGTGGTTCCTGGAAGAGCGTTTGTCGTGACTGCCCAAAATATGAGGAACCCGAACGAGATGATCATGGGTAAACTAATCATAAACTCTTGCGAAGTTTATACCTTACTAGATACCGGTTCTATCCAGTCTTTTATCTCTCTTGTTTGTGCTCAACGTTTGAACTTGACTATGGAGAAATTAGACTTTGACTTATCTATTGAGACTGCGTTAGGAGAAACTTTCATTACATCCACTATTAATAAATCTTACTTGATTCAAGTTGGGACCATCACATTACCTGTCGATCTTATTTCTTTGAAAATACTTGCATTTGATGTGAATTTAGGGATTGATTGATTCATCACTCATCATGCTAAAATTGATTATTTTCGTAAGGTTGTTAGTTTTCATATTCCTAACCAACCTGTTATGCGAATTCAAGCAACCAAAACACTAAAGTCAATCACTGTCATATCAAGCCATAAAGCCATTCGTTTATTGAAAAACGAATGTCAAGCTTTCTTAGCCCATGTCATGGACTTGAACAAAAATACGTCAGATTTGAATAATACTTCTGTTGTTAGTGAATTTCCTGATGTATTTCGTGAAGAACTTCCCGGTCTACCCCCAGAACGTGAAGTTGAATTCTTTATTGACCTTGAACCTAGTATAAAACCCATTTCTAAAACCCCATATCGAATGACTCATATTGAACTTCAGGAAGAAATATATTCTTCTAGGTGAATAAGACTCGTGAATAAGAACTCGTGAATAGTAACTCGTGAATAAGAACTCATGAATAGTAACTCATGAATAGTACTCGCATACCGAAAAGTGTCCCGAAATACCCGATTGAAAAATATAACCTCTAGACATCAATTATACTAACACAAATAAGTCCAACACAATGGAACTATAAAATTCATCTTTAATCAACACTTAACTTATTCATCATTAATATTATAACTCATAATATTTAACAACCGTGTCGCTCCTGTGAAAGAGGGGCTTTCCGATAAGGATTTCTCCTTATTGGCACAATTAGGTGACCAAACCTCTCCTCGATGTAACTTCTCAGACATTGTCAATATTGCAAATAATAATATGAATAACTTTGACGCCTCAATTATTGATTTAATAATATAACATATTATGCAGATGATAATCGTAATAATAATTGAATCAATAATATGATAGATATGATGCAGCAATTACTGTAGCAATAATTGAGTATAATTGAGTGACTTATCACGTAAGCATCAATAATTAATACCGTGTGATACTATGCAACCACGCGTATTACTATACTTTTACTACTGAAAGTAGTTCAACAGCTTTTAATAAAGAATACTTTTCGTCACAGGATAATTTTGTCATTTTTTAAATACGATAATACTTTCATTTTGTAGGGGTCCACTAATGATTGTGTTGTCGCACAATATTCCCTATTAAAACGAATATTCCCTAACCAATCTAATATTATATAACCACTTGCTTACTTTTGCAAAATTTATAAATATTATCCACAACTATAACATTATATCAAATCCACACTATAATATTAAAAATTATTTGAGAAAATTAAATATTTATTCATAAAATTCGGTCTCACAATCTCCTTCCTTATGAAATTTTGCCTCTAAATTTACGTGACGCACCTTCGGTATGTCAAGAGATGAGGATACCTTGACTTCATTTCAAATTCTAACTCTTGAGGTATAACCTTTGAGTGTTGAATACGATCATTCTTATCTAAGATTTTAACACGTATCTCTTTATACGTTAAATCTTCTGCTATCTCGTCTAGTTTTAATTTAATAACGTGGTTCGGGTCATCCACATATTTATGTAACATTGATACGTGGGAAAAAAATATTATGAACACGCGACATACTTGGCGGTAAAACAAGTCTATAAGCCGCAGTTACTACTTCATCGAGGATTTCAAATGGGCCAATAAAATCGAGGGTTGAGATTTCCTCTCTTCATCGATTCATGGTTCTAGAATAACGCCTTCTTGAACCTTCTTCTTCAAATTCATCAGCTCTGAGTATGTAGCTTGCACGTCTTTAACTTTATCGATTAAAGTCGATTCTACTCGTATATTCGTTATTTTCACGTGGGTTCCTAGAGTCTTTAACTCTATCTTCATCATTTGTAAGTCGTACGAAATGGGTCTTTGTGTTAACAACATCGCACTCGTAAACGCATACGATCTTCTACTCAACGCGTTAGCTACCACGTTCGTTTTTCCCACGATGGTATTGAATGGTACGATCGTAATCTTCAACAGCTCGAGCCAACGTCTTTGGCACATGTTACGTTCATTTTAGGTGAAGAAAATGTTTGAGGGTTTTTAGAAATGGGTTTTATACTGGGGTCAATACAAAATTCGATTTCACGCTCTAGGGGTAGGCTAAGAAGTCTTCAAGAATACGTCAGGAAATTTATTAACAATAGAAATATCATTCAAGACTGTGACTCTCATCCAAGACTTGGATAACACATCACATTGATACCTATCAACTTGTCATCGTCATTCACGATGTCGCCAACAGAAAGTCTGGCTTCGGTGCATTCTACACAAGGAAGTCACCAGCGGAAGGCTTGAGGCTCTTTACTTATAACTTGATATGACAATGATTGACTTTAGTGGTTTGGTTGCTTGAATTCGCATAACAGGTTGGTTAGGAATATGAAAGCTAACAACCTTACGAAAAGCATGATGAGTAGTTCACCAATCGATTCCTAAAATCACATCAAAGGCAAGTATTTTTAAAGAGATAAGATCGACAGGTAACGTGAAAGTGTCGATTTGAATCAACAAGATTTATAAAGAGTGGAGGTAACAAAGGTTTCTACTATCGAAGTTTCAACCAATAAGTCAAAGTCTAATCTCTCCGGAGTCAAATTTAAATGTTGAGCGCAAGCAAGAGAGATAAAAGAATAGGTAGAACCGGTATCGAATAAGGTATAGATTTTGTAAGAGCTTATGATTAACTTACCCAAAATAACCTTGTTCGGGTTCCTTGATAAACGCTCTCACTTAAACTACCGACTTTGTTTTGTCTGTATCCGCCTTTGGTGCCACCGTTCCAGTTGGACTTGACTTCATTATACGACAAAATTGAGCTAAATGACCTTCTCTTCTTGAAATTTCCATTTTTATTATCTTGGTCATGATTATCACCGAAGTGGTTACCATTCTTGGCATTATAATTTCCCCCATGATGGTTATCATTGTTCCGATGGTCGTTGCCACCGGTATGATTATTATCATGTTGTTGGTTGTTACCTTTTGGTTGAGCTGACTCAACGCTCTCATGTGCTTCATTGCTGATCTCAACATTCTCGGAAACCATTTTTCAATACTGCCACAAAACAAGGGTTAATTAATATATCACATATTATCCCTATACTCTGACCGACCAGTTAAATACCAAATAAACTTAGGTAGGTCATACTAGCGAAGGAATTCCCCGTCTCTCCCTCCTAGTTCTTGTCTCACATCTCAGCCATATCCCTAAGCTTTGATACCAACTATGATGCCCCCAAAACAGGTATACATCACCCATCTTGGGTCGCCAGATACAAGGTAATGAATACAAATACAACTTAATTATACAACAGTTGTGAGACCCCAGATTTTATGAACAAAGATTTTATTTTCTAGAAATATTTTTTTTAATATTATGGTGTGGATTTGATATAATATTATAGTTGTGGGTAGTATTTATAAATTTTGCAAAGTATGCAAGTTGTTATATAATATTCGATTGGTCGGGGAATATTCTTTTTGTTTGGGAATATCTCGTATTTACTCGTGACAATCATTAGTGGACCCCACAAAGGAATTATTGTCGGATTGAGAAAACGACAAAAATACTTTATGAAAATAACGGCGGAAGTTTTATCGTTAACTGTTGAAACACCCGGTGTTAAAAGTATAGTAATACGCGTGATTGCATAGTAGCACACGGTATTGATTATTGATGCTTACATGAGAAGTCACTCGCTTATACTCAATTATTGCTACGAGAATTCACGCGATCATATCTCTCATATTATTGATTCAATTATTGTCACAAGATTATCATCGTGCATAATATTTATTATTATTAAATCAATAATTGAGACGACAAAGTTATTCATATTATTATTTGCAATATCGACAATGTCTAGAAGTTTCACAAAGAGAGGTTTGGTCACCTAATTGCGCGCCAATAAGGAGAAATCCTTATCGGAAAGTCCCCCTCTTTCCTGGGAACGACCTGGTTGTTAAATATTGTGAGTTATAATATTAATGATGAATAAGTTGTATTGATTAAAGATAAAATTGATTGTTCCATTGTATTGGGATTATTAGTGTTAGTGAAAATTGACATTTATTTCGATGATAATTGATGTCTGGAGGTTATATTGTTCACTTGGGTATTCGGAGCACTTTTCGTGTCAGAGTACTATTCACGGGGTACTATTGATTCACATTCTTATACTATTAGGGATGGTGGAGCAAGATTGATAATACTTGCATGACTAAGTTAAAAATGGAGGTATAGTTGAAGGTACTATACTGTAATTAATTTTTTCACATGATTATACTATTTATTCACATGATTATACTATTTATTCACATGATTGTACTATTGATTCACATGATTTACTATTAGGGGAGTTGGTGCAAGAATGATAATACTTGCAGGACTAAATTAAAAATGAAGAAAAAGAGGAAGGTATTATACTGTAATATTTTGAGCCACAAAACGTGCAATTATCGAAACTATATTTTTTGATAAATAGAAGCTCATTCTTCCTTCATTTCTCACCAATTCACTAAAGCTTTAGAGCCATTATTATAGAGAGAAATTATAGAGAGAAAGAAGAAGAGAAGTCTGCTACCTCTCTATTCCAGTATCCAGTTTTTTCTAAGGTAGGGAATATTATTTGTTGTACTCGTAGGGAGTATTATTTCTTTCTTTCGTCTTCATGAAGAGAACTTCTGTTATTCCATTCTTTGTTATTATGTTGGAATAATCTGTCTATGCGAAGTACCGCATACATGGTGAAATTCTTCTAATATTCCATTCTTTATTATTCTGTTGGAATATCATGTCTGTGCGTTTTACGTCGGACCTGGTTTCATTATTTATTATTCATTTGAATATCATATCCGTATGCGTTTTTACGCTGGGACCGGTTCCATTCTTTTTATTATTTGGAATATCATGTCTGTGCGTTTTACTGTGGGACACGGTTCCGAATTTTTATTATTCCGTTGGAATATCTTGTGCATGCGTTTTCATGGGACGGTTCCGTTATTTATTATTCATTGGAATAACTCTCGCTGTGCTGGCCTATCGCATGCCCGGTGATTTCTTTTGTTATTCGATCCATTCTTTATTATACTCAGTTGGTTAAAACTTTGACTTCTATACTTCATGAAATTAGTGGAATATCCTTGATATTTGCGCTTTATCCAAAGATCTTTTCATGGAAATATTCTTCCGAGCATTCTTGAATTTTACTCTACAAAGCAAAGATCATGTTGACAATTTGGACGTTATCAGTTCCTAGATAAATTAATTCTTGAACTTGTTTTATTGAATTATTATGTCATTGTCATCATCCTCATGTTTATATTATGTTGAAAGTCATTTGTGGCCTGTTGTGCATAGATGGACTTGGTATGATTATGACCAGGGATTATTCGGTATAATCATGACCGTAATGTTACAAATGATGTGGAAAAAGTCCTCATTGGCCCGTAGTGCATTAATGGACAGTTTTTGGGTATGATTATGGCTATGGATTCTCTTCGGCCAAGGGAGCAAAGATGAATTGTTTTATGGCATGATCAGGACCGTTGATGAAAATATGATCATCTTTAGCTATAGAGCATGGATAATTCGTGGTCGTGATACTAAAGAATATCCTTGGCCTGTAGTGCAGGGATGATTTAATGATGTGGATTATTTATTAAGCTGAGTCTCAGCAATTAAGTTGATGAAAAACCTTTTAAATCATAGAAGATAATAGATTTTATTCTCTACGTGACTCTTCTAATGGATTTCTTGTTCCGCTGCAGTTAAACTTGATGTTTGTTATATTTTATCAGTTTAACACTGTTGAAGGCTAATGATAATTTATTCTGCATTATCTTAGTCATAATATTTCTTACTGGACTAGTTGAGCTCGCCCTTTTACTTTCATTGTTCTCTTTAGGAAATGAGAACGTAGCTGGGACTAGTAGGGGAACAGAGTGATGGTCCTAGATGTTTGCATTAGTAGTCCTCACTATTCTGTGAAATAGTGTGATAATAAATGTAATGAGGACTCCATTGAGTGTGGATATTGTCTAGATGACAATATTTGTATTAAAACTCACAGCATATATTTTGTCATATTGTACATGATAGTTGTATAATTAGTTTGTATTTGTATTCAGTACCATATAAGTGGCAACCCAAGATGGGTGACGTATACCTAATTTTGGGGGCGTCACAGTTGGTATCAAAGCTTAGGGATATGATCTCTGGCTAAGATATGAGACTAGAACTAGGAGGGGAGAGACGGGGAATTCCTTTGCTAGTATGACCTACCTAAATTTATTTGGTTTTTAATTGGTCGGTCAGAGTATAGGGATAATATGTGATGTCAATTAACCCTTGTTTTGTGACAGTATTTGAGAATGACATCTAAAAATTTTGAGATGTGCAATGGAGCAAACCAATATGAACGTGTCGTATTACGAGGCTAAGTTTGCGGATTTATCCCGGTTTGCATACCATTTGTTCGATAATGAGGAGAGACTGATGCGAATGTTTCTGCGATGTTTAAAACCTGAAATACGTCAATACCTCATTTTTCACAAACTTTGTTTATATTCAGATATTGTGAATAGGGATCAGTTATTGGAGCGCGATAATAAGTTAGCTCAACCAAAAGGTAACGACCAACAACACGATAATAATCATACCGGTGGCAACGACCATCGGAACAATGATAACCACCGTGGGGGAAATTATCATGCCAAGAATGGTAACCACTTCGGTGGTAATCATGGCCAAGATAATAGAAGTAGAAATTTCAAGAAGAGAAGGTCATTTAGCTCGATTTTATCGTATAGTGAAGTCAAGTCCAGTTGGGATGGTTGCACCAAAGGCGGATACGGACAAAACAAAGTCGGTGGTTTCTGGAAGAACGTTTTTCGTGACTTCTCAAAAAGGGAGTGACCCGAAAAAAGTTAGCACGGGTTAGTTAATTATAAATTCTTACAAAGTCTATAACTTATTCGATACCAGTTCTACCCATTCTTTTATCTCTCTTGCTTGCGCTCAACGTTCAAATTTAACTTCGGAGAAATTAGACTTTGACTTATTAGTTAAAACTTCGATAGTAGAAACCTTCGTTAACTCCACTGTTTATAAATCTTGTTGATTCAAATCGACACTTTCACGTTACCTGTCGATCTTATCTCTTTGAAAATACTTGCCTTTGATGCGATTTTAGGAATCGATTGGTTAACTACTCATCATGCTTTTCGTAAGGTTGTTAGCTTTCATATTCCTAACCAACCTGTTATGCAAATTCAAGCAACTAAACCACTAAAGTCAATCATTGTCATATAAAGCCATAAGTAAAGAGCCCCGGTCCTTTCGTTGTTGACTTTCTTGTGTGGAATGCAACCGCCGCACTTTTCAGAGGCGCTTATGTCGTGAATGACGATGGCAAGTTGATAGGTATCAATGTGACGTGTTACCCAAGTCTTGGATGAGAGTCACGGTTTTAAATAATATTTCTATTGTTAATAAATTTCCTTACGTATTCTTGAAGACTTCTTAAGCTACCCCTAGAGCGTGAAATTGAATTTTGTATTGACCCCAGTACAAAACCCATTTCTAAAACCCTCAAATATTTCTTCAACTAAAATGAACGTAACATTCGCCAAAGACGTTGCTCGAGCTGTTGAAGATTACGATCGTACCATTCAATACCATCATGGGAAAGCGAACGTGGTAGCTGACGCATTGAGTAGAAGATCGTATGCGTTTAGGAGTGCGATGTTGTTAACACAAAGATCCATTTCGTACGACTTACAAATGATGAAGATAGAGTTAAAGACTCTAGGAACCCACGTGAAGATAACGAATATACGATTAGAATTGACTTTAATCGATAAAGTTAAATCCGCTCAAGCTACATACTCAGAGCTGATGAATGTGAAGAAGAAGGTTCAAGATGGCGTTATTCTAAAAGCAAGAATCGATGAAGAGAGGAAATCTCAACCCTCGATTTAATTGGCCCATTTAAAATCCTCGATCGAGTAGGAATTATGGCTTATAGACTCGTTTTACCGCCAAGTATGTCGCGTGTTCATAACGTTTTTAACGTATCGACGTTACGTAAATATTGGGATGACCCGAACCACATTATTAATTTAGAACCGTACGAGATAGCAGATGATTTAACGTATGAGGAGATACGTGTTAAAATCTTGGATAAGAAGGATTATATTCGACACTCAAAGGTTATACCTCAAGGGTTAGAATTTAAAGTGAGGTCAAGGTATCCTCACCTGTTCGGCATACCAGGTACGTACGTAAATTTCGAGGGAGAAATTTAATAAGGAGGGGAGATTGTGAGACCCCAGATTTTATGAATAAAGATTTTATTTTCTCGAAATATTTTTTTAATATTATGGTGTGGATTTGATATAATATTATAGTTGTGGGTAGTATTTATAAATTTTGCAAAGTACGCAAGTTGTTATATAATATTCAATTGGTCGGGGAATATTCTTTTTTTCACGGGAATATCCGTGACGACTAAGACAATCATTGGTGGAGCCCACAACGGAATTATCATTTGATCGAGAAAATGACAAAAATACTTTATGAAAATAATCTATGAAGTTTTACTGTTAATCGCTGAAACACCCGGTGTTAAAAAGTGCGAAGAATATGCGTGGGTTGCATAGTAGCACACCAGATTGATTATTGATGCTTACGTGAGAAGTCACTCATTATACCCAATTATTGCTACAATAATTATTGCATCATATCTCTCATATTATTGATTCAATTATTGTCACAGTATCATCTGCATAATATTTATTATTATTAAATCAATAATTCAGACGACAAAGTTATTCATATTATTATTTGCAATATTGACAATGTCTAGAAGTTCTATCAAGGAGAGGTTTGGTCACCTAATTGCGCGCCAATAAAGAGAAATCCTTATCGAAAAGCACCCTCTTTGCTGGGAACGACCTGGTTGTTAAATATTGTGAGTTATAATATTAATGATGAATAATTTGTGTTGATTAAAGATGAAATTGATTGTTCCATTGTATTGGGATTATTAGTGTTAGTGGAAATTGACATTTATTTCAATGATAATTGATGTCTGGAGGTTATATTGTTCACTCGAAGTATTCGGAGCACTTTTCGTGTTTCTGAGTACTATTCACGAGTTATCGCTCATGAGTTACTATTCACTGTGGTACTATTGATTCACATTCTTATACTATTAGGGGTGGTAAAAAGATAGATAATACTTGCATGACTAAGTTAAAATGGAGGTATAGTTGAAGGTACTATAATCGTAATTAATTTTTTCACATGATTATACTATTTATTTACATGATTATACTATTTATTCACATGATTGAACTATTGATTCACATGATTTACTATTAGGGGAGTTGGTGCAAGATTGATAATACTTGCAAGACTAAATTAAAAAGACCCCAAATTCTTCTAATATAATTAAAATTGGAATATTCCTCTATTTATTATTTTTTAAAAAAAGTAAGGGTTATTATTTGATTAGGGTGGTTGATTAATGTGGTTAGTTATGGGTAAAAAATGCGCAAATATTTTAAATAAGCAAGTGGTGATATAATATTCATTATTGTTTGGGAATATTCGTTTGGTCGTGGAATATTCAGATCGTCAAGAATATTCGTACGACGACGCAGCCCATGTGTGGGCCCCATAACGGAAAGCGATTGGAGGAAGAAAAACAACAAAAATAAGTTGTTTATAAATAAATAATGCCAATAGTTGTTATCAGTTAATATCGTTGGAATACCCTAAGGGTTAAAACACAAGAATACGCCGTTGTTGCACAAGAGTATATGGTATTGCACCAATTATTGATTCTTACGTAAGAAGACACTACTCAATAATTGTTACAAAGAATTATTATTCAAGATTTTATTTTATTGATTCAATAATTGTCGCATTGATATTTTATATTATCGTTGTTTCAATAAATTGTCATTACACAAGATTTTCCATTATCGAGCAATAATTCATATTATCCTAATAATATTATTAGATAACATTATTGGCAATGTCTAGAAAGTTCTGCCTAAGGAGAGGTTTGGTCACCTAATCGCGCTACCAAGAAGGAGAGATCCTTATTCGAAAGCCCTCTTTCCCGGAACTACCCGGTTGCCAATATTGTGATTCTGTAATATTATTTGTGAATAATTAATTATTGATTTATATGATGAGAAAAAATATTGATTTTATGTGGATATAGATGGAGAAAATTTTTAATGTGACAATTGTTGAAAATTGATATTTTATCTTTTTCTCGATAAAATAATTCATTTAAATATATTATTATATTTTAATAATATAATAATGGTGATATTTTTATAATGAATGAGGATATATGAGTATATGAGGAGAAAGAGTATTTTGTTGCAATAAATATTTAAAACATGTTTTGTGTGCTCAGAGACCCCATTTATCGACCGAAATTTGATTATAATTGTAAAAATCGCCTGCTTTATGGATTTTGGCCAATTTCGTTTGGAATTTGGAAAAACTTTCTTCCGCAGAAGTTGTAGAGAATTGAATTTCCTATAAAAACTCGCGAGATTTGAATTTTCTCGACAAAAGAGCTATTTATTGTGAATTATTGAAGTTCAAGTTCAAATAATTAATTTTGGAAGTTTAAAATAATTTAAATATGAAAAACGCTTTTTTTTTTGTGGGTCTAGAATGTGATTTGAATGTGTTGAATGCAGATTTTCAGATTCAAGAAGGTGCGTAGAGAATTTTAATATATATATTATTATTTTAATAAATTTTCGCTTTGGTGTTCTAAGCAATTTTCTATAAAATAGGTGCTTAGGTTAGAATTGAAAATCACACTTAAAATCAAGTTTTTCTCTCTATATTATCGAGTTTATTCTTGTGAGTATTTTGAGTATACTTTGAGTATTGTTATACTGGTGAAAGTTCAAGTTATAGCCTATATCCAAAGATTCAAGCTAAGTACTGCCTTTCGAGGTAAGTGGATATTATTTTTTTCAGAATGATATTATTTCTTCAATATCATTATGTCAAATATTGATCTCAAGTTTTTTATCAAATTTGGAACTTTTGGTGTCTGAGTTACTATTCACGATATACTAAGACTATTCACGATACTGCAGATTATTCACTATCATACTACGACACTATTCATCGAAAAATGAAAATTTTTCTTTTCGGTCAAAAATATCTATTCGGATACTAGCTTTGATTGTATCCATGTTTTGATCATTCTTGAATTTTACACCACTATGATTATTTTTGAGGTATTTTTGGACATGGATAAAACAAAGTACTAATCCTTAATCCTTAATCCTTGTCATTTTGTTTCAATCGGATTCGCTTTTTTAAAAAAATATTTTTCATCATCCTCGCCTTAAATGATGATATTATTGAATATCTTTGGCCCAGAAATGCAAAGATGAATGATTTTCGATGAATATCTTTGGCCCAGAAAAAAAAGATGAATGATTTTTCGATGAATATCTTTGGCCCAGAGTGTAAAGATGAACAGTGTTTAGATGAAACATGACTAATCGGTGAATGTCCTTGGCCTCAGTAATGCAAGGATGAATATATGATTCCGTATATATATCGATTGATGTTACAGGATAAAAATATTGATGATGGATCGTTAAATTCATAGATATTAGTAGATTTCATCCTCTACGTAACTCTTCTATGAATTAATATTTTCCGTCATGAAAGTATTGATTTAAAACTTGTTGTCTATTGTATTCTATTAGATTTTTTTCCCCGTTGAAGACTAACGATAATTTGTTGTATATTATCTTAGTCATAATATTCTTTTATCGGGCTAGTTGAGCTCACCCTTTTCCTTTTTGTTCCATTTTTCTTCTCGTGAGAGCAGAATGTAAATGAGTACTAGCTCTGGGTAATGGAATGAAGGTTCTAGAGAGAGTTGTTTAGTAGTCCTCACCATTTTTGTAAAATAATGTATCAATAATTATGATGGGGATTTATTTTATGTGGATATTGTTTAGATGGCAATATCTCAGATTTAAACTCACAGCTTTATATGTTGTAATAATAAAGTTGTAGTTATTTTCGCATCATGTATTTGCAACTCGTAATGGGGTGATGGAATGGACCTATTTTGGGGGCGCCACAGCTTGGTATCGTAGCTTAGGATATGATCTCCAATGAGATCGGGAATAGAACTAGAGGGAGAGACGAGTAAATCCTTCGCTAGTGTGTCCTACCTAAGCTTATTTGTTAGTTGGTTAAGATATAGGATATTATGTGATATATTGATTTCTTAATTAACCCTTGTTTTATGACAAGATTTGAGAATGTCGATCGAGAATATTAACAATGGAAATGAGACCGTGGAGACGCTCTGATTTACCAACGAGGAGAACGGCAACAGTCGGGCAATGTACCTCCCGTGAACAACACCACCGAAAGCGATGATGAACGAGGGATGTTTAGAAGTTTTTTGCAGCTCATGCAAAATCGACGAGGGAGACTCGTGTGTTCAAAATATAGGAGGAAATGATAGCAATTCACGGGTGGTCACAAACCAAGCAGCTTCAAAGAGTTGGGACCACCGTAATTTAAGGGAAAGCCCGATCCGATCATGGCGGAAACATGGGTCAAGCAAATTACCAAGATATTCGATGTCTTGGGATGCACGGAGGAATGTAAGGTTCCATTCGCTACTTTTTATGTTCCAGAACGAGGCAGACATCGGTGGAATCGTGAAGTTGCACTCCATCCAAAACCGCACTCAAAGATGTCATGGGAGACATTTCAGAAATATTCAATGACAAGTACTTCCCCGAAAGTATTGGCTATATGAAGGAAGTGGAGTTTATTAGATCGAGCAGTAATAACATGATTTGTCCCAAAGACGAGGCGTAAGTTCATGAGTTATCTGTGTTTGCACCTCATTTGGTGGAGAATGAGGAACGATGACGCGGATGTTTCGAGAGGTTTGAAACCCTAAGATACGCCAAGATCTCATTTCTCATAAAATTTTCTCTATTCAGATGTTGTCAAATAGGCTCAATTGTTAGAGCGAGATAACGAGTATGCTCAACCGAGGGACCATAACCGTGGATCATATGTAAGATAGCAACCATCGTAATAACGATAACCAAAGTGGAGAGAAAGAAGAATACGACAAAAGGCAGAACCACTCCGTGGTAATCGTGGCCATGAAAATAGAAGAAGCGAGTCAGAGGAGATTTTAAAAGAGGAGATTCAACAACCACTATGTGAAGACGCGCCGGCAAAGAAAGAATCGGTTTCCAAGGGAGGAGAAAGACCACCGGTCAGATATGTTACAAATGCGGAAAGAGGGACATATCACCAAACCGCCCCACAACAGCTTTAAGGTATGCTATAATTGTGGAAAAGAAGGACATATCGCCGAGATTGTATCAGAATAAACCAAGTCCAAATGGGAATGGTGACTCAAAAGGATGTCCCGTAAAAGTCAAAGTCAATCTGCCTCGAAGAGCGCTTTTGTCGTGACCCATCAAAATGCGAGGAACCCGAACGGTTAGCACGGGTTAGTTAATTATAAATTTTCATGTAAGTTTATACCTTACTAGATACCCCTGTTCTACCCATCTTTTATCTCTTTGCTTGCGCCAACGCTTGAACTTGATTACGGAGAAATTAGACTTTGACCTATTTATGGAGACTCTGCTAGAGAAACTTTCATTACATCCGTTGTTTAGAAATCTTGCTTGATTCAGTTGGCACTATCACATTACCCGTTAACCTTATTTCTATAGAGATATTTGTTTTTGATGTGATTTTAAGGTTAACTACTCATCATGCCAAAATTGATTGCTTTTCGTAAGGTTGTTAGTTTTCATATTCTTAAGCAACCTCGTTATTCAATTCAAGCAATCAAACCATTGAAGTCAAACATTTTCATATTAAATTATAAAGTCATTTGTTTATTGAAAAACGGATGTCAAGTTTTCTTAGTCCATGTTATGGATTTGAATAAAGACACGCCGATTTGAATAATATTCCGTTGTTATTGATTTTTCCCGACGATTTTCAAGAATTTTCGCTTACTCCCAAAGCCCCGATATTAAATTTTGTATCGACTTTGAACCCTAAGATAAAACTCATTTCTAAAATCTCATATCGAATGGCTCCTATTGAACTTCGTGAGTTAAAAATTCAACTATAGAATTTGGTACCGAGCCTTTATCCGGTGACTTCCTTTGTGGAATGCACCAAGCCGCATTCTCCGTAGGGGACACCATATTCGCATGCGATAGTAAACCGATAGGTGTCATTGTAACGTATATCCAAGGTTGGGATATGAGTCACACAATGAGAACAACCTAAGTTCAGAATCAAAATACGTAGCTTTTAGGCTTAGTTGGTTATTATCTGAGATTCATCAAGGATATTCTCGAATCGCTATTCCATTAACGCAATTGACTCGTAGAGATACAAAATTCGAATGGAGCAAGGAATGTGGGAAGAGCTTCAAGAACTCAAGAGGAGACTCATTTCAAAGACATGTTCACCATGCCATCCCGGAAAAGTTTAACGTGGTAGCCGACGTGTTGAGTAGAAGATCGATACAAGTACGAAAGTACGATATTGTCAAAGACTCATTTCAGATAATTTACAAATAATAGAGATGGAGATGAAAACTCTAGGTACCCACGTGATGATATACGAGTATAATCGATTTTAATCGATAAAGTTAAAGTCGTTCAAGCTACACACCCGAGTCGATGAATTTGAAGAAGGAGGTGCAAGAAGTTGTTATTTCAAAAGCGAGAATCTATGGAGGTGAGGAAAGCTCAAACCTTCGATTTATTAATCCATTTGAAATTTTCGATCGAATAGGAATCGTGGGCCTATAGACTCGCTTTTACCGCCAAGTACGACGTGTGTTCATAACGCTTTTCACGATCGATGTTACGTAAATATGTGGACTAATTCAACCACGCCATTGAGTTTAACCCGACGAGATAGCCAAGACTTAACGACGAGGAGGTACTATCAAGATCTTGGATAGAAAGAACATGTCCTATGTACCGAGGTTATACCACAAGTTAAAGTTTTGTGGAGAAACCATGCTATTGAGGAAATGACCTGGAGAGTGGAAACGAAATGAAAGCGAGGTATTTTCATCTTTTCAAACACCAGTACGTACGCCAATTTCGAGGACTAAATTTCATAAGGAGGGAGGTTGTAAGACCCCAAATTTTTAATAAATGAAATTTAATTTCCTTTATTTATTATTTTGAAATAGTAAGGGTTGATTTGATTAATGTGGATAGTTATGGGTAAAATGCGCAAATATTTTAAATAAATAAAAGTGGTTATAAATATTCATTATCATTTTGAATATTCGTTTGGTCGTGGAATATTCAGATCGTCGAGAATATTCGCACGACGCATAAAATGCATTTGTGGGCCCCATAATGGAAAGCGATTGGAGGAAGAAAACGACAAGAATAAGTTGTTTATAAATAACTACAGTAGTTTGTTACCAAGTAATATCGTTGGAATACCCTATGGTTAAAAACACTAATACGCTGTTGTTAACAAAGAAGATACCAGATTGCACCAATTATTGATTCTTACGTAAGAAGGCACTACTCAATAATTGTTACAAGAATTATCGCTCAAGATTTTATTTTATTGATTCAATAATTGTCGCATTGATATTTTATATTATCGTTGTTTCAATAATTGTCATTACACAAGATTTTCCATTATCGAAGCAATAATTCATATTATCCTAATAATATTATTAGATAACATTATTGGCAATGTCTAGAAAGTTCTATCTAAGGAGAGGTTTGGTCACCTAATCATGCGCGCCAAGAAGTGAGAGATCCTTATTCGAAAGCCCCTCTTTCCTGGGAACTACCGTTGTCACAATATTGTGATTCTCGTAATATTATTTGTGAATAATTAATTATTGATTTATATGATGAGGAAAATATTGATTTTATGTGGATATAGATGGAGAAAATTTTAATGTGACAATTGTTGAAAATTGATATTTTATCTTTTTCTCGATAAAATAATTCATTTAAATATATTATTATATTTTAATAATATAATAATGGTGATATTTTTAAAATGAATGAGGATATATGAGTTTATGAGGAGAAAGAGTATTTTTGTTGCAATAAATGTTTAAAACATGATTTTGTGTGTTTCAGTGGACCCCATTTATCGACCGAAATTTGATTATAACTTGTAAAATCGCCTGCTTGTGGATTTTGGTCAATTTTGCTTGGAATTTGGAAAAACTTTTTCTCGCAAAGTTGTAGAGAATTGAATTTCCTATAAAAAACTCGCGAGATTTGAATTTTTCTGATAAAAGAGCTATTTATTGTGAATTATTGAAGTTCAAGTTCAAATAATTGATTTTTGGAAGTTTAAAATAATTTAAATATGAAAACGTTTTTTGTGGGTCTAGAATGTGATTTGAATGTGTTGAATGCAGATTTTCAGATTCAAGAAAGTGAAAAGAGAGAATTTTAATATATATATTATTATTTTAATAAATTTTTCGCTTTAGTGTTCTAAGCAATTTCCTATAAATAGGTGCTTTAGTTAGAATTGAAAATCACACCGTAAATCAAGTTTTCTCTCTATATTATCGAGTTTATTCTTGTGAGTATTTTGAGTATACTTTGAGTATTGCTATACTATGAAAGTTCAAGTTATAGCCTATATCCAAAGATTCCAACTAGTAAGTACCGCTTTTCGAGGTAAGTGGATATTATTTTTTTCAGAATGATATTATTTCTTCAATATCATTATGTCAAATATTGATCTCAAGTTTTTTTTATCAAATTTGGAACTTTTGGTGTCTGAAAGTTACTATTCACGATATTAAGACTATTCACGATACTGCAGATTATTCATTTATCATTTAAGACTATTCATCTAAAAATGAAAATTTTTCTTTTCGTCAAAAATATCTATTCGGATACTAGCTTTGATTGTATCCATGTTTTGATCATTCTTGAATTTTACACCACTATGATTATTTTTGAGGTATTTTTGGACGTGGATAAAACAAAGTAGTAATCCTTAATCCTTAATCCTTGTCATTTTGTTTCACCGGATTCGCTTTTTAAAAATATTTTTCATCATCCTCGCCTTAAATGATGATATTATTGAATATCTTTGGCCAGAAAGCAAAAAGATGAATGATTTTTGATGAATATCTTTGGCCTCAGAGTGCAAAGATGAATGATTTTCGATGAATATCTTTTGGCCCAGTAGTAAAAAAGATGAACAGTGTTTAGATGAACATGACTAAATCGGTGAATGTCCTCGGCCTCAGAGTGCAAAGGATGAATATATGATTCAGATATATATCGATTGATGTTACAGGATAAAATATTGATGATGGATCGTTAAATTCATAGATATTAGTAGATTTCATCCTCTACGTAACTCTTCTATGAATTAATATTTTCCGTCATGTAGTATTGATTTAAAACTTGTTGTCTATTGTATTCTATTAGATTTTTTTCCCCGTTGAAGACTAACGATAATTTGTTGTATATTATCTTAGTCATAATATTCTTTTATCGGGCTAGTTGAGCTCACCTTTTCCTTTTTGTTCCATTTTTCTTCTCGTGAGGCTAGAATGTAAACAGTACTAGTCTGGGGTATGGAATGAAGGTTCTAGAGAGAGTTGTTTAGTAGTCCTCACCATTTTTGTAAAATAATGTATCAATAATTATGATGGGGATTTATTTATGTGTGGATATTGTCTAGATGACAATATCTCAGATTTAAACTCACAATTTATATGTTGTAATAATAAAGTTGTAGTTATTTCGTATCATGTATTTGGTGACTCGTAATGGGTTGGATGGAATGGAGCTAATGATAATTTATTTCGATTATCTTAGTCATAATATTTCACCGGGCTAGTTGAGCTCACCCTTTTACTTTCATTGTTCTCTTCAGAAATGAGAATGCGTAATAAGAAATATTATGACTAAGATAATGCGTAATAAATTATCAATAGCCTTCAATAGTATAACAACCGATAGAATATAATAGACAACAAGTTTTAGATCAAAATCGTAGCGAGAATAAGCAATCCATTAGAAGAGTCAAGTAAAGTGTAAAATCTCATCGCCTTCTATGATTTAAAAAGTTTTTCATCAACTTTATCACGAGACTCATTTTAATAAATAAAATCAATCATCATCGCTTCCACTACCAAGGATATTCATATAATCATCAATGGTCATGACTATACCGAATAATCCTCGGTCATAATCATACCAACAATCGCCCACCAATGAACTACGTGCCAATGAGGACTTTTACCATCATCATTTCATTACATTACGGTCATGATTTTACCGAATAATCCTTGGTCATAATCATACCAAGTCCATCTATGCACGTAAGCCAAAGATGACTTTCAACATAATATAAGCATGAGGATAATGACAATTCAATAAAACAGGTTCAAGAATAAATTTTAAAGATTTATAAGTTAATTCATCTTGAACTCAATAACGTGCAAATTGTCAACATGATACTGCTTTGTGCAGTAAAATTCAATAATGCTCAGAAGAATATTTCCATGAAAAGATACTGGATGAAGCGCAAATATCAAGGATATTCCACTAATTTCATGGAGTATAGAAGCCAAAGCTTTAACCAACTGAGTATAATATAATATATGAAACTGCAAATGGATTTTCACTAGCTATGCGGTAATCCACGTATACAGATCATTTCCACAATTTAATAAGGAATGAATACACAGGATCATTCACCATGTATGTGGTAATCCACATAGACAGGTTATTCCAACAAAATAATTAAGAATGGAATAACAGAAGGATTCACCATGCATGCGATAGATCGCACCGATAAGTTATTCCCAATGTAATAATAAATAATGGAACCAGTCCAGCATAAACGCATGCATGTGATATTACGATAGAATAATAAATAATGGAACCAGTCCCACAGAACACACAAAACAGGATATTCTCGACGTAATAATAAATAATGGAACCAGTCCGACGTGAACGCATGCATGTGATATTCCGGCTGTAATAATAAAGAACGGAATATTAGAAGAACTTCACCATGTATGCGGATTCAGATAAACAAAGTTATTCCAAATGTAATAATAAGAATGGAATAATGAGAAGAATTTTACCATGTATGCGGTATCAGATAGACATGTTATTCCAACATAATAATAAAGAATGGAATAATGTAAGAATTTCACCAAGTATAGGGTATTCACAGATACAAAAGTTATTCTAATGTAATAATAAAGAATGGAATAACAGAAGTTCTCTTCATGAATAAGAAAGAAAGAATACCCCTTATGAGTACAACAAATAATATTTCCTACCTTAGAAAAACTGAATACTGAAGTAGTGAAGTAGCAGAATATTTTTCTTCTTTCTCTCTATAGTTTCTCTCTCTAGAGTTTCAGTGAATTCGTAAGAAATAATGAAGGAATGAGCTTCTATTTATAGGAGAATGGACTGAATAGTAACTAATTCATGAACGGTCCAGATTGATTTACTTTTAAACGGATGGTCCATATTGGTTTACTATTAAAACTTAAAGCAACGGTCCATACTGATTTACTATTAAAACTTTAAACCAAATGATCCATATTGATTTACTATTATAACTTTCCACCAGCGGTCCATATTGATTTACTATTATATCTTCAACCAACGGTCTGAAAAATTAGCACATCTCCTCATGGAATAATATTGTACCCAAAAATGATTTGGACCGAAAAGAAATATATCCTACGGGTGATTAGTACCCCGTGAATAGTAACTCATGAATAGTAACTTGTGAATAGTAACTCGTGAATAGTAACTCATGAATAGTAACTCGTGAATAGTAACTCATGAATAGTAACTTATGAATAGTACTCCGACACGAAAAGTGTCCCGAATACCCGATTGAAAAATATAACCTCCAGACATCAATTATACTAACACAAATAAGTCCAACACAATGGAACTATAAAATTCATCTTTAATCAACACGAACTTATTCATCATTAATATTATAACTCATAATATTTAACAACCAAGTCGTTCCCAAGAAAGAGGGGGCTTTTCGATAAGGATTTCTCCTTATTGGCGCGCAATTAGGTGACCAAACCCTCCTCGATGTAACTTCTAGACATTGTCAATATTGCAAATAATAATATGAATAACTTTGTCGTCTCAATTATTGATTTAGTAATATAACATATTATGCAGATGATACTGTAACAATAATTGAATCAATAATATGATAGATATGATGCAGCAATTACTGTAGCAATAATTGAGTATAACTGAGTGACTTATCACGTAAGCATCAATAATCAATACCTTGTGCTACTACTATGCAATCACGCGTATTACTATACTTTTACTACCGAGTAGTTCAACAGTTTTAACGGTAACACTTTCGTCGTTATGATAATTTTGTCATTTTCTAAATACGACAATACTTTCGTTGTGGGGTCCACCAATGATTGTGCCGTCGTACAATATTCCCTGTTAAAACGAATATTCCCCGACCAATCGAATATTATATAACCAATTGCTTACTTTGCAAAATTTATAAATATTATCCACAACTATAACATTATATCAAATCCACACCATAATATTAAAAAATTTATTTCGAGAAAATTAAATATTTATTCATAAAATCTGGGGTCTCACATATGTACTCACCCTACACTGAGTGCTTTCTCATTTTAAACACTTGTGAGCTCACATATAACTACTTTTGTACCGGCGGAAGCCGAGTGTTCATCCCTTTAAAGATATAAAAATCTTCTTTGGCAGCCCACTGTAAGCCTTCTCACACACTTTAAAGCCTTTCTCTTCATCTTTGCACACACTTTTCTTCACGTTGAGAGTCGTGTTGCGTGTGTTTTCCGGACTTTCTATCGTGATTTTATTTCGATTTATATACGACAAGTTCGGATTTTACATCCTATGCGTTATCATTATATATATATATATATATATATATATATATATATTTACATTTAGTCCCTTTGAGTTTACTTCGTGGCGGTTGGCCCGCCTTTACTGAGATTATTTACTTTTTCGTCCCTTTGGAGTTTTCTTTGTGGCGGTTGATTGCTTTTACAGCTTTATTTATATTTCTGATCCCCCATGGAGGTGCTTCGTGATGGCTGATCATGTCTGTATATATATATTTACAACTTTTATATATATACCTACTTAATGTTTTATTATCAATTGTGGCATCATTGAGCCTAGGAATCATGTGATCACGTGATTGATTTCATTGGATCTAGATTCGGTTCCGTGATGGACATTTCGTTTATGTAGTTGTTTTGTAAATTTATTAACGGTGTTCGGATTTCCTCATATGGTTATCATACCCACGAGGAGTTCGGCACTATTTTGTAAATTATTTTCGTGAAGATGCTTCGCATCTCGAAAATTAAAAACAATCAAGCCGAACAATTAATAAATGAGAGTGTAAAAGGTCTCAATTACTATTGAGCACAAGGGTTTGAAAAACCTCTTTTATAAAACATCACTGCCATATCTTGTTAAAATTAAATTTTTACATAAATTCAAACTCTGTGTATATAGGTGCGAACGAGGCCTCACACTACTTCCAAATAATTGCACATTGATCCACACACACACATTCATATAACAGTTTCTTGAAAAGAGGCGGTCACCGTGGTGACACGGATGTCGGGGGGTGCCTAACACCTTTCCTCCGCATAATCAAGTCCCCGGACCCTAATGAATCTCGATTTCACCTACCCGTTTAGTAATGTCACATCAGTGGGTCAATGTGCAAACCTTTTCTTGGTTGTGTTGGTACAACCATATAAAAAACCAACTGGCGACTCTCACAGTCCAATCGTCGACATGATACATGTCGGACCTATTTCACTTGTTTTTTCAGATAAATCTCACCTAACACAAGAACACCAAAGAACAAGTAACGAAAAGGGACAAATAAAAATTCCGACGTCGACAACAGGGATAAAATACTGACGATGGACTTTTAAATAATAGAAGATAGTAGATTTCATTCTCTACTTCACTCTTCTAATGAATTGTTATTACTTGTTTTTCATTATATTTTATATGATTTATTGAAGGCTGACGATAATTTGTTGTACATTATCTTAGTCATAATATTCTTTACTGGGCTAGTTGAGCTCACCTTTTTCTTTTTTGTGACATTTTTCTTCTCAGGGAGGCGAGAATATAGCGGGAACTAGTCGGGGTGTGGAGTGATGTTTGCAGTTAGTTATTTTAGCAGTCCTCACTATTTTGTAAAATAGTGTTTCAATAATTATAATGAGAACTTATTTGAGTTTGCATACTGTCTAGAAGATAATATTTGTATTTAAACTCACATCATATGTGTTGTCGTATTTAGCACGACAATTGTAATAATGAAGTTGTAGTTATTTTTTGTACCATGTATTTGGCGACTCATAATGGGTTGTGTGGACCTATTTTGGGGCCGTTACATTCTCCCTCCCCCAAGGAACCAAACATAATTTTTTTCATTCTAATATCAACTAAATAAAAAAAAATTCATTCCATATGAATGAGTTATTGCATTCTCATTTTAATTACTCCAATTCAAACGTAATATAACAATACAAATATTGAATACACGAAATTATATGTAGTGCGAGTGTAACAATGCAAATATTGAATACACGAAATTATTCATAAATTACGAGTATCGATTAATTACATATATTCTTGTACTTCTTGAAATCAAACCATTACCATCTTAATTAAAAAGGATGAGGGCCTTAATATAATTTGATCTTTCTCATAGTATTCTAAACACGATGTTTTAAAATGAGAATATAATTATTTCAATATGACCATGTATATTAATATATTTAAGTTAAATCTTAACAATCGAATATAACTTTTGAGAGGAATATATATATATATATATAATTACAATTGTTAATATGCACCACGAGTGCAACCCTTTTATATACTTCAATTTAGGTAACAAAGAAAGTCAAAAAAACTAAAAGAAAAAAGAGAGTTGATTTCACGCACCAAGACAGCGCGTGTGAGGGTACGAGATGGTACTTGGTTCTTTTTGCTTCTAACTAACGTAAGTTCCAAGTTCCTCATGAGAATCAATGAAATTCCATATGAGAAAAAAAGTAGAAACATATATGATGTGTACTACTAGCAAAAGAAAGAAAGGTACCGAAAGAGTATGATGATGCTCATTTTCATGGGACGGAAACAACAGCTTAGCTTTGCTTAGCTTGCAAAGAAATCAACCACCCACAATATATATAATTGGTCATTAACTGGTACTGTATTATTTTTATTTTATTTTATTTTTATTATAATTATCAGAAAAATAAATAAAAAATAATAGATCAAGTTTGAACAAAAAACTGTAAAAAAAAATATATTTTTTATTGAAAAAACACTGTAAACTATTTACTGTATTTTTTCAAAAAAAAAATACTTTTTTACAGTTTTTTGTTCAAACTTGCTTTATTATTTTTTATTTTTTTTTCTGATAATTGTAGTTTAAAAAAATAAAATAAAATAAAACAAAAATAACACATGTACCTGTCGTTAATCCGGTACACATTGTACCGGACGCACCCCCAACACATATATATAATCCCTTCGTATCCATTTATTGCGGACTGATATTTTTACATATATTTTTGATATTTTTATATAATTTTTTTTCCATATAAATATACAGTGAGTTTCACCTTCATATAAAAAGAAATTATATGAAAATATCAAAAATAAATATTAAAATAGTGATCCCCCATTTATTTCATCAACACTCATGCTAAAAAGATTTCAATTTTTTTTAATTTTAAACGCGTCTCAAATTAAGATATCATTATGCAAACAATTGTATATCCGGAATGATGTTCTGTTTTAGACTTTTCAACTATATTATATTGATTATTTAATGTGAATAGTGTAAATTGGCAGATTATTTGAACAATTTATAGAAACAAGGTTTGCTTTATATAACTAAGAATTGATTTTGTACAATATATACTTGTATAACAAATATAATCTGAAATTAGTTTCTTTATATAAAATGTAGTTTAAACTGTCCAAATATATATAGTCTGCTTATCTGTAACCGTTTGAAATCCAGATCCATTCAATGTTATGATTGATATGTCTTTAACATTTGCTACATACCAATAAAATAATAAAATCGTTGTTGTATTCGCATGTATAAAAATAAATTCACTATCATACATTTGATGGTATTTTTGGAATTTGAGGGAAAATGTTAAAATGCAATGTAAGGGTGATTAAAAAAGTTTTAATAATTTTATTTTTTTGCCTCGGTCCTCAAAATATGCCATTTTATTATTATTATTATTATTATTATTATTATTATTATTATTATTATTATTATTATTATTATTATTATTATTATTATTATTATTATTATTATTATTATGTGTGTGTGTGTGTGTGTCATTTTTCGAGCAAATGAAGGAAAAATTCATAAAGCCTAATTACCCAATCCAACAAAAGTTTTTTAATATTTGATAAACCACATTTCCTTCTCAAACTTAGAAAGTTTAATTGATTTAATTTGAGACTCGTTCTCTTTCTTTTCTTTTCTTTTCTTTTTTTAAGTAATTGTGCATGAAACTGAATTACTTTTCTTAATTTTGTGACAAAAAGATTATTGATGAAAAATATATTCTAATTACTTTGATATCGTCAGTCTACGAACAATTAATTATTCGTGAATTTCTTAACATCTAGGTTAAAAATCTAAAAAATAATTAAAATCACAATTTGATGAGTGAGGAGATGTAGCATACAAGGATAATAATTATAAAAGAAGAATAAAAAAAAAACTTAATATGTATTTTCGTTGTTAATGATGTCTTAATTTAGTGGTTTTTTTATAACAATTCAAAAGACTGAAATATATTAAAACAGTAATTTATTACAAAAGATGAAAGGATTACAAAAAGCAAACTCAAATAGTAATTCTTTCAAATAAAATAACAGATAATTAGGAAAAATGGTCAATCATAGCAATAATGCTAGTGGATACCAGATAAACTTCTGAAATGCAGTCATATCTTCAAAATAATAATAGAATATGCATATTCAGATTGTTTTTTCAGCACGGGCAACAGAAGAATAAGACGCAATGAAAGCGCCACATCCAAATCTAAATAATCTATTTTCAACAATTCATGCACTGAAAAAAGTCTCACGAACAAAAAAATCTCCCAAACAAAGAAAACAAAACATCGCAAATAGAGAAAATAAAATCTCCCAAGAGATGATAATAAAATATCCTCACAAAAGAAAAATAAACCAGTCATCTCACAGAGAAAACAAGTTCCACAAAGAGGAAAAACAAAACTCCACAATAAAAAGAGAATAATTTATCAGATCAAAATAAGAGCTATCTAGAGGAGGGTGTCAAGAGAAGGAGAGCCCTCCCCTAGATCTAAGATGGAGGTTAGGGTTTTTAACTAAAGAGAAAAGAAAAAAGGGAGGAAAAGTTCACAAATCCATAACTTACTGGTTAAAATTGAGGTGTTAACCATGTTCAATTCTCACTTACTTGATTATTTATTTATGAAAATTTGTTTCCTTTTAATTTATGTGAGGCTTGTTTGCATATTTGTTTCTTTCTCTTTTATAAGATTTAATGTAAGAATCCAACTTTTATGAATAAAAATGAATTTTCTATAATATTATTTTTGAATATTTTGGAGTAAAGTTGATATAATGTTATAGTTGTGGGTAATATTTATAAATTTTTCAAAGTATACAAGTTGTTATATTATATTCAATTGGTTGGGAAATATTCGTATGACGGCACAATCATTGGTGGACCCACACAGCGGAATTATTGTCGGAGTTAGAAAATGACAGAAATATCTTTTTATAAAAATAACGGAAAAAGTTTTTACCGTTAACTGTTGAAATACCCTTGTTAAAAAAAATATGAATGGCGTGGTTGCATAGTAGCACACGGTATTGATTATTGATGCTTACGTGAGAAGTCACTTAGTTTTGTTCAATTATTGCTACAGTAATTATCGCATAGTATCTCACGTTAATTGATTCAATTATTGTCGATATTTTATATATTATTAAATCAATAATTGAGACGATACAATTATTCATATTATTATTTGTAATATTGACGATGTCTAGAAAATTCTGTTGAGGAGAGGTTTGGTCACCTAATTGCGCGCCAATATGGATAAATTCTTATTGGAAAGCCCCCTCTTTCCTAGGAATGATCTGATTGTTAAATATTGCGAATAATAATAATGATGAATAAATGTTGTTAAAAATATTGAGGAAATTTTTATGAAGTATTTGTTATAAATTGACTTATTATTTGGACCCCCCACTTACCCATTTTTCAAAACTGTCGGTAAAAATTATCTCAATTTTGTTTTATATATGTTAAGTTGTCAAGAAATGGGGTGGGGTGGGGTGGGGTGGGGGGGTGGGGTGGGGGATGGGGAAAGTGGCGTGGGAAGGAGGAAGTACTTTTATTATTATTATTATTATTATTATTATTATTATTATTATATATATATGATAATTGATTTTGGTGGAGGAAGGTGACATGGTAGTCACGGGAGGTAAGAAAAAAAATAAGAGAAGAGGACGGCGGATGTTTTATATATAATATATTATAATAAGTTTTGTTTTTATCAAAAATAGAATATATTATATTTTATTAAATATTATATTAATATTTTGAAAAAAAACGGATGTCTGCGTTTATTTTCTTTCGCCCGTGATGCGTTCGTCCGAAAATATTATTGTGCAGTCCGTGAAAAACTTTTCCAAATAGTATCCTTCCATTCTCCTATAAATAGGATGCTTAGTTAGAATTAAAAATCACACCAGAATTAGAGAATTCTTCTTCTATAATATAGAGCATATTTCTTTAGAGTTTAAAGAAGCTTTGAGCGTAGAAAACAGTATAAATTTTCTTCAAGAATATCTCCGCTATACCAGTTGGAATACTCTTCTTTTCAAGATAAGGGATATTATTTTTATTCAGTATTCGTAAGAAATAATATTTTCTTCCATACTCTGTAGTATGTAAGTAATATTATTTCGTTTCAGATTTTGAATTCTATACTCGTTATGTTAAAGTTTCGGCTTCTATACTCCATGAAATTAGTAAAATATCATTGATATTTGCGCTTCATCCAGTATCTTTTTATGGAAATATTATTCTGAGCATTCTTGATAAGTTTTAACTTTTTCATGCCGGAGTACTTTTCTAAAAAGTGCTGGCCGCTACTCCCTCTAGCGGCCAGCATACAATCATTTGGCACCAAACCCATTCGACAAGCATCCGGGAAATCAGGAACGACATCACAACCTAACATTCCAACATTCTGACTAAATGTCTAGTCCAAAAAATACAAAAAAGTCCAAACATTCCAACATTCTTACTAAATTGGAAATGATTCAACATTTTGAACCCAAAACAAACATTTCAAACATTCTGATTAAATTACATCTCCATAATCACTCAAGAACAAAAAACACTTGTAAATTCTAAATAAACACATAACGAGACATTAATTATCTTTAGGTTCAGGAAGTCCTAACACCCTATAGTGATTGCGCTTGTCATGGTTAGTTTCAAATCCGCATATCGCACATTTTCGTTGAGACTTACTACCCAATAATTTTTCAACGACACTTTTTAATCTTGATTGTCTTTTCCACCCTTTCATTCGAGAAGCAATTGGTGGCAAATACTCTTGTTCTTCCGGATCAACGTTATAGTCTTCATCATCATCATCATCATCAACCTCATCATCCTGAGCTGCATGCAATTCTGCGCGGTCGTTATCATCGTCAACTATGTCTGTCTCATCTGGGTCATATTGATCAATAAGGGGTTTCCCCCGTGCATTTTGTTGTAGTATTGCCTTGTAGCCTCTAACTAAGCAAGCAGCTTTACTAGATAACTCTTGATAATCACTCATCAAATGATTGTAGCGCATTGATTGATTTTTTTCAAAGTCTGCACTCATTGGAGAAACCATTTCCTCTTCACCATTACTCCTATTAGCATCTCTTGTCCATCGAGGAACGATCATGTAAGCAGGTATTCGTGCAATACTCTTGAAGCTTAAGAATCTTAGTACATGTCTCGCAAATTTGACCGTAATGTGAGAACATTTGACAAGTACATGTTATCGAATTTCCGATAATTATTGACAACTTGCCGATATCTCCGACTATTTTCAATTGCATCTTCCTTGTACTATCGCATGATAGACCTTTGCATCAATAATGCACAACTCACTAACTTTTTGATGTTATACTTAAAAGACTCCACGAGCTCTTTTTGAAAACGTTTAAACATCTCTTTTTGTATAACATTGTAGCATGTACTTCCAACGATGTTCTTAAAACCAAACTACGTTTTCGATGCTTTGTTACATAATCAGCCTTTCTCTCTCTGTTGAATTGTTTTTCAATAGCCTTCTGAGTCTTGACAATAAAATCTTTCATGCCTGTTGAAGTTTTCACATAAGAATCAAAAAAATGGTTCATACCTTCGCTTCTTCCGGTGGTTGTCATTCCTGCAGCAAAATATCTCTTTGTGTATGCACTTATCCATTTCTCCTTCACATCATACA
Organism: Panax ginseng; assembly: GCA_020205605.1. Taxonomy (NCBI): domain Eukaryota; kingdom Viridiplantae; phylum Streptophyta; class Magnoliopsida; order Apiales; family Araliaceae; genus Panax; species Panax ginseng. The sequence goes on along the minus strand of CM035136.1, from coordinate 36,603,272 downwards.
AACTTATGAGCCATTCATTTTGAGACAAATCATATTTTCTCACAAGTATTTCCCAACGCTCTTCAAACTCGCCGATGGAATATGACTTATATACACACAGTTGTTAAAATCATCTTTGAACGATGGGTGTTCCGCATAAACATGATGTAATTTTTCTCGAAATTTATTACTAATATGCCAAGAACACAATAAATGATGAGTGGATGGGAGTACCCTACCAATAGCATTGCTCATAGCTTTATCTTGGTCAGTGATGATGGTTACAGGAGCTTTGTAATCCATGGCTTCAAGCCACGTCTCTAAGACCCAGCTGAAAGTGTCTTCATCTCATCCTTTAACAATGCAAATCCAAATAAAACAGAGTGATAATGGTGGTTAACCTTTAAAAGGAACAAATGGCATATTATACCTATTTGTCCTATACGTAGTGTCAAATGTAACCACGTCTCCAAAACATTGATACATAAATCTTGAACGGGCGTCTACCCACAAGATACAAGTTATGCAATTGTCTTCACCTGATTTCACATGAAAGAAAAATTTACTCGCACTGCTAGAATCAAATTTCTTCAAATAATTAACTGCTGCTTGTGCATCATTTTCATCCTCCGAGTCACGCCTTAAATCCCTAACTACATTACGAACATCAACCTCACTAAAACCTATATTTTGCATTCCTCCACCCATTGTGCTCAAAACATTCATCATCCTACTTGGTCCAATACCTACTTGATTTAAAGTGTCAATTAATTTTTCGCTACCAAATTTAATATTTCTATGTGTCTCAATCAAATCTACTTTGGTAGGTGTCACTAACTGATGATTGTGATCCAACTCAATAACCGAAATACGCCAGTTATCTTCTTTCTTACCGTGGACAACATACATTCTAGCTTTGCATAGTATTCGATGAATTGTGTCTCGTTGTCTTGTTTTCTTATCGTTATCACATTCATCATCTAATGAATTCTTCACAACAGTTGGTTTACCAGCTTTTCTACATACATATAACCTTGACGTCAAATCATTACTGTGAGCATGTTTACGACTCGTAGCAATCCTAATCTCAAATCCACTTTTTTGGGCATATGATCTATAAAAATTTCAAATTTTCTTCTAATTTATAAAATAATTGACCAACATAAGGAACCATTACCTTTGTCTACTACTACTTTCACCATTATGAAATACTTTGATTCATTTCTACATTCTAAACTAGCAAAAGATTCGTAAGAGCTAGATAAAAATATATTTGTAGCAAACCATGAAAGCCATGATGAAGACTTACCAATAATTTCTCGCACAAACCAAAGTTGATTTCAGATTTAGCAGATTCTTTACTTAAGCTATATTTCTGCAGATGTTAAGCATTTGGATGGGAATGGAGTAAAATGTTAGATCTAAGGATAATAGTGAATTTGGCGCATTAGTCCCACTCAATGGCTTGGCCAAATTCCCTTAATGCCCCGATTTTAAATTCCTCTTTCTGGCCGCCAGAGAGATGGCGGCCCAAAACGTTGTCGTTTTTCATTGCGTTTTTTGGGCCGCTACTCCCTCTAGCGGCTGGAGAGAGGAATTTTAAATTATTATTCGTCACGCTCCCTCTAGCGGATGGGAGCTCATCTCAAACCATTAACTCCAATTTTGACTACCTGGATGGCGTTAATTGTCCACTGGGTTCAAACTAACGTTGTCCACGGATCGCTTCCTATATATATATATATATATATATATAGTCCCGGATCGTGTAGGGACTCCTTCATGGTACTAAAATGATGACCTGTATTGTTATATATATTCAAATCACACCCAAAACAATCAGTATTATGAAAAAATTCCAATTCCATAAAATATTAAACTTTTTTAATTGTTTTAAAAAAATCCCGCATTTGAAGAAAATGCGAGAGTCCTCACCGATCCTCTAGGGTGTGTGTGTGTGTGTGTGTGTGTATATATATATATATATATATATATATATATATATATATATATATATATATATATATATCTGAGTTCCATCCATGAGAATCATTGGTCACGTGGAGTAACCCTTTTTTTGTCATGTTTAATTTATTTTTTTACTCCAAATAAATTTCAACAATTAAAAAAAAAATTGCTCTATAACAACCTATTGTCATGAATAGAACTCCTATATATATATATATATATATATATATATATATATATATATATATATATATATATATATATATACTATGTTATTAGATAGTAGTATATTCTTTTTTCAATAACATAATAATGGTATACTAATATAAATGTAGTACTTTATTTATTTTATTCCATTAAGTATTAAAATTTATGAATATATTAGTAACTTTAATGTATATATATATATATATATATATATATATATATATATATATATATATATATATATGATATGAAGAGGCAGATTTCCTGAAAAATTCAGTGGGGACCTCTGCCCCAGTTTTGGGTCCGCCCCTGCCTTCATTTGTCAGTTGTCACCAAATCTTGTTTCGTCCATAACAAAATTAACAGTCAAGATTAAACAAAATAAGACATTCTGTGATAGAATGTTGCAGAACAACTTAACTACACATCACTAAATTGTGGAAAAGGAAAGTTGTTTTACTATTAGTTCAAAATTAGTAGCAATGATAGGAGAGGAAAATAATCCTCTTTCGATGAGAAAATAAAGATTTTTCTTAACCTAAATAGAGCGGGTTTGTACTCTTTTTTTTAAACTACTTCTAAACTATATATTTCATATCCAGACTAATCGTTTTTCTCTTCTACAACACAGTTGTGTCATGTTTAATTTGGAGTGATTTATAACAAATTTTATTATAACAATAGCTGGTCAAATAAATTTTTTGATTGTCTAAATAAAACGACTTTTCAAAATTAATTTTTAAACCATTTCGTTATTAATAAAAATGGATATTTTTTTAAAAAAAATTGAACCATTTATTTCTCTTATAGACGATCAAAAATGTATTTGCCTGAATATTTTTTTAACAACTATTTTTCATATATATATATTGGGAAAATAGAGTGTGTCTTAGACACGCACAAACTTGTATGTTATTATTTTAAGAAATTTTATTAATTATATATTTGACATTTTACCATTTTTATTAATGATTATTTTAACATTTCATTAATTTGTCAATTAAAATTACATAGTATTAAAATGTAAAATATACACAAATGTGTATGTATTTAAGACACATACTCCCCTTTATTATATATATTATACGGCAGATGTAGTGAGTATGTCTTAGTTGGTAAACAGTAGCAAGATCTGGACATATATGAAAAGAAAATATACGTGTATAATGTGCAATAACGACCTTTCCCACTCTAATTACCTTCCATTGCACGCCTCTCCCACATCTTTATTTCTCTCTCTCTCAAGTCTTACCTCCTTCTCTTTATATACAAACAAACCTTCTCATTCCTCTCCTCTCCAAATATTAACCTCTCCTCAAAATGTCTACAGATCTACAAGAATTCCGGCAACTAGACCTGCCGGATATCCAATTACCTCCTATCAAAATCAAGCCCACTAATAATTCTCCAGAATCCTCCGATCTCTCAATTCAATTAGAAGACACCGACGACGAATGCCTAACGCCGACCTCACCTGAGCATAAGATTCCGGCGATCCTCAGCTGCCCACCACCGCCGCGGAAGCAAAGGCCGGCGGCGGTGTCGTGTAAGAGGAAATTGGAATTCTTCGAGATTGTGGGACGAGAAGAGATCGAGTCGTTTTTCAGGTCGTATTGTTGTAAAGGGAATATTAGCATGAAGAAGAGAAGGCAGGTGTGCATGTAAATTAATGAATTATGGGTATAGAAGTTTTAGAGGATGGGATTGCGGAAGAAGAAATGATCAAGCAATTCCCAGCTGCTTATTTCCACTTATGGATTTTATGTATTTATTATTTTTTTACAATTACACTTATATGTCAATTATTATTATTATTATTATTATTATTAAATCATATATGGACCTAATCAACAAAATTAAGATGATTTGGATCCGAATCATATTATATTATGTGCTTGTTTTTTTATCTGTAGCTGCATATTGCAAACGCATGCATCTGAATTGCGTTTGGGATGAAGTTGTTTAGAATTTTATTTGATTTTCGTAAATTTAATTATGGAGCTGAAATTTCATTTGTTGTTTAGTTAGAATTATAGCAGTTGTAGCTGAAATGATGCAAAATTATATATTAAAAAAAGAGTTTTTAATTTTATTTACCACTTTTAATAGCTGCATATTTGTGAAAAAATTTCTTTGGTGAATTATAGAGTGCTAGAAATATAGTTGGTTGGTTTGTTAATTGCTTTTGTTTTGAAGAAAGGAGGTTGTGGACTTTTAGATGGGTTCATTTTAGTTACTGCATATATATATATATATATATATATATATATATATATATATATATATATATATATATATGTTGAGATGGCTGATCTACATTATGCTTGATTATTGACAATTAATAATGTATATATGTTGAGTAATTGACACGGGTTTGTGATTTTTATAAATTAAAAATAGTTTTTTTTTTCTCTCTCCCTCTCTTTAATTTAGAGGGGAGAGAGTGGACATTTGGATTTATTAGTATAAACAAAATGAGGCAATGTGCATTATCATGCACCATTCACAAATAAATAGCTAGGAGATTAATTTTTTGTTCCTATTAAAAGTTTCTATATATAGAATGATTGGGAAAAGGAAAAATAAAAAGAATATTAGTATTTCATTTTATATTAATCAATTAATGTCATGAGAAAAGTCTTCATAAGAAATAATCTCAATTAATCACCTCAAGTTTGAAAAAAAAAATCAGTCAATTTATTGATGATTATTTGTTTGTTTATATATATGACCTTTTAAGATTTAATATATATAGAGATGAATTTTTATATAGTCATTCTGAATTAACTGAATTGACAAAAAAAGTATAAACTCGTAACCACTTTTTTTCCCCAAGTGTATTCGAAATAACTGTTTTAATATACGTAATATATACTCTACAAATTATGCATATCTTTAGTAAATTTAAGCAACTTATATTTGTTTTGTGCAGGTGTTTGACTTTATGGTTTAATTTCTATAATTAGTGACATATCGAAGAAAAATAAAAAATAGTCTCTTAATTGGCATAAACTTAATTATAGTTTATAACTAATAACCTCTCTCTCTCTCTCTCTCTCTCTCTCTCTCTATATATATATATATATATATATATATATATATATATATATATATACACACACACGAGGAGGAGGATCAAGTGCATACCACTGTATTTAACATACCTTGCTCACCACCTTTCGCGACTCGCGACGGTTCGGTTCCTCGCGTATATCAGAGAACTGTCGTCTTAGTTTTTAGCTACGCATCGAACCGTCGCCATAATATTTTTTATGGTTCGTCGCTAAAGGTGATAGTAGTGTTAGTATGTAAAATAAAAAAGATATGCAAAAAACGAATCATATATATATATATATATATATATATATATATATATATATATATATATATATATAGAACCAGTTTGATATTATCAGTCATATCAACAAGTTCCATTATAGTGAAATAATTGTTAATTAATCTTCATTTTTTATTATATTAAAAGTTCAATCTCTTAAAATCTTAATTGTAAAAATGAGTTCTCCTTCTAAGGAGAGTCGATATGCCTTTGGGTTAGCCACTAGAGGAACTTCCCTAATTTTTAATACTAGATGTCTTGATGTAAAATTTCAACTACATTCTTGTATTGTAGAAATTTTAATTATTTTTTTTGAATTTTGTGCTAAAATTTAAAGAAGTGGGGGCTCAAAAGTCTTTCATGCAAAATAGGCAAATTTTTTATTTATTTATATACAATTGTAAAAATGTAATTAACAGTATAATAGTATATGCACAAAATACAATTTCAAGCAAAATTGTCGATAATATTTTGAAGTAAAACAATATATGGACAACGTATAATTTCAAACATAATTGCTGATTATATTTTGATTGATGAAATCTTAAGGAAAAGTTTTAATTTTTCTAAATAACATAGGTCTTGATGAGGACTTCAAATAAAAGGAAAAAGGAAAAACAAAAAGAGAGGTCTTGAGAAGAAAAAAAAACACCCAAAAAGAATATCTAGATGTAATTTGGGTGACTTTAAATATGACAGATGGGATAATAAATATGAACCAAAAATTAATTATCTGAATTATTCTGGGCCATGGCTTATTTATTAAATTATCCACCATCTGCCAATTAAATTTTGAGAATTTATTGATAAAGACGAGATCATAAACAAGAAATAAAAAGGGGAAAACAAAAATAAAAGAAAACTGAAATTTCTAATTAATTTTGAAATATTAAAAAATAAAAAATTACCCAATATTATCAGCTGCGAGTGTGACCAGGTCCTATATATGTTTTGATGATGGAAAAAGGGTAAGCAAATTTAAAGATAATTAATTGGGTGATTTAATGGCTTAATTATAAAATTACCTACTTATAGTTGTTTAATTAAGTGAGCTTCAGTGTTGCGTATGAAATTGATAGCTGAAGATTTGGTTGAAAAAGTAGATTACCTACCATTAAAAATAAGATTAGAGTTAGTCAGAATACACATGACCTTACCAAGGCCAGGAATCAACCAACCACCATTCAAGAAACCCTCTTTATAATATATCTTAAACCATAAGCTACTTAATTTTGACGGAATAAAGGGCATACTTAGAGATATTAAACGTACGTATAAACACTATATACACACACACATATATATAAACAGGGCAAAAAGTATATGAACAGAGTAATTATTTTATTTTAGACAAGTATACCTTTATTAATTTATGTTATTATTTTTCATATTATTTTAATACTTTTGTCTAAAACGAAATTATTATTGTTCCAAATACTTTTTATTCTATATATATATATATATATATATATATATATATATATATATATGTAATGATCAAGTAAAGGATCCTTATTTTCTTAAAATGAGGGACTTTTTTTTTTTTTTTTTTTTTTTTTTTAAAACAATAAAAAAAAGTTTAATATTTTATGGAACTGAAATTTTTCCATAATATAATGTTTTTAGGCGTAATTTGGATACTTATACCAAAATGTATGTACCGCATGCATCGTATATACCTATTTTGTTATACGTATCCAAATCACATCCAAAACAATCGTATTATATAAAATTTGGGCCCATAAAATATTAAACTTTTTTTAGTTGTTTTTAAAAAAAAACAAACAAAAAGTCCTCATTTTAAGAAAGTAAAGGATCCTTACAGGATCCTATATATATATATATATATATATATATATATATATATATATATATATATATATATATATATATATATGCCGCTTTTATGCGTGTGGACCTGCATATGATGATTAAACTTTAGCGAGAAACAAAATCGTCGCCATAAGATCCAACCAGCTATATATATAGTTGCGGTTTTGGGCTATATGCACTGAATTCGGACCTATAACGGCTGTGTTTAGCGAAGTTTTTGTTTATCGCTAAATGCGAACCACCCGCATAGGAAGCTTTATATATATATATATATATGGTCAAAATCAGGTAAGGACTCCCTTACTTTGTTAAAATGTGGACTCTTTTTTTTGGTTTTTTTGTTTTTTTTTTTAAATAAAAAAAAAAAGTTAATATTTTATGGAATCAAATTTTCATATATGATGTTTTGGATGTGATTTGGATACGATAACAAAAAAGCAGTCTATACGATCTGTGCAAACTGTACCACCATTTTTTGGTATAGGTATTTAAATCACGCCCAAAATATTATATTATGGAAAAATATCAGTTCCATAAAATATTAAATATATTTTTTTAGTTGTTTTTAAAAAAAAACAAAAAAATAGAAGAAAAAAAAAGGTCCGCATTTTAACAAAGTAAGGGAGCCCTCACCTGATCGGTTCTGTATATATATATATATATATATATATATATACCATTTGGGGGTGGAAGCAGAGAAAGAGAGAGAGATGAAGCAGAGATGCATATATTGAATACACAAATAAATTAATAAATAAAAACAGTTTATTGATTGCTGAAATTAACTTACAACTTAGAACATTTAACTGGAGAAGTAGAGAAGAGGGGTTAAGTAGGTTAATCAGAGGTAGAAACTAAAGATTTGTCTGAGAGAGAGAACTCAGAGTCTTTCTAAGTTTCGAAGTCTGAAGAACCAACTGAGATCTCAGTTTCCTTTTATAATGCAAGGAAAGAGAATCGTTATAAATGAACGACTAAAGTAAAAATCATATAATAATCTAGAGTAAAGTAAAAACATTTTACATAAGTGAAAACATTTTACTTAAGTAAAAGAAAAAGTAAAAAGGTAAACAGTAACTACTTTTGACTAAAGGCAAACACTTTCTACCTTTTGGAAAATCGGCCGACATGACTTTTGATTAAATGGGACGCAAGATAAGGATCGCAATTGCTTTCGGTGGAAAAGCGATTCTTTTGATCGAGTGGTCGCTCGAGCAGAATCGGGCCGACCGAACAGAACTAATGAACTCAAAGCGAATGGATCCCGAGCATCCTCAAGGTCGATCGTGCTATAAGGATCATATTCGCCATCATCATCTTCCATGAATCGGGTCGACAGAATCACCACAGGAAGAATGATTAGAAGCCTCTTCATGCAAAGCTTCATCAATTCTTTTTATTGAGTACCGGGCAATTTTAGTAACTCTTTCATGGTGCAATCTTTAAAATCAAATACTTCGGAACATGATGAACCCAAGGACTAACTTTGGATATCGACTTTGTGGCGATTCGACTCCTTTTCTTTAATGGCCGAGAGAATCCGCAATCGATCGGGAGAGTCTGGATCGGGCAACAGAAATTCTCGCTTAAACCCGAGTGACTATTCTATCAATGTTGAATTTATCCCACCACTTAATGTAAAAAAGAGGCGAGAAACACTGGGGAAGCGGATCATTAGAATGCCGGTGACCGGAGATCCGGGGGGGTGAGAGACAAGACTTCATTTAAGGATCCAAAGAATTTGTATTTACCGATTTAATAAAAGAGTGGGAGGAACCCCTTCATTCAAAGGGATAGGTTTATAATGGTTATTGAAATGATTTAATTGGACCTTTAAAGGGTCGTGAAGAAGATCATAACAAGATCCTAACCTATACCACCTACCAAAAGGACGAACCAATAGGAAATGGACTTTTGAATTTATGGTCAAATTGTATGAACCATGAATGATCGAGGACTCATTCTCGTGAAGGAGGACCTTATACCGAGCTTCAATGTAATCATAATAGCAAAATTGATGATCTTGACTAGAAAGGTTCATGAGATCGTGAGGATTCTTCCCCAATCGTAGATTTGAATAAATCGTTTAATATACATAGAATGATAAAGAACTTTTGATTTATCATTCTGCATAAATGGGTTTGATGTTTATCGACTTTGCTTTTTTAGCAGTAATATCCTTATAGTACACAAGGGACTTATAAGGGGCTAGAGGTCGAAATGCCATCCGTGGGGAAAGAATCGGGCGGCAAGTTTATCGATCGATTTTTGGTTTCATACCGGGTTCAATATGGAATAAGTAACTTTCCCATCCGAGCATATACTCGTGAGGAGAATGACTAGAAGTCGAGGACGAAGCCTTAGCAGGAGGACCGAATGGGTCAATCGAACAGTCGATCGCCAAAGCCGAACTATAAGGCTTAGGCATGGTGCCAAGAATAGTGAATTTATTATTGGTTTGAATCGTAGGGTTAATCGGGTGAGGAACCATAGCTCCTTCCGGGCCGATTAATTGGGCCGTATATACCGGCCACGTGAGGACGATGCTCCTCTAGTGCTCATTTATGAATGGTACCAGATTAATAAATTCTCTCGGTAAGAAAATCAGAACTGAATTGTTACTTCCTTTGATGTATTCTATTTCAAAATCAAAATGCTTAATAGAGCTTGCCATCTAGCGTAAAAGAATGCTTAGAGGCTAGATTTTCAACATCTTTTCTAATATATATTTTGTCGACTTTTACGGTCAATAATAACTAAGAATTTTTGGTTTAATAATTCATTCTGAAATTTAGAAATACATAATACAAGTGAAAGTATTTCTTTTTTAATAGTACTATAATTTAATTGTGTAGTATTCCATGCACCGGAATGAAAACGAACAATTTGTTCAGAAGAATTAGGTGTTAACTTTTGTTTCAGAATGCCTCCGAAGCCAATATCTGAGGCGTCAATTTCAATAATTTTAAATGCTGAATCATTGAAAATGCCTAGACAGGGTAATGCCTTGACGTATTTTTTAACTTGTTGGACGACGGAAGTATGAATGTCCGTCCAAGGTGGAGGATTGTCTTGCAAATGCTGAAAAAGAGGTTTGCAGATCTTCCTGAGATTCTTGTAAAACTTGCCTATGTAATTCAAATGAGCCAAGAAATCTCTCGCAGGTTGGGTTTTGGGTTTTAATCGTTAGCCTGCTCAATGTAATGGACTTGTCCTCTAAAGATATTAAGACCAAGAAACCTTATTCGACCAAAAACAGTCGCATTTGGAAGGTGAAAGAACTAGACCATTATCTTTAAATCGCCTCAAGAAAGATTTCAAGTGTTTAATGTGTTCTTCAATGGTCATTGAAAAACAAGGATATCGCCAATATAGACTACAATAAAATGACCGAAAGGGTTTAATATATCATTGAGAATATTTTGAAATTCACTTGGGGCATTTTTCGTGCCAAATGTTCGGACATTCCATTCGTAATGTCCGAATGGAGTGGTGAATGCGCTTTATAACTATCGTCGGGATGAATGGCAATTTGCCGTAAACCGGATTTAAGGTCAAATTTCATCAAAATAGTGGCATTACTTAATCTATTGATTAGGTCGCCTTTATTGGGAAGGGGTATCTAATCCATTCCAAAACTTTGTTCAATGGTTTATAATTGATGACTAGACGAGGAACTCTCTCTCTTTTCTCGCTTCATTGTTTACATAAAATGCAGGCAAGACCGTGGAGATTTATCGGGTTTAATAAGACCTTTACTAAGGAGATCATTGATTTCTTTTTGCATAATTCCATTTGTTCGTGATTCATCCGAATAGGCCCTAAATTTTAGTAGGAATTAAATGTTCTTTGAATTCCTTAGCATAAGGGAGCCTAACCATATGTTTCTTCCTATACCAAAAGGCATTGGGAGAATCGTAACAAAGATTATCTTTCAAATATGTTTTTAATTTTTAATTTCTTCTTGAACTTTACTATTAAGAAGTTGTTCTTCAATCCTTTTATATTTAACTTCTTCTTTAAGAAATTTAAATGTGTTATTTTACAATCGAGTAGATTTATTGATTTTAGATGGATTCTTCGAATGAATTTTAAATCTCTTTCTTTTGGTTTAATAAGAAATTTAAACGTTATTTTCTTACCTAAGTGTTTACAATTTTAGGCCTTCATTATTAGTAGTAAATGGGTAAAGTAAATATATAAATGGTAATCCTAAAATGACTTTATCGTTGAGGTTCATGATCAAAACAAATGATGTTTTGAAACACATATTATCTCGACAGATATGTACTTTTGGTAATTTATATTTAATTTCCATTTGACCGCCATTAATGAAGTTTAATCTTTCACCGGTTTTCCTAAAATATTTGGTTGGGATCAAGCCTTCTCAATGCTTTAAATCAGACTGTGTCAACCAGAAAGCAGTAAAGTCAGATAGAGAAGCTTTTATCAACAACTGTGTTAATCGAGATGTACCATTTTTGAATGGTAATGTCTTTAATTCTTTTTAAGCGTGAGACCTTGAACAAAAAGATCAGATCATTTTTAACGCCGTAAGACTCAAAGCTCATTATCATGATTTTCATCACTAGATGAGGAGTCGTTAATTTGAAGACCAGATCTTTTATCTTCAAAATCCTTTTTAAATTAGAAACTTCTAATTTGAGATTAGTAATTTCTTTTTAAGTTTATTAACTTCTAGATTCAATTTCGAGGGTGATTTCTTTAATAGGAGTTTTAAATCTTTCTAATGTTTTATTAAGGCTAAAAATTGGTTTTTTTTTCGCTTTAATGAATTTTTCATTACTATCCTTAGTTAATAAATCCTTTAAACTGCTTAGTGTAATCGAGCCTTTAGTTTGGGATCGTAATTTTACTAATTAGATCAATTAATAAAGAACTTTCTTCGTCATCTTTGTTAATTACATTAATTTTTTTGTGCAACATTGCTTTCATTGCAATTGTCTGCATGCTAAATAGTGACTTCTCCCCGTATCACCGCTAGACGTGTTATTGCTTTTTTATTACTAGAGGGACTAGAAGATTCTTCATTACTACTAACATCATTTTCTATTCGCATAAGTTCTAGGATTTGCTCAAATTGTCTTCACTAGAAATATTTAAATCGATTTAATTTTTATTTTATTTTACATTCATTTTGTAATGACCCTTTTGTCCACAATTGTGGCAAATAACTTTACTTTTATCATATTTTTAGACTTAGATTTTTAATATTCTTTTTATTAGTAGTTTTGGGCTTATTATAATAATTGTCTTGATTTCTCTTTGCGTGGTAACGACGCTTTCTTTTATGATGTTTAGTAATTTTGTGAGATTCAATATGTTTATGCCTTGGCTTCCTCTTCCGAGGGAGCTATGTGGGTAAACCATATTGTTCACAAAAAGTGCCTAATTCATATTTAGCTTTCTTCTTATCTTTACTAGCTTGTTTAGCTAATTTGAAATCAATACACATTTTTAATCCAATTTTTGAATGTGACTTATTATATCACCGTAGGTTAAGTTATCATAATCAATGTAGCCAAGATTTTTACCCAATTCTTCATTTAACCTTATGGGCAAATAAAGAGGGTAAACCGTTGATGAATTTTTCTTTCCAAAAGGTTTATTACTTTCATCACAAGAACATAACTCTAGACGTAAAAACATCTTTGTACCACCTAAAGTCACTTAGAGTGGGACAAGTGAGATTACTTAATCGATCGTGAATTCTTTTCGTTATATTACCGGGAGTGCCAATGAAGTGTTTTATTATTGTAAATATAAGTGTATTAACTCCATCAAAGTGACCGATGCCAATATCTTCATTGAAAGATAGGTTGCCATCTTCATCCAAATTTGGGACGGCATGGATTATTGATATTCTAGTATCTTCAGTGAGATGTTTTTCCCACCAAGATCTTAGAATACCAGTGAATCCACTAACAATTAATTCAACAATATCTGGTTGAGATAGATTGTTGAACTTGGTGATGTAACTGTTTGCCACCATAGACATATGGTTTAATTTATTTAAAATTTCTTGTTCACTAAATCCATCAATGTTCCATTCGTAGATTTTATTAGATGAAACTGAGAACTGTTTATCTAGGTTTCTCTCTTCGAACTGTAAGTCCGGAGGAGTAGGTCTAGAATACCAATTCCTAGTTATACTAGTGTTTTTAACTGTTAATTTGTTAAGTTGATCATTTAAATCTGGTATTGAATCAGTATCAGAAATATCTGATTGATAACTTGTTTCATCATCAGTTTTAACTTGATCAATCGCGGCAATAGTACCACTTGTACCAAAGTGTTCATTTTAAGCTTTTGAATAACTTATCAATGGATTTAACTAAGTTATCATCATCGATGGTAATCCTAACTTGTGTCTATTTTCCGTAACTTTATTAAAGGATGTTCAATTTTAAATCGGTTTTTTAATAATAGATTCTTCAAACTTTTCTTCAATCCTATCTAGTCGCTTTCCAATCTGTTGCTAGATATTGATTACTAAAGTTTAATTGTTCAATAATTTTTTTATCATTGTTATTAGCATCCAAAATTTTGAATGGGCTGGCAACAATGCATTTATTTTTAACTGAGATTAGAACTGTTTCTAAAGGGGGATGACTAGATGAAACTTTTGACTTATCTTCTTTTACCCATCGTGTTTTGGTAATCACGTTACATTTACTTTGAAATTGTTCATACCAATCATAAAATGAAATATTCATTTTCTCATTTTTATAAATCTTTTCCATCTGCTTATTATTTTATCACGCCCTTTTCTCGTGGGGTGATTGGATCTAAATAGATGTCTTTTTTTCTTTATTAGATTTAGCATTAAAATCTTTTACTAGATTATCCCAGCTTTAGAAACTAACTCCTTTTGATAACTCTTAATTGATTGTTAATGGGGATATCAAAATCTGACTGAGTGGGCATCACAGAAGAAGTGGGAGAAGAAGAACTTTCTTCTTCAGCAAAATCTCTATGAGCATAACAAGGGTGACTGGTTTGACCTTGATTAAGAACGCCTTTTAACTTAACATTTTTGATTGAAGGATTACTGAGTACTTCAGTGTCTCTTCTAGTATGGATAACTGAAGGGGCTGAAGAACTGGAAATATCTTCAATAATTATTGGTGTCTTAGTACGTTCAAAACTAATTTTAACAGCCCATAGAAAATTGTTGAATATTTTCAATATTTAATAAATTATTAACTACTGGTCGTTGGGGTAATTCATTAGGTAAAGTCCATCGATCGGGAAGCGTAATATCCTTCCGTAGAATTGTTCTTGGAACTTGAATATTAGCATCAAGAGTAGTAGAACTTTGAATTAAAATCTGTTAAATCTTTAGGACTTTTATTTAAAGCATGAACATTCAAATTTGTTTTCATCGTTTTATAATAAATCCTATAAATTAAGGCAATAGGCTGAGAACCCTCAATCATATGAGTGATTTCACCTGAAGTTTTAATATTTAATGTTAAAGCCTTTAATAGATGCTGATCACTAAGACTTAGGGTGAAATCAGAAAGCAATTAAAATGGACAGTCCATCAGGTAAACTTGATTCCATAAGACCTATAATATCTGGGTGATAATTTAAAATCGAGCATCTCTGTATGTAGATAGATGCATGAGTTAATTCCTTTAATGTTTAATGGTTTTATCGCAACTTGAATTAATCCAATATGAATAAAATTGTAACCCTTTTTCCTATGTTTTTAATAACATCGTGGTCAAGAAGACTACAATTTTCATATTCTTTATTAATAGCGTAAACTTTTTCAACTGCTTTTGACGTTATAATCGCTTTTAAAATTATCTAAAAATGTTGATCGATAAATTTCTTTTGGAGAAACTCTTGGTATATTCCAATTGTGTAAGGCTTGACTAATATTTTCATAATCGTGAGACTCTTGGTTAACTATGTCTGGGATGAAGGTAAAGTTGACCTTTGACTAGTTGAAGAGTTAGATCTAAATAACCTATTCATTATAATCGGTTTCAAAATAAAATTTCACTCTTTATCTTCCATATGCACCCTCTTACCTTGAGTAGACTCATACCCAAACCTAATACCCAAATCGCTTTCACACAAGAGACTTACCTGGGTAGACGCGGACAAGGGTGGACTACAGTAAGTTAGGTGACTTCTGACAAAGAATTAGAAGATATTTTGAAAGTTGTATGAATGAAAGATTATAAATTTCTAATCAACAACTAGAACAAACAACAACTTGGCTTTGATACCATTTAGGATTACCATCTGATGATGATAACTTAGTTAAATCCATTGATAAGTTATTCAAAAAGCTTAAAAATGAACACCTGTACAAGTGGTACTATTATTATATATATATATATATATATATATATATATATATATATATATATATATATATATATAGGTCAGGATCGGTAAAGGATCTCTTACTTTCTTAAAATGAGGGACTTTTTTTTTGGTTTTTTACTTTTTTTTAAAACAACTAAAAAAAGTTTAATATTTTATGGGCGAAATTTTTTCATAATCTGATGTGTTTGGGTGTGATTTGAGTACGTATAACAAAACATGTATACGATCAAGGCATTTGTACCACCACTTTTTGGTATAGGTATTCAAAACACAAAAAACATCAGATTATGGAAAATTTCGATTCCATAAAATATTAAACTTTTTTTTAGTTGTTTTAAAAAAAAAAAAAAAAGTCCTCATTTTAAGAAAGTAAGGATCCTACTTGATCATTTCAGATATATATATATATAGGAGCCCTTCCATAGCAATCGGTTGCCATGAGAATGTGCAACAACCCCCTTTTGTCTGGATTGATAAACTTATTGGAAGGTGAGATTGAAACATAATATACCAAGCCAAGCACAACTTATACCGAGCTTTTATTTTAATATGAGCACCCACATAGTCAACATGTTGTCGGTTTATTGAAATAAAATGAATTTTTAATATTAAATAATGCTAAGATAGATAAGCAGTCTCTATTTGTGCCTTTTTTATAAAATACTCCAAAGTAGCTCCAAGCTCTTAATTTGTTAAAAAAAAAAAAAAAAATCCAACCGAGACAAGCTCTTACTCTTTGTTAAAAAAAAAAAAAAAAAAAAAAATTCCAAGACAAGCTCAACCTCTTACTACCATTTAAAAAAAAAAAAAAAAAAAAAAAAAAAAGCACAACCTCTCTTTGACTTGCACAAAAAATAAAAAAAAAAAAATCAATCAAAACCTAAGACAACCTCTTACTACACACACAAGTTCTTCAAGTTTTTTTTCTTATTCCAAATAAAATATTTGTTATTTTTTATAACTCTTTCATTTAATAACAAATAAAGAATTATAATTCAAATAAAAATAATATCCTATTTTATAAAAATATATTTTTATTTTTTTTATTTTATTTTTATAAAAATATTTTATAAAAATAAAGAATACAAAATATTTTATAACAAATAAAAATAGCAAATATTTTATATTCTTTATTTGTTATAAAATATTTTGTATTCTTTATTTTTTATAAAATATTTTTATAACAAATAGCAAATAAAAATAGCAAATATTTTATATTCTTTATTTGTTATAAAATATTTTATATTCTTTATTTGTTATAAAATATTTTTATAACAAATAGCAAATAAAAATAGCAAATATTTTATATTCTTTATTTGTTATAAAATATTTTGTATTCTTTATTTTTTATAAAATATTTTTATAACAAATAGCAAATAAAAATAGCAAATATTTTATATTCTTTATTTGTTATAAAATATTTTATATTCTTTATTTGTTATAAAATATTTTGTATTCTTTTTTTTTATAAAATATTTTTATTAAAAATAGCAAATAAAAATTATAAAATATATTTTTATAAAATAGGATATTATTTTTTATTTGAATTATAATTCTTTATTTGTTATTAAATGAAAGAGTTATAAAAATAACAAATATTTTATTTGGAATAGCAAATAAAGAACTTGATTGTGTGTAGTCGTAAGAGGTTGTGCTTAGGTTTGGATTGGATTTTTTTTTTTTAACGGTATTGTAAGAGCTTGTAGTAATTTGAGTATTTTATAAAAAAAAGGCAGTATTAAGATGTTTGTCTTGGGTCGGGCATTATTTAATATTAAAAATTCATTTTATTTCAATAAACTGACAACATGTTGACTATGTGGGGTCCTCATATTAAAATAAAAGTCGGTACAAGTTGTGCCGGCTTGGTATATTTATGTTTCAATCTCCAGCCTTCCAATAAGTTTATCAACTAAGATACAAAAAGGGTTATTAGACAGTTTTCATAGCAACCTAGGTTCTTTATGGAAGAATTCCCATATATATAATACAAAAATTTTGTACTAAAATCACGGGGATGCATGGGAAGCACAATTATGAGTTCCTACATGTGAAGTGTACTGATGAGCATGACCAAATTCTTCATGCTATTTAAACTTGGGGAGGAAAGTAAATAGAGGTGAAATTTTGAGGGGAAAAGAGTTCTTGTAATATATTTTTAAGATTTTACAGTTGATATTAAAAAATTTAAGATTTGATGATAAAAAAATCATTAAACATTTAAATAATTATCAAAATACTCAAAATTTGACTAGTTCATATACACTTTATCTCATTTGATCAATTTTATATATATATATTTTTCAGGTTAATGATTTTTTCTTTTGCCAAGGCAAAAAAATAATGAGACTCCAACTTTGTAAATGTTTTCTTTTTTAGTCTTTTTTGTTTATTTAAAGAATCTCAAGTTTTGCATAAGAGACATTATTATTTGAATTTATTTAAATGATTCATTTTCAATAATAAATTTAATATTAAAAGTTTTATAGTGATATTAACATAGAATTATCAAGCATGAGAAAAGTGGTAAGAGATCCTTCCTTGTATGCCACGACTGTAGGGGTTCAAAATTTTAAGAAAAATTTATCTTGTCAAAACGGGTAGTATTAACCTTTTTTTTTTCTTAATTTAGATTTGTTGTCCATTTCCCTTTCTCATTTATTATCGAATTTGATATTCTAATATCAAGTAATACTATTCACTACACTTACAAATTATATATATATATATAGAGAAGAAGGATCAAGAATTTTTACCCTTGCTCTAATCTCACTCGAAGCTCACCCCCTTTAGCGAGCGGACACGGCGATGGTTCGGATCATACAATCGTAAATCATACTTTTAGCGACGGACAACATATAACGTCGCTAAAAGTATAGACGACGGTTATATATAACCGAACCGTCACGCCATCCATCGCTAAAAGGAGGGTGAACTTCGAAGTGAGTTGGATAAGAGGTATGCTCGATCCCGACGAACGATATATATATATATGTCGGTCAAATCTAAAAGCGAACCTTAAAGAGCGAACCAAAGGCGATTTAACCGTCATCTTTTGGTGTCTATGGCATTTGTTCGATCCGTCGCCATAGCCATATAGTCTTTGGCGGCGGGTGAACTGTCGCCATAGACACTAAAAAGACGACAGTTAAATCTTTGGTTCGCTTTTAAAGTTCGCTTTTAGCCTCTCATATATATATATATATATATATATATGTGTGTGTGTGTGTGTGTGTGTGTGGATAATGATTCATAACATATATTTGTTATGAATTTTTATAGGGCATACATTATTTATACCATTTGAAAACAAGATGGAATGACCATAATTAAAAATTGAAAATCGACGTACGCTACTAAAAGTAGCGGATGGTTAATTAACTATAATTTATGATTTATTAACTAGGGTTAATGGTTTATTAACTAGGGTTTACTATTTATAAATCGGCTTATTAACTCTTTTTTTAAACTAATAAACCCTAAATCTAATTAAAAAATGAGTTAATAAATCCTAAATAATGGTTAAAAAATCCTAAACCCTAGTTAATTAATTGAAATTATAGTTATTAAAGTCAAACTCTTATTTTGATTAGCGTCTACTACTATTAGTAGCAGATGGTATGAATTTTTTTAACCATTCGCTACTAGTTGTAGCGGATCTTATCATGATAGTTATTTCTTATTTTCAATGATATAGATGGTGTATATTTATAAAGATCCATAGGAAATATATATATAGGATCAAGAGCATTCCTCTTAAATAACATTCCTCCTTAAATAACACTCCTTTATTAAAATGACGTCGTTTTGGAGTGACTTCAAAGAGAGTGGTCCTACTTGTTTTTCTTTTATTTACAAAAATGACACACACGGCCACTCCAAAACGAAAGGAGTGCTATTTAAGGAGGAATGTTATTTAAGATGAATGCTCTTGATCCTTGCTCTCTCACTATATATATATATATAACGCAGGATATGAGATGAGACAGGAGAGTAGAGTAAAAATAAGTCACTATGAACTCTGTTGGGTTTTGTGTTCACTAGCGTAAGTGGGCTATCTAATTGGGCCTCGCCCCCAGTAGGCCCATCAAGCATTATGCTCCACTAGATTTCTAAGTCAAATAAGTTCGGGCTCGTTGCCTCTTGCCGCTTAAACTAATTACTATATCTAATATTAAATCTTGTATAGTAGTTAACTTTACTATAAGATATCTACTATAGAATTCCTACTAGTAATTGTAATTCTATTGAGACGGTTTAACTAAACTAAAAGTATAAGATAAACAATAATGTTACGTTTGGATTGAAGTAATAAAGGTAAGAATAGAATGATTCATTCATATTGAATGAAAAAATTATGTTTGATTCCGATTGGAATAGATTGAATCATTCTTATTTCTCTAAAATTTATGAATTTTATTCTTTAGGGTAGAGAAAATATGAAATAACTCATTTCAACTAGAATGGAATGAATCATACTATTCTCCATTCCATTCATTCAATCCAAACATAACGGAAAGGTATACAATCTTACTCTCATGCAAGAGGTATCTTCAATGGCTCAAGTCGTTAAGTTCTTTCTGGTGGTTCCTTTAGTGCAGATTCCTTTCTAAGTTGGTGGTTGAACATGCAGATAAATTTGAGCATTAAGAGACCCATTTGTAAAATAAAAGTATGAATACTAATATATCTTTGTTTTATATATACTTTTAAAAATAATAAATTGTTAGTTTAGTAGTATGATATAATAATATTTATGATTTTAAGGTAAGAAATATAACTAGAATTGAGCAAAAAACGGGTAAAATCGAATAATCGAATATAACAAAAAAAAATGGAATTATTTTGATAATTCGGTCATTTTCTGCAATTCGATTATAACCGTTTACTATCCGGTTTTCGGGTTTGGATACGATTACTAAAATTTTAATATTCGATTACCTGAATAACTGAATAAACATTTAAAAAAAATTGAAGACTAACTCTTTATGAGTTAAATACTTGCAACTCAGTACTCACTCTCCTCCACAACCACTTTGCCTTTCATTAGTTAGCTTCTGCCAACTCTCCTCTCCTCCACAACCAAATGATCCAAAGACTCCTCCACTCCGGCCTCTCCCCAACTCCGGCCTCCACCTTCGGTCCCCCGCCCCTCTGCGTTTATGGGCCTTTAAAGTCTCATATCTCATCTCTCATCTCAGATCTGCCTCTCATGTCTTAGATCTCATCTCTCAAGTCTCATATCTCATATCTCACAAAGTGAATAGTGAACACCTTGAAGGTATTGTAGACTTGTAGTATCTGTTTTATGGGTTCATGAGTCATTCAAAGTTGGAATACTTTTTTCAAGAATTAGAAGACAATTTGAACTGATGGGTACTTTACCAAAAGTAACATACAGACACACAATTTGAATCTTTGATGACGAATCACTCTAATACTCTATAGTTAACTGTTGAGACTTATTTGTCTGAATCGTTTAAAGGTTATATGTTTTTGAATCAGATATTGGTTCATCAATATGGTAATTAGATATTTGTAATGACTTTTTTTTGTTTGGTAAAAATGAAATTTAATTTCGGTTATTAACCGAGATTACCAAATAGTAAATTTGGTTATTCGGTTTTTGGTTATTCGGTTATTATGTAATTCGGTTAATTTTTAAGACACCAAAATTATATAAATTTTGGATATCGGTTATAACCGAATATTCTATTCGGTTTGGTTATAATCGAATGATCAGTCCTAAATATAAGCACGAATTCTCAAACAAGTACTAAGATAAATAAATGAGATTGTGAGGTTAAGCTAAGACAACAACAAAGGGAGCCAAGCAAAGTATATATACTCCATCCACCGTCTACCTTAAGCAAGTATTTCCCTATTTATTGTCGAAAGAAATTAAAGAGAATACAATATATATATATATATATATATATATATATATATATATATATATATATATATGGGTAATGATCCATATTATGTATTTGTTATGGATCCATATAGGATATATATCATCTATACTATTGAAAATAAGAAGGAACGATCAAGATTAGAAACTAAAAATCAATGTCCGCTACTAATAGTAGCAGACGATAAAAAAACCATTTAGCGTCCGTTATTATTGTTAGTTCCTAGTTCCTAGTAGGCACAATAGTTATCTAGAAGGGGGGGGGGGGGGGTTGAATAGATATTTAAAAAATCTTTTCGTTTTAATTTTGTTAGTTGATGATGATTAAAACTTAGCGAAATTAATGTTTGTTTTAATCTCCTTTACGAAGTAGTGGAGTTATGAGAAGTGAGGCGATTATAAGCAGTTATAGCGAGATATAGCAGTTATAGTAAGAAAGTAAAAGACACAGTCGTTTTAAGTGGTTCAGATCACTTAAAGCTCCTAGTCCACTCTTCTACTCCTCGAGTAGGAAATCCACTAAGGATGTCTTTTACAACTTCTTAATCACATTGATTCCTTCTCAGACGGTGAGCCTAGGAACTTCTTAGTTCACTCTTGAACTCTTCAAGTCCAAAGCAGACTTGGCTCTCTTCTGATTCACTTAGAACTCTTCAAGTCCGATGAGACTTGGAACTTTTCTTGATTGATTGGTAGATGTTGAGTTCTCGATGGTTGCTACTCAATTCTTTGTTTAAGCACTTGTTCGAAAAAGAATCGAGTAGTGGAAAGCAAGCTTTTCTATTTCTCAGATCGTAGAGTTGAGCTTTGAGAGTTCTGTACATTTTTGTTCAGTGCTTGCTTGCCTCTCTCATCTGCTTGATTTGCATATATGTGATCTTGAAAACTATCCGTTGGATCCATCCATTGAAGCATTAAATGCGTTTGACCTTTCTGTTCTTTGATGGAGACTTTTCTGCACATCTTCTGAAATTGCATTCTGGCCCACTGACACAGCAGACTGCTTTCTCACCTAACACTTGAAAAGGTGTTTCCCCCCTTACCAAAGGTACTTTCCTTAGCTTCTTCAATACACTTCTTTGTTGCATACTAAGGATATTTCTTATGACTTTGGGACTGGTGAGTACTACAACGTTTAGAATCCATTCCTCATATGTTAGAGTTTGTCTCCACATAAATCGTGAGGCTTGATGCTTCTGACACAAGACAGATGATACTCTACGATTCAGATCATGGTACTCTACGATTCAGATCGTGGTACTCTACGATTCAGATCGTGGTGACTTGTCGCCTTGGTGCTTGGTCTGATGCTATCAGCCGAGAGCACTACGATTTCTCTTAACTATTTGCACACTACGATCTTCTCTTGCTTGAGTTGTAAACTCTACGTTTTCGAGAGCACATTACGATCTTTGAGTTGGCTCGGCAAATGTTGGGACCACTTTATGATTTTTGAAGAGGCCCTTCAAGGCATACACACTACGATCCTTGAAGCTCTACGTTTCTGCCTTGACTTCTGTAATGTTGATCAGATTGATACACTACGAATTCTTCGAATCCTATCTATTATATCTCAAGATCAATCTAACAGCTTTGATCTCTCTATCTATACATTCATTTCCAGAATGATACACATTAAGAGCTTAGATCAACCTAACAAATTTGATCTATCACTAAGTCCTTGTACATATATTCCTTGAAGGACTTTACAAATAATCATGAGCATTTATGTTTAAACATCAAATTAACATATGCATTCTCCCAACAATCTCCCCCTATTTGATGTTAACATAACCAAGGAGATTTTGTTTTCATGATTATTAGTATGTAGATGCAATTTCAGGAAATTTAAACATGACTTAGTATTTTAGTGAGCAGCTGAAATTTCTAGAGAATAAGCATGAATTTATTGATGATTGAAGAGTATTACAATTTAGCTTTACATCAATAAGAATTTAAACTTTCACTTATCTCTATTTCTTTGGTCTTTTGCGTGGAGGATTGGCATACTCCTCAGTCCTTCTTTTACTGCTTACTTCATCCCTTCTGGCTATCTCTTCCAGCTCACTTGGGCTTATCCTTGGGTTGTGATCATGCCTATTCATGAATCCAGGATCTCCAATTGGCATTCTTAGGCCTGTGGTGGTCACATTTGTGAATTTGGTAGTCGGCCCTTGACTCCTTATTGGCTGAGCCATCAAGACTTCATGCTGATCAGATCGTTGAGTCTGATTGCTTGATCGTGGAGTCTGTTGGTGGAATTGTCTTGTAGGAGGGCTTCTTGATGCTTGAGTGTGAAATTGTCCTCTGCCTCTTCCCTATCTTCCTTGAACTCCTCTGCCTTTGCCCTGGCCTCCTTGAACTCCTTTCCCTTTATTCTCCCACTTTATGCCAGCATCAAGGGTTCAAATGTCTTCAAATAGTCGAGTCACTCCTTGGACAAGTTCGTTGAGTTGGCTTTGCATTTGAGCAATGTCCTCTCGATTTTCCTTGACCGGGGCTTGGATCGAGCTTCTTTGTTAGGAGGCGGCTAGAACGATGTCGATTTGCTATTCTTGGTTTACATAGGCTTTCAAATTGCAGGATTGAAGCTTTTCAGTTGATGATGTTCTCCATCATAAGGTTATTTTGGGCTTCTTGAGATTTCTGCATTTCAAGAACAGCCTCTCTTTGTTTGGTGGCTATCCGGAAGTGAATCTCATCTTTGTCCTTCATGCTTTGAAGTATTTCCTTGATAATTTCCCTCAGCTTCTTTGTAAGCTCAACGTTCAGAGTGCTGGGGAGATTATTTGCAGCAGTGATCATTTGATTCAGCCAGAGATGAATGTGGTCTGAGTGAGTTTCTAAGCTTTCATCGATGTTTTTGACCATGTTCTTGGACACTTCATTCAAGTCATCTTACGTGGGCAGATTTGTGAGTGGATCACTGGGTTGAGGATTGTTTAATGGAGGGGATGTTTTGTGGGATTGATCTTGTAGGGAGTAGAGGGCAAGATCTAGATTAAAGTATTCTTTGTTGGACGAGGAGGGAATATTCGATGGAGGGGACTGGGTTCGGATGTTTGAGTTTGGTGATTCTACGATTTGAGGTGGAGACTCTGCAATGAGGCTAGAGTCCGTGATCGTAGAGATGATGGGTTGTGAGAGCAATATGAAGTTTGGAATATCTGGTTCATCAATCACAAACTTTTGGGATTCTGTAATTGAGACTTGACTTGGTGGATTCAAAACTACTTCCAACCAACTTGGGAATTCATAGAATTGGCTTGAAAAAGATAGGGGATAATGGTTTAATCGGAAAAAAGATTGGAATAGATAATACCTCATGCACCACTCTTTAGGAGGGTTCATTTGTGATGAGTTTCTTGGCAAATTTGAAGGTGCCTGCGAAACCATGAGCCAGCACAGTGATGGCTGGGTATTCTTTGAAGCTCCAGAACATGTGGTTCCAAGAATTTAGGATTTGGGCTTGATGATATGGCATCATGGGTAGGTAAGAGAACATCTGATTGTAGAGATAACTTCTATACCCATCTTTGCCCACACCAGTGATCTCAAGGTCATCATCATCTTCTTCTCATTTTTCTTTTGGGGATTCCTGTATCTCAATTACTTCATTTTTCTCTTGCTCTTGCTCTGGTTCTTCCTAATTTTGTGTGGAAGTAGCTTCTTCTGTCAAGGGAATATCATGAGGCTCCCCCTCAACTTGATCATCTTCTAGTAAGCTCAAAAACTCCCCCTCAGCTGGAGCATTTTCTAGAGCTTCAGGCATCTCCCCCTCAGCTGGTGTATTCTCTATCATAAGAACATAAGGGATTTCCCCCTCAGTTGGAGCATCGTCCTCTTGGCTTGCTTTACACAGTTCCTTTTTGGCAGCCATACTCTTGTCTTCCTCCTTGAGCACTTTTTTATTTTCAAGGATATATTTCTTGACCAGCTTTCTTTTTGATTTTCTAGACTGAGCCACAACCTTAAGACTTTCTTGAACTTTAGTTTTGTCTTGTTGATCACCCAGACTATCAGATGTGGTAGATTCTTTGCTCGAGGTGTTTGGTTTGGTCAGTACGATCAGTAGAGACTCTACGATTGAAGAGATGGATGGCCTTTTAGATTTGTGGCTGACCTTATTCTTCTTCAGCAGCTGAGATATGGTGGCTCTATCTTCTTACGCTTGACTTTCTTTGTTGTTTCTTTCTCAGGATCCTTAGAGTCTCAATGTCAGAGGATTCTACTGGTTTATCAGTTGTGGATCCCTGGGGTTCTTCTTCCATTCTAGCCTTAAGCTTCCTCTTGCCCTTGCTTTTTCTGATAAGGACAGAGGGTTCTCCTTTGGTTGTTTCTTCTTCTTCTTCGATCTCCTTGACAACAGACATATTTCCTGGAAGGCCTGAATCCTTCAGATCACCAGTTCTTCCACTGGACTCGGTCATCATGCGTACATACTCAGCTGGGTTCCTTTTCCAATTCTCTAATAATTGCTGGGTCATTCGTCTGTTTTGGTTGATAGCTTCTCCTTCATCGTCCCCAATTTTTTCACCTAGAGCAGACTGTAGAATGATACTTATGAATCGCCCGTAGAGCATCTTTTGAGGGCTTTTTGACTTTTTTGAGTTGGTAATCCACTTTTCAATCCATTCAAGCAATATGGCTCCATAGTTAAGTTGTATTCCATAACACATGGCAGTCATGAGCTTGAGTTGTACTTCATTCACAGAGTCATGACCTGAGCTCTTGCAATATATACATTTTCCAACAATATCAGCTAGAAATTCATACCTCTGTGGAAACTCCTTCTTCTTGTATCCTTTCACAGAGGGGAGTTTCTTGTGATGCATTCTTTTAAGTCCCTCTTGGAAGCCCATGCTATCTATGAATGGACATCCTTCAGATTTGAGACCTAGGGCAAGGTTGATGTCTTTGGCCTTCAGTCTGATTTCCACTTCCTTTACTTTCGTAGTGATGGTGTCGTTTTCAAACACACCATTCCTGTAGAATTCTTTCACTAGTTTGGGGTAGATCAATGTGTCTGTACCCAAAGCTTCTTCGAGACCCGCCTTCTTTAGTAACGACAGAGTCTTGTGAAATTTGTGTTCAGTAGTGTTGAACTCGTCAAAATAGAGTCTGTAGCCGGAGATAACACTGGAAGCCGCCATTGATTTTCTTGCAGGAAATGTGATTGACTGAGCTTTCTTCTGATCTAGGGTTTCTATTTTGAGAAAGGATGAGGGAGATATTCTTTTGAACTTCTGATTTCAAAAAGGTTCTTTCAAATAGTACATGTAACTTCCCTCTCTCCATTTTGCTTAGTGGGACAAGTGTCGACTTTTGCTTGGCTCTACAAATTTGACTGATAAGGATTGTACTGATTTGCCCTTGGCTCCTGCAGAGCTGATGTGTCCTTAGGGAGGACTACAATCGTTGAGGTAGTTTTGTGATCATTGAGTCTTCTTTGCATTTGTCGAGTCTGAACTACGATCGTTGAGTCTGTCCAGCAATCATCGTGTCTGAGCTACGATCGTTGAGTCTGTCCAACAATTGTCGTGTCTGAGCTACGATCGTTGAGTTTGTCCAGCAATTGTCATGTCTGAGCTACGATCGTCGAGTCTGTCCAGCAATCGTCGAGTCTATTCCAGCAATTATCGTGTTTGAACTAAGATCATCGAGTCTGACCAGATCCTGGTGATGAGTTTTTGACATAGCATTCTTTTAAGGTAGCTCAAGAAGGGCCAACATCTTGGAATGAGTCAAGGGTTAGGTTTATTTCTGAGGCGCTTATCAGAGAGATTGCTTTGTTTTGAGACTTATCATCACAGGATGCTCCTCTTGATGGTTAGGGTTCTGTTATCGCTGAGTCTGCACTACGATGGTTGAGTCTATCCTACGATCGTTTTCTTTCATGTCACTTCAGCTCTACGATCGTGGACTTCCCTTAATCATGTCTACGATTTTGAGCCTTACCTTTTGTATCTGTTATGGTTAGCACAAACTAGAGCATATATTTCATGGTTGTAAATTTAGCATGCCTAGCTCACTTATTAATTTATTAAATCTGGATTCATCTAGAGGTTTTGTAAAAACATCAACAAGTTGATTTTCAGTAGGGATATATTGTAAAGATATAGTTCCATTTTACACATGATCCCTAATGAAGTGATACCTTATTTCTATATGCTTAGTCCTAGAATGCATAACATGATTATGAGTTATTGCTATGGCACTTGTGTTATCACAGTGAATGGGAATGGATTTGAATTCAAACCCATAGTCAGCTAGCTGATTTTTTATCCATAGGATCTCGAAATGCTACGTGCAATGACAATATATTAAACCTGCGGTTGAAGTAGAATCTGAAGTTTTGCTTCTTGCTAAACCAGGACACAAGTTTGTTTTCTAGCAATTGACAGGTGCCACTGGTACTCTTTCTATCTATTTTGCATCCTGCAAAATCAGCATCTGTGTATCCTGTTAGTTCAAATGAGGATTCCTTGGGGTACCATAGCCCCAAGTAAGGTATACCCTTGAGATACCTGAAAATCCTCTTTACAGCAGATAAATGTGATTCTTTAGGGTTAGCCTAAAATCTAGCACATATGCATATTGCAAACATTATGTCTGGTCTACTGGCAGTTAGATATCAAAAAGAGCTTATCATACCTCTATATTGAGTTATATCAATACTTTTACCTTTTTCATCTTTGTCAAGTTTGGTTGCAGGAGCAATTGGGGTTTTCATGGGAGAGGCTGATTCCATGCCATACTTCTTAAGTAAATCTTTGATGTACTTGGCTTGGTTTATGAAGATTCCTTCATCAGTATGCTTTACTTGTAGTCCAAGGAAGAAATTTAGCTCACCCATCATGCTCATTTCAAACTTGCTCTGCATTAACTTGGAGAATCTCTTGCATAACTTTTCGTCAGTAGAACCAAAAATAATATCATCAACATATATTTGAACCAATAAGACTTTGTCTTTATGCTTTCTAAGAAATAATGTGGTATCTACTCTACCTCTAGTGAACCCATTTTCAATCAGGAAGTTAGTTAGTGTTTCATACCATGCTCTAGGTGCTTGTTTAAGACCACATAAGACTTTGTCTAATCTATAAACATAATTGGAAAGAGATGGATTGATGAAACCTGGAGGTTGCTCTACATAGACTTCTTCTTGAAGTTCTCCATTCAGGAATGCACTTTTGACATCCATTTGGAAGACCTTGAACTTCATGTGAGCAGCAAAGGCAAGAAAGATTCTGATGGATTCTAGTCTGGCAACAGGTGCAAATGTCTCATCATAATCAATGCCTTCTTCTTGAGAATAACCCTTGGCCACCAGTCTTGCCTTATTTCTGGTTATAACTCCATCTTCATCCATCTTGTTTCTGAAGACCCACTTGGTTCCAATGACAGGATGACTATTTGGTCTTGGTACCAATCTCCATACTTTGCTTCGTTCAAATTGGTTGAGTTCTTCCTGCATGGCTTCTATCCAGCTGGAGTCTTCCATAGCATCCTCTATCTTCTTTGGTTCTACTTGTGACAGGAAGCTTAGATAAAAGCATTCATTCTGTGTGGCAGCTCTTGTTTTGACTCTTGCACTTGGATCTCCAATGATTAGATCTTGAGTGTGATCTCTAGCCCATCTATTTCCGGTTGGAACATCTGTCTCGATAACTTCTTGTATTAAATCTTCAAGATCTATTTCTTCTTCTTGGTGTGGAGGTTCGTTGTCTTGCGTAGACCTCTCTACGATCTCATTTTCTTGCTCAACGATTTCCTTTATCGGCACTACGATCGTAGTGTTGAGATCGACGACTTCATAAGTAGTGTATGCACTTATCTCGGTCGTAGTGTCTTGAAGCACTGATTTGTCTAAGTCTGTTTCATCAAAGATGATGTGAATCGAGACTTCAACACTCAGTGTCTTCTTGTTGAACACTCTGTAGGCCTTACTGTCTGTTGCATATCCAAGAAAGATTCCTTAGTCTGACTTGGGTTGAAATTTTGTTAGGTACTGCTTTCCATTGTTGAGAATGTAGCATGCACAGCCGAATACATGAAAGTTGCTGACACTTGGCTTTCTTCCTTTCCACAGTTCGTAGGGTGTCTTCTTGATCGTAGAGTGTATCAGTGATCTATTCTGCGTGTAACATGTAGTATTGATGACTTACGCTTGAAGTATTGAGTAAATGAAATTTCTTTGCTAGTAGAGTTCTTCCACCTCTATCAAAGTTTTGTTCTTTCTTTCAGCTACACCATTTTGTTGAGGAGTTCGTGGAGCTGAGAAGTTATGATTGATGCCATTATGCATGCGAGAATGGTCCATTTCTGAGAAGTCGAATTCTCTTCCATGATCACTCCTTATAAACTTGATTTTCTCTCCTTTCTCGTTCATCACCAGTTTGAACATCTTGATCAATTGGGAGCTCATTTCATCCTTTGAGGTTAGGAAGAATACCCATGTGAATCTGGTGTAGTCGTCGACTATAACTAGAGAGTATCTTTTTCCTCCAAGACTAGTTATTGGAATTGACCCAAATAGATCCATGTGGAGTAATTGTAGGGGCTTGTCGATAGAGTTGACAGTTTTGCTCTTGAATGAGCTTCTGGTTTGCTTTCCAAGCTGACAGGCATTGTATGGTCTTTCTTTTACGAAGTTGAACTTAGGTAGGCCAGCAACGAGATCTTTTGATGTCAGTTTGGACATGCTTTTGAAGTTTAAGTGGGACAACCGCTATGCCATAGCCAGCTTATTTCTTCAGATGCTTTTGCTAGAAAACATATTATCTCGTCTGAGCTTAGTTGACTAAGATTCATTGTGTAGACATTTCCTTCTCTTGTCCCGGTTAGCTTTACAGCAGATGTCTTTAGATCTCTGACTTGACACTGGTTGTTGAGGAATGTTACTTGGTGACCCTTATCGCAGAGTTGGCTGATGCTTAGAAGGTTGTGTTGGAGACCTTCCACATATGCTACTTTCCTGAAAGATACTGCACCATTGCCAACAGAGCCGTATCCTCTTGTCTTACCCGGGCCGTTGTCTCCAAAGATGACTAAGGGACCCTCCTTTTCTATGTAGTTCAATAGAAGGGCTTTGTTCCCTGTCATGTGTCTTGAGCATCCACTGTCCAGATACCAGGTTGTGATCGTGGAGCTCTTTCCCTGTCATAAAGTTTAACCTTCATTTTGGTACCCATATTTGCATGGGTCCTATTTTGTTAGTGCCCTTGGGGACCCAAATCTGTTTGATCTTGGGTCTCACATGCATGGAATTATAATAGCACTTGGCAGCCTTGTGACCAAATTTATTTCATATAAAACATCTAGTATGATGCATGCCTGTGTGTGTATGATTATTCATCCTCCATTTGGACTTGTGTGATTCTTTAGTTGTCCTTCTGTTAAACTGATTCTCCTTCTTCCACGTGTCCTTGGATTTCATAAATAGTGATGAGTGTGCCTTACCTCTACTGTACCTTCCCAGTTGATTCGTAGAGTTGATATTACTTGACTCTACAATTCTTCGAGGTTGGTGAGTAGAGGTTGGGTTTCTCGTCTCTTTTATGAAGCCCAGGCCAGCGTGAGACCTTTTACTCCTTTGAGTATGGATGGAAATAGTAGAACAAGGTTGAACTGGTTCTTCCTTCTGTGAGGATTTCACAAAGGTAATGCTTCCACTAAAACTTGAGGCATTACTAGTGCTAGTTTCCTTTGTCTTTTCCACACATGGCTCTGAGATGGATTCCCCAAAGTCTAGGCCTGTTCTGTCGAATGTACTTCTTTGACTAGAGAGCAGGGAGTCCATGGATGATGAGGATTTGTTCCATGTAGAGATAGTCTTTTCTAGTTTCTCAATTTTAGAGGTTAGATTAGACTTTCGTTGTGTATTGAGTTTATTTATGCATTTTAAGATTTCATTCTCGACCTCAAGCTTGGAGAGAGAAGGTTAGTACTTAGAAGAAATTTGTTTCAAGCTCTTTTTGAACTTTCTTTTCTCCTCTTGAAGAAGTGAATGATCCTTAGACAAAACTACGAACCACTTCATGTATTGATGTAGATCGATTGGTTATGCCATGCGGTGCGGTTCTTAAATCATTTATGTCTACATCGGGAGAGTTGAAGTCAAATACCTCATCGAGACTTACTTCATGTATGTTGGAGTTTTGTTTGTCCTTTGTATGTTTGGCCATTAGGCACAGATTAACCATTTGTGGTTCTTCATCATCTCCAGAATCAGGATTGGAGTCATTGTCTGAATCACTCCACGATTCTCCAGCTACCAGGCCTTTGTCTCTCTTCTGAGACCTTTTGTTGCCTTTGTATTCCTTCTTTGCATGTGATTTCTTCTTTAGTTCTTCTCTGAGAGGTTTGTTGCAGCTGGCAATGAAGTGGTCAGGCTTCTTACAGTTGTAAAATAGATCATTCATTTGCTCCTGGCTGTTGTAATTGCTGACCTTCTTTGGCTTGCTGGTTTTGCCTTGACGCATGAACCTTCTTAGTCTTTTTACCAGCATAGCATAGTCTTCATCATCGTCTTCATCATAATCAGAGTCAATCTCAGTGTTGACCTTAGATGCACCTTCAGTTGCCTTGAGAGAAACACCCTTATCTTTCTTTCTTCCTTCTGATAGGGTTTCAGCTCGTTGAGTCAGCTCCAGTTCGTATGTCAGGAGATTACCATATAGTTGTTGAACTGTCATCTCATGAAGATTCTTTGACTCTCTTATAACAGTGGTTTTGGCATCCCACCTGCTTGGTAGGGCTCTTATGAGCTTTATGATCAGATCTTTGTTTGGATAGATCTTCCCATATGCTCGTAGAGAGTTGAGCAGAACGTTGAATCTCTCATAGGTGGCAGTTACATTTTCTCCTTGAACATGAGCAAACATTTCATACTGCTGTGTCAGGAGTGATTGTTTGTTTTCTCTTACTTCTTCAGTTCCTTCGTGCATGATGAGTAGTGCTTCCCAAACCTCCTTAGCTGTTTTGCTGTTGGCAACATTTTCTAACAAATCGTCTTCTAAGGATTGAAACAAGATGTTCTTGGCCTTTTTTTCAAGTTGGACAGCTCTCTTCTCGTTGTCTGTCCACTCCTCTTTGACTTTGATTTGTATTCTGTTTGGATCGTCTGTGGTTAGTGTAAGCTTTTTTGGAACATAGGGCCCATTCTGAACGGTCTCAAATAGATCTTCATCTATTGAGTCCATGTATGCTTGCATCCTGACTTTCCAGTTTGCAAATTTATCCTTGTTGCACATTGGTGGCTTGCTGCCTCCTCCAGTCCTTGATTTGCTTGGTACGTGTGCCATTGGATCTACTAAATCTTATAAGCTGTAAAATAGAACCAGCTCTGATACAAATTGTTAGTTCCCAGTAGGCACAATAGTTATCTAGAGGGGGGGGAGTTGAATAGATATTTAAAAAATCTTTTCGTTTTAAACTTGTTAGTTGATGATGATTAAAACTTAGCAGAATTAATGTCTGTTTTAATCTCCTTTACGAAGTAGTGGAGTTATGAGAGTGAGGAAGTTATAGTCGTTATAGTAAGAAAGTAAAAGACATAGTCATTTTCAAAGTGGTTGAGCACTTAAAGCTCTAGTCCACTCTTCTACTCCTCGAGTAGAAATCTACTAAGGATGTCTTTACAACTTGTGAATCACACATATTTCTTCTAGACCCGGTGATCCAGGAACTTCTTAGTTCACTCTTGAACTCTTCAAGTCCAATGAGACTTGGCTCTCTTCTGATTCACTTAGAACTCTTTAAGTCCAAAGCAGACTTGGAACTTTTCTTGATTGATTGGTAGATGTTGAGTTCTCGATGGTTGCTACTCGATTGCTTTATTTAAGCACTTGTTGAAAGAAGCTGAGTGGTGAGCAAGCTTTTCTATTTCTCGGATCGTAGAGTTGAGCTTTGAGAGTTCATACGTTTTTGTTCGATTGCTTGCTTGCCTCTCTCATCCGCTTTCGATTTGCATATATGTGATCTTGAAAACTATCCATTGGATCCATCCGTTGAAGCATTAAATGCGTTTGACCTTTCTGTTCTTTGATGGAGACTTTTCTGCACATCTTCTGAAATTGCATTCTGACCCACTGACACAGCAGACTGCTTTCTCACCTAACATCTGAAAAGGTGTTTTCCCCCTTACCAAAGGTACTTTCTTTAGCTTCTTTAATACGCTTCTTTGTTGCATACTAAGGATATTTCTTATGACTTTAGGACTGGTGAGTACTACAATGTTTAGAATCCATTCCTCATATGTTGGAGTTTGTCTCCACATTAATCGTGAGGCTTGATGCTTCTGACACAAGATAGATGATACTCTACGATTCAGATCATGGTACTCTACGATTCAGATCGTGGTACTCTATGATTCAGATCATGGTGACTTGTCGCCTTGGTGCTTGGTCTGATGCTATCAGCCGAGAGCACTACGATTTCTCCTAATTATTTGCACACTACGATCTTCGCTTGCTTGAGTTGTAAACTCTACGCATCTGAGAGCACATTACAATTTCTGAGTTGGCTCGGCAAACGTTGGGACCACTATACGATTTTCGAAGAGGCCCTTCAAGGCAGGCACACTACGATCCTTGAAGCTCTACGTTTCTACCTTGACTTCTGTAATGTTGATCAGATTGATACACTACGAATTCTTCGAAGCCTATCTATTACATCTCAAGATCAACCTAACTGGTTTGATCTCTCTATCTATACATTCATTTCCAGGATGATACACATTAAGAGCTTAGATCAACCTAACAAATTTGATCTATCACTAAGTCCTTGTACATATATTCCTTGAAGGACTTTACAAATAATCATGAGCATTTATGTTTAAACATCAAATTAACATATGCATTCTCCCAACAACTATTAGTAGTAAACGTTAATGCTTTAACTTATTAACAAGGGTTTAGGATTTATTAGCCAAAATTTATAGTTTATTAACTAGGGGTTAATGTTTATTAACTAGGGTTTATAAAAAGGATTTAGGGTTTATTAATCAAGGATTAGGGTTTATTAAAGTTGCGAATATGTAAACCCTGGTTAATAAAACATAGACCCTAAACTCTGGATAATAAACCATAAATATTTATTTAATCAGGATAAGGGTTATTAACCAAGATTTATAGTTTATTAATCAGGGTTAGGGTTTATTAACTATAGTTTATAAACCAAGATTTAGGGTTTATTAATCAGTGTTTAAGGTTTATTAGTTGAGAAAGTACAAGTTATAGATATATAAACCCTAAACCCTGGTTAATAAACCTTAAACTCTGGTTTATAAACCATAAACTCTAGTTATTAAACCATAAGTATTAATTTATTGGTAAAGCCAAACCCATTCTGATAAGTGTCTGCTACTATTAGTAACGAATGCTAAGTATTAATTTTTTAGCATTCTCACGGACGTCGATTTTTAGTTTCTAGATCGTTCTTTCGTATTTTAAATGTTATAAATGATGTATGCCCTATAAATATCCATAGCAAATACATGTTAAGGATCATTCTCATATATATATATATAGGGTCTGCATCCATGGCAATCGGTTGCTTGGAGCAATCAAAAAAAGCCATGACACATGATAAGTAGGTTGTATACCTACTTATTGGATGCTAACTTACCATAATTGTTGTTTAATCTTAGTCGTTTTAGTTACTTTTCATGCATTTCTTCTCTTTTTGTAGGATTCACGTTCGAAAACTCACTCGGTGGCTTCGCTCGTGAAATGGAGGACAAATTGGCATGGCAAACATGAAACATGGTGCACGGGAGCAAAAGTGGCTAAGGCATTAGAAGAAGAAGTCAGGGTAAGCAAAAGACAACATGGTGTGCAAAAAGTCAAGTTGCAAAGTGATGAATGAGAAGAAGCAAATTGCACGAGCGCAATTGCTTTGGAAAGCAAAAGAAAACCGGTAATGGTGCACACCAAGCCTAATTGTCGATGCCACCCAGCGTGACTACGCATGAATTAAAGCACAAAGTCGGTAGCAATTGTCTTGCGATTACTAAAGACTTATAGGATGACTTTTCATTTAAGTGACCTATAGAAATCTTTCTTGAATGAGGTGTCATTTCAAGTTAGGGTATAGATATAAATAATTTTTATTGCCTCTTTGAGACATATAGAAGCACAGAGAGAACCTAAGGCATAATCATCTCATTATTTTGCATCTCTCTTGCTTTCTACTCTATTTTCTCTAGATTAGCTTAGATTAGGGCTAAAATTGGGAACATTGAAGCTTGGACTCAACATTGTATGCTTAAGTTGGAGAAGGAGACAAAATTTGAATCTCTCACTCATTAGTTTCTGTAAGAACCGTGAATTTTGTGAATAATATTAATAATGATATTAATAAGAAAATGAATATTTATTTGAATATAAATATTGATGTGTTGTGAGATGAGTAATTCAATTAATTCAAATTGAATTTATAAGAATTGAGAAAAATGTGGAGTTTATAGTGAGAATTGTAAAATGACTTGTGTGGCATGAGAATGGAAATTTGGATGGTTTAATTTAATTAAGGAATGAATGAATTAAGAAGTGAATGATTAATTAATACTATATTATTAATTAATTGTTATTGTGAATAATAGAATACTAATGAGTAAAGTTACTTACATAATTAGAATTATATTGATGTGTGCGAGATATGTGATAATATATAGTACTTACATTAAAAAGAAAGTGTAGTGTGACACTTTAAGGTAACTATATAATATATAAAACTATATAGTAATATGGAAGGAATTATAAGTAACATAAATAATGCTTATGTGACAACAAGTATGTGTGAGAACATTAAAGATGTACTATATCAAAGAATTAAAAATTATTTCAATAAGTGAGTCTAATTGGAATAATAAAGTTTTCAGGAGATATTGAATTATTAGTGACCAATCAAATTGAGTCTATATATGTTATAAATATTAATTAGACTAGACTAATGTACATGGATTATATGATGTGAGTACACAAATAATCCCTAACTTTCCATTATGCAATAACATTAATACATTAAAATCATATTTTGGAAATCCAAGAGAACAAACTAAGCATTATGTAATTTAGTTGCTGAGTTTTTAAACCGTGTCCCAAAATCAGTGACCAACACAGTACCCAAACAGTAGCCTATAATTAGTTGCGTAAACTTCAGCTGCTAATCCATGGTGATGATGGCTATGAAGATGGTGGGGGAAGAGTGGTTGGCCAACTTCTTCTTGTCCATTATTTTCTTCCATCTTCAATTGATTCAAACCATGGGATAAGACCATTAACTAGGCATCCATTTCTCTATAAATGGCAGCCACATTCTTCATTTCTCAGTTGCTAAAAATCACTGATAAGTTGCATATATAGAGTGTGAGTTGCTGAGAATTGAGGGAGTATAATCAGTGCATTGAGGGAATCCATTTAAGCTTCAAAATGTATAAATTCGAATTTTATGTTCTTAATTTTGAGTTTGTCAAATTCTTATAATTCTCATGAATTCTTTGTTAATAGGTATGAGATAGCATGCCGTTATGTTGTCTAAGTTTGTATGCATGTTTAGAAGCATTAGTGCTAGTCTGAGTTGCAGCAGAAGAAGTTTGGTAATGTTGTTGTAATAACCCGATATTTTCTATATAAATAAATAAGAAATTTTGCATATTAATTTTTTTTATTTTAAAGATGAGAATATGTGTCAAGTAATGTGTATGTATATATGTGATAAATAAAATTATTTATTTCATGAATAATTTTAAACAATTTTATTTTAGAATTATTGATCATTATAAAGTATATTCCTATAGTAATTAATTTTTGTAAGTAGAAATGTTTTTATTAATTATTTTCATGAAAAACATGATTTTATATTTTTAAATAATATATGAAATGATTATTAGAATTATAATAATAAATATTTTATTATATGAATTGTTAGAATATTTAAGTTAATTATTTTAGCTTAATTATTGATGTTATATATAAAGAATAAATCGGATATGGAATCAAACCCTAAATTTGGGTATTGATCGAGGGTGAGAATAATAATATAATATTAATTATATTTTAATTTTCGATCTTATAAATATGTCTTTGTAAATCGTTAGAGCCCGATAATAGTGGGCCAAATATGGTAAATTAGGTCATAACCCTCATATCGTATTATTAAACCCTAATTGTTAAAAATGGGTTATGAGTTTAAGGCGAAGCGATAATTGTGTTATATGAATTTTCTTTGTGTATTATATAATTTACGTAATTAGGAGAAACCCTAATTATTATTTGAAAACCCTAATTTGCTAATATTAGAAACCCTAATTACTATTTTAGTAAATTATAATGATAATTAGGAAACCCTAATTGTTAATTTGGGAACCCTAATGATGTTAAGGAACCCTAATTATTTAAACCCTAATTTTCTATTAAAAATCCTAATTTCTATTAAAAAACCCTAATTTAATTAGTATGTTTAAAATTAAAATTTTATTACACTTTAATTTTTAATTGTCCAAATCCTAGAAATTATTTGGGAAACTTTAAAATGTAAAATCTAGTGATTAAACCCTAGATTCAAGCACCTTGGACAAGAATACCCTTGAGATTAAAAGGAAATTACAAAAATGCCCTTTTTGTCCTATTTGGTGTATTATTGTTGGGAGATCTTTGCAAATCTGGCAGCCACCCTACCCTAGACCCACATATGAGCTAGATTAACAGCACATCAGCCATTGCAATACATTGCATCAATACATTTGCATAATTTAAGAGAGACAAAACCACAAAACAAAGTCATTTGATCACTTATACTTAGCCATTCTCTCTCAAGCTCAAACCCACGAAATTATAGTGTTAGTTCAGTCCCCAATCAAGCCCCACGAACACCAACATCAAATCAGAAGCATAAAATCAAGAATTTGTTCATAAAGAGGTAAGAACCCTAGAAGAAATCTGACCTTGATCAAAGTGTTAGATGTTAGTTGTTTTGTGTTAAACATGTAATATGTAGTATATAATGATGATCCGGGTTGCTCGATGTTAGATCCATAACATCTAGAGGCTCAGATTTAACATTTTTCAAAATCTGAAAAAAACTTATTTTGTGTCTGACAACCAAAAGTCAGAGGCTGTAGATCTCTCTCTGTTTATTATTTGATGTGTTTTATGTTTTGGAGTTGTAGTATGCTATGAGATCTTTGATCTGAAACTGGAAGCTAGCCCAGATCATGAACATGTTAAAAGTTATAGTTGGTCAAACCTAGTTGACCGAGCATGACTTTACAAATCTGGAAAACCCAGATCGTGCCCAGACAGGGCCTGACAACTTTTTCAAGCGACTAGATCTGCCAGTGTGTTGTTGTTTTGATTCTGTTATTGTAACTAAGTTGTATCTTGTTATGGGTACTATGAATAAATGCTTGTAGATCCCTTAAATCACCAATATATTGAACACAGTGGAATGTCAAACTAGCCTTCTTGTTCACAAAATCTGTTTCTGGAAATTCCAGAAAGCTCAAGAACATGTCTTCTGACATGGTTTGACCAGCTTAAATCTACTTTCTTTGTTGATGTTATATGTGTTTTATTTATTAGATCTATAGTATTACATGTTATCTACAACCTGGAATCAATAGATCACATAGAAAGCAAACACTGACACAAGATATAAGGATTCAGTAGTAGATACTCGATCTGTTCTTCATTTCGGAAAACCTAGAAATGAAGAACGGACTTTATTTCTCAATTTGTGAGCCCTAACGCGTTTTCATTAATTATTGTTAGACTTTACCATGGCTTGGAACATGTTACATGATGGTTTGCCTGAGATAGCAAAGCGAGCGGAAAACTTGTAACATGTGAGCAGTTATCGATTTTAAGGCCAAAAAGCGTTGACCTGGCCGTGACTATAATTTTCTAAGCAAATTGAGAATATGATGAACACGCGATGTGACTAGTTCAAGGCTTAATATATTTTGATTGTGATGAAGTATGACACGGATATTTGTTGTTTCATGCGATTGTTACATTAACACTACAAGATCGACCATTAGGTAGCCCGAAACATTTCGAGATACTGAATTAGACTTAAATTCAAACAGGGCACCTCGACCAGCGACTTGTGATTGTTCTCGAGCCAAGAACACCTAACATGATGAGATAAGTGTATTTATAGCCTATAGCGGCCGGTTATAATTATTTTTGTTTTATAAATTAGAAAAATACATTAAAAATAGAAATAAATTCCTAAAATTATAAAATCAGTTTTAAAAATTATTTTAAGTTATAAAAATTAACTTTTAATAATTTGACATATTTTTCATAAATATTAATATTTATTTGGATATTATTGGTATTTAAATTATTTCATAAATGCATTAAATAAATTAATTAAAAATGATTTTATGGTATTAAAAATCATTTTAAATAATAATAAAGTATTTAATAATATATTAAGTTATAAAACATAACTTTTAATATTTTAAGATAAGTTTCATTAATTATTTAATATTAATGATATTAGATTTATTTAGTAATTATATTAAATAAATTAATTAAAATGATTTTAATATTATAAAAATCATTTTAAATGAAAATAAATAGTTTAAAAATATTTTAAGTTATAAAATATAACTTTTGATATTTAAAGGTAAATTTCATTAATAATAAAATATTTATGATATTAAGTTTATTTAATAATTATATTGAATAAATAGTTAAAAAATGGTTTTATTGAATTAAAAATCATTTAAAAGGAAATAAATGAATTAAAAATATTTTAAGTTATCATTAATGAATTTTAATATTTTGATAAATAATAAATTAATATTCTAATATTAATAGTAATTGTTTAAAAATGATTTTAGATGTTTTAAAAATCATTTAAGGGTAATATTAATACTTTAAAAATATTTTGAGTTATTATAAATAACTTTAATATTTTGGCAATAGTTTCATTAATTGTTTAATATTAATTAAATATTAATGATAATAGAATTAGTTAATATTTAAATCATTTAATAATGATTTAGGTGTTTAAAAATTCATGATAAAGTATAATAATTATTTAAAATTATTATAAGGCTATGAAAAAATTATATGGTGATATTTAAAATATCTAAGCGAATATTGAACTACTACGATAGAGTCTTAGACTCGATATTTACCCGATAAAGCCGTCGTTAATAGAAATATTTGAAATTGATGCGGACTTAGATAAACCGACTAGATATGTGTTTGTTAGTGAATCGATAATTGTTAGATATATGTGACAAAGTGATTAGGTTATGTCTTTGTTGTAATTAGCGATTACTATGTGTTACGATATATTATTCTAATCGAACGAATGATCTTATTCTTCGATAGGTCAACGTATAAAAGATTAATCTAAGTTGCGTTATTGTAAGCAATGACTCGAAAAGATATCTAAACCTTATGCACTACTTTTATTTTGTGCAAAACAGTATATCATGTTATGCAAGTTTCCTAAACTTACTCCAATTATTATTGAGCAAGTATCTCGATCTATTATTTACATTGTGCAAGTATTCTACCTTTGCATTTCCTTTATCAATGTATACATGAGTAAGAAAGTTTTAGAATCATATTATTGTGCGGATTATACTCTATTATTATTGATTATGTATCCAATCTTTATATTCATACAAGTTCTTACATTATCCAATCATTGTATTATTGTATAATTCAGATATTTATTCTGTTCGTTAATTCGTATATAGGGTTAGATAAGTGTCCCCACTTGGATAACCATTGTATTTAATCATATGTTGATACATACTTATTGATTTCAAGTATGTATATGTTGACTTAAAAGCCGTCTAAGCTATTTGATTCAGCTAGACATTAAAATATTGTTGAACAAGATAGAACGTTATTGTATCCAACCAGATTGTTTTGGTTCGGATTCTCGACTAAGTATGAACATCCCGAATATGGGAAAACTTTTGTGCACCTAAGGTGGATAGAGTGAACGATAATATTGTTCTTGCATGTAGTATTGATCAATACAGGGCACATTGGGCAGATCACTCTCGTGTCCATAAGTTATGACGGTTTGCGGATAAAGTTCTGTTAAACCCTAGCGGAAATGAAAAAACAATGTTCATAGTTTGTCGACTGATCTCCAATTATAGTCTATACGTAGTTTCAAAGATTACATGTGGAAGTGATATGTTGTTATTATTGGTTCAGCTTACTTCACAACTGTTGTTTCGTTGTAGAAGTGTCTTTTAAAGAAAATATTTAATTCTTTCGACTAATATATATTGTTGTTATTACTTTTGGGCAATCAATGCTCATTCTTGCTTTAAATTTAAATGTTTTCGATTAAGTATGATCATCCGGAAGGTTTGAAAAGAAAAGGGAAAGGAAAGATGTTGAATGAGATTTATATTATGTTGTGTAATAGTTATAGTTTATTAAGACAATGATATTTATTATCTATCATGTAATGTATTGTAGTAAAGGTTACGTACTTGGGATTAGACTTTGATATATGTAAATTAAGTTTGAAATATTATTGTTATTATTATTAGTATTATTCAGCTTATAGAAATGGTATCGTGAGGCACCGAGTTCGGGTTTTAAGTACCCAGATTTGGGGGCGTCACAGTTGTGTTAAGGCTCTGCAGAAGTAGAGCCAAAATTTTTGTTTCTGCTCAAAGTGGCGAAAGGTGCATACGCCTATATACCTAAACTCAGCGCGTGGTCGTACTAAATTTGATGATGAAAAGCAGTTTACATTACATTTTATGTTATCCTAAGCATGTTAGGTTGGTTGGATTATGAATATAAATAACCTTAACATGTGGAATGAGGTTGCTATGTATATAGTAAGTCATGTTAGCTTGTTTGGTATACGTATTTAAAGAAACTTCAAGATTTGGAAAACTAAAATTAGTGAACATTGTATACGGTATATTCTGACCTTATGTGCAAATGTATCAAGCTCTGTTATGCCTTACCATATGATTGATAAGTTAGTCTAGACTATCCAAGCATGGTTTGAAATGAGTTTTCAAATAAAAGACTATACTAGTTAGGTGTAAATGAGCCATGTATACTTTAAATTTCGAACTCGATATCATGATCTAATCTCATGTATCTATAAGCATGATAACGATTTTTAGAATATGTGGACTTACCTTGCATGCTTGAATAAGTTTTACTAATGGAAACTTAAAGTTTCAAATACGAACTTGATAATATGTACACTTTGAGTTAGGAACTTGTGAGCATGCTTATGTGGTCTAGTTATGTATATATGAAAGTATGATGTATAGTAAGTGAAGTGGCTTTGCATGCTTGGTGGCTTAACATGAGATTTTCAAAAGGAACCTAAAGAGTTGAAAACTAGTTTTGTCAATAAATACGTTACAAGTATTCTGAATTTGACTATCATGTTAGGGTGCAATGCCTATAGACATGATTGACATGAATGCCTAACTAGTCATGCGCATTGTACAATAGTTAGCATGGATTAGGATAAATCTAAATGGTGTAGAACTTCACAACTTGAAATACATGACTAATCTAATGTAAGAATGTTTAATTGAGACTTATTGTTGATCGATTTCGCAATCAATGAATACGTGCAAGTATACACGGTCAACAAGTAATAAAGTGAAAGTAGAGTATCGTTCCCACGAGGAATTATTTAATAAAAATCACCAAGTACTAATTCTTAACCAAACTAATTTTATTTAAACAATCTCAAATCGTGTTTTTTCTAATTAAGAAAACTAAATTAACTAATTAAAACTAAGATTTTAACGAATGAATTCAAATAAATAAAGATTAAGACTTCAATATCCCCAATTATGAATTATAAATCAATTATCTAATTATCCCAATTATTATGCCTATTGAATTGTTAACAAGAATTCTCAAATGCCAAAAGTCCTTTTCCAAGTGATCAATTGCCTTCTATTTAATCCAGATTAATCTTGCTATATTCCTATGCAAAACAATTGAATTAAACTCGTTATAATCCCAATTCCTTATGTGTTACATGCGGTGAAAAGATATTTCCATTCTATTCACAAACCTAATTATTCTTTGTGCAAATAACTAAGTCACATGATATCATGCCCGATTCTAACCCTAGAATTCCTCTTCCAATTCCTTCTAGAGTAACAAAGTAATTCTTGATCAAATAATTAAGCAATAAGCACAAGACAAGATAAACAACTCACTTTAACATAAATAATTAGAATATAATGAATAACTAATTCATAGCCATAAAAAGTTCAATTGAAATCTCAAAAATAGTTAGTTCATAATTAATGAATTAAAACCAAGAATCCTGTTGAATAGACATCAAAAGATAAAAGTAAGATGAGAGAAGAGAATAGAATCATTGTCAAGCCAAATCGATGTTCCCCTCTTGCTCTTGCTCTTGATCTTCAATGGTCTCCAAGTTGCTTCAATCTCCAAAACTAATAAGAACTAGGGTTATTTTCTAATCTAAAGGAGTGTTTAATCTAGGCTAAGCTATGTAATCTCCCTTTATTTTATGCCTTACATCATGTATTTATAGGTTACAAGTCCAATTTTTAGCTTAGAACAAACCCGATCCTATTTGGAGTCAAAAGGTGTCAAAATTCGCCCAAAACGCGTCGGGCCATCACCAAGCCCTTCCCGGCGCCCTAGCGCTGGGGCACGACACTCAAACTCTGCTCCCAGTAGCCGGCGCTGGGCATGCATAAACTAAAATGGGCGCGCCCTGCTTTGGCCCAAAATCCGACATTTTTCTGCTCAAGCGTCATTTGGGAAAATGGCCATAACTTCTTCGTCCGAACTCCGATTTCGATGATTCAAGATGTTCCGGAAAGAGGAGAAGTAGATCTACAACTTTCAGTCTTTGAGTGTTTCGAAATAATGTCAGGAGCTATAGTAAAAT
This sequence comes from Panax ginseng, assembly GCA_020205605.1. Classification (NCBI taxonomy): domain Eukaryota; kingdom Viridiplantae; phylum Streptophyta; class Magnoliopsida; order Apiales; family Araliaceae; genus Panax; species Panax ginseng. The sequence continues at coordinate 36,558,756 of CM035136.1, read as the reverse complement.
TGGCTCTGAAGTGACTGCTTTGTGTAAATGGCAAAGAAAGCGAATCTAGCCACCCCAAACATCGATCCATGTAACTTTTGCCCCAATTCCTATAAAATAACATAAAACATGCATGAATAGACATAAACACATAAAAATATCCAAAAAGACTTAAGAACAACAATAAATTAAGCCCGCATGTATCCAATTCATGGGTATAAAACTCACTCATCACTTATGGATCTCGTTGTATGAGTTTAATGACTAAACATGAAAGACTTTGTTAAATCAACACTTAAAGTCTTGAATTTGTGGGATTTGAAAATGAATCATGTAAAGAACAAGACATAAGAGAGACCAAACCTAGTTATGAACATTATAACATGTATGATTCTACGAGTGTCATCATAAATATTTATGGGTGTGTAAGTCTGACCAAACTTTTGTTTAACAGTTACGGTTTGAGAGGAAGGAGTAGCGGCAGGCTGCCACTCCTTAGTTCAAATCCGAGACGTCCGCCGCCACCCGCAGTTGAAATGCATCTTGTTTTATGTCGAGATTTAAAGCATGCTTATATTGTTACCTTAACCTGTCTTATATGTCCAGTACAATATCCAATGGGTTAAGAAGCATGCTAATGATAAAATCTTATGGGGGAATAAGCGTTTATAACTTTAAGTCAAAATGAGATTACAACTATGTTCTTTAATGTCATAGTGTATTAGAAACTGATTTTTTTTTGTGTTATATGATGACATACATATGAGATCATACGACTAAGAGAAGACTAACAATATATGTTTAGTATCGCTGAATTACATTTGTGTATCATAGCAAATTAAGATATTAGGTGTCCATATTGAACTTGTATAACTAATGTGTTTATACATAAATAGGATATTATAGTTCATTGGAGTGGTATTAAGCTATACTTTGGTAAACCACACTTGAGGCAAGTATCCGAACTCTATTTTATATTGAGCATATATCCTAACCTATGCATTTACTTTATGTAAGGAATCTATGATGATGCAAGTTTTCTAACTTACACAACTTTGGTTATTGTGCGAGTATCTAAACCTTATGATTCTTATCTTATGACATAATACTTCATAGTTAGAATAGAGTTGTTTATATTCTTGAACTTTGATTTTGAGTATTGAACTTATAATTGTTCGTATATACATTTAAAGAGCAGTCTATGTCAATTGATTCGGCTAGACCTAAATCATAATTTGAAAGCTATCCAAACCAATTGATTGGTGCAGAATCTTGTATTGACTGAGATGAACAACCTTCTTTGAAGGGAAAAACTATATTTGTCAGGAGACCGATGTGCGCATTTGAGTACGATTAAACGATATGCATAACATAGGGTACTTTAGGCTGATCACCCGTTGTACTCGTTTTGTTAGATTATTAGTATATTACTGTTAATTCTAGTAGAAGTTCATAGTCCTTAGTGACTGCTCAGTATTCATTGCTCTAAAATCTTGAATTGAATAAACGTTGAATCTTATTTATATCTTTCAGTCCATAGTGACCTTTATTGAGAATCGTTGATAATTCTTGAATTATTACTCACTGTCATACTCTTGAAGATTAAACTCTATATATGATTTTTCCTTATTGCGATGTTACTTGCTGGGCAAAATTGTTGCTCATCCTTGCTTTCTTTAAAACTTTCAGTTAAGGCAGAACGTGGTGAACCCTCTGGCAAGGACAAGGGTAAAGAGAAGGCTTTGGAGTAGTTCAGTTTCATAGTACTAGAAAAGTACTATTATTATGTTGTAGAAGGACTTATTTACTACTCCCTCCGTCCCATAGTTATAGGCTGATTTCTTTTGGCACATAATTTAAGATATCAGTTTAAGTGATAATTTTTAACATAAATTTTCCACATATACCCCTTAATATGGAATTAATGAATAAGTTAATTACTCCTTACTTATCACACTGAAACTCTTAACTTCATTGATTGACGTGTACTGGCCATTAAAGTCCATAACCATAGAACTTTAACCAAAGAGAATACAACAACATTAAATGTGGTGATAAAAATAATGACATTGAATGTTGTTTCTTTAAAAAAAGAGTAATGGTTGAATATTTATTATAAGGGCATAAAAGTAAAATAATGAACCAACTAAATTTTATAAATAGTAAGTAGCCTATATATTGGGACATCTCAAAATGGAAAATTAGCCTATAACTATGGGACGGAGGGAGTATGATATATTAAGCTATGTTTAATTTAAGTTGTCATGTATTAGTAACGGTTGCGAGACCTTGGGATGAGAATAATTATGTTATAACAATGTAATTTATTCTATTATTTCGTTGTGATGATTTTTGTATGATATTATAGTAGCACGTGACGAACCTAATTCGAGATATGAGTGTCTGAATTTGGGGGCATCACAATATCTCTTTCTTTTCATTTTGGCTTCCAATGTATGAACAATCTTTAGTGATTGATATTTATTTATATATGAACTAATTCCCATTATGGGGTTATAATGAATCTTAATGTTTAGTTCAGATTTCTGTACTTCTTTGAGAGATTTGATTAAGTATTTACGTGGATTGTCTAATGTGGTTTGCTTTAATAGTATAATTGCTTGATCACCAATTAACGAAATAGCTTGTATGAAATTGATAAATGGAGTATGAGCTTAGATTTAATCACATTGGCTTGTGTTCATGCATTCTACATGGCGATGGGATTCATGATTCGTGCCTAGGATAGAAATATACCGAAGCACCGCAAGTATTCTATTGAGGACTTGAGCTTCAACCCGCTTTGATTGTAATTCACATAGATATAGTGCGTTAGTCAATTTGGGTGTTTGCATTTATTCTATCTATTTGTTGATTGAATGTGATATGGGTGTGGTACATCGAGAGATGACCATATCTTACTTTTGTGTTCTCGACTTACAGTCCAAAATAATCAATTGAGCTTGCAGGAAGTGCAGTTATTTGGGTGCATTAAGTAAAGTTATAACCCAATATCTCCCTTATTTGGCTATCTTACTTGTTAATTAGTTATCTTATTACATTTATCAATTTTAGATAAAATAAAAATTCTTCATCTATTTAAGTATACCGAGATTGTAAGACCCCAACTTTTATGAATAAAGATGAATTTTCTATAAATATCATTTTTGATTATTATGGATTGAATTTGTTATAATATTATAGTTGTGGGTAATATTTATAAATTCTGCAAAGTACGCAAGTTGTTATATAATATTCGATTGGTCGAGGAATATTCATTTTAACAAGGAATATTAAATGACGACGACACAATCATTAAGTGGACCCTACAACGGAATTATTGTTTGATTGAGAAAGCGACAAAAATATCTTTTTATAAAATAACGCGAAAGTTTCTGAATTAACACTTTGTTGGAATACACGGTGGTTAAAATACTGAAAAATACGCGTTGTTCTTGCGAAGAGATGACATACGGTATTGCACAATATTTTTGAATTATTGATTCTTACGTAAAAGGCTTTACTCAATAATTATTCTGATAATTCTTATTCAATATTTTATTTTATGGTTCAATAATTGTTGCGTTGATATTTTATATTATTGTTGTTTCAATAATTGTCTTTGCATAATATTTCCCATTATCGGATCAATAATTCATATTATTTGAATAATATTATTAGATAGCATTATTGGCAATGTCTAGAAAGTTACATCGAGGGAGGTTTGGTCACCTAATTGTGCGCGATGAAGGAGAAATCCTTATTGGAAAGCTCCCTCTTTCCGGAATGGCACGATTGTCATTATTGTGATTACGTAATATTATTTGTGAATAATTAATTATTGATTTATATGATAAGGAAATATTTATTTTATGTGGACACAAATGATAGATAAGAAAATATTTATTCGAAGTGGATTTAAACTGAGGAATTTTTAGCATGTGACATTTGTTGAAATTTTGTATTTTATCTTTTTCGATAAAATAATTCATTCAAATATATTATTATAATATTACATTATAGTAGTATGATGTGATTATATAATAGTACATTTTTATAATTTGAATGGTAGCATTATTATAGTAAATTCATGGTATAAAAGTAAAAGGAGGTGGAAGAGAACAAATTGAATTTGAATTCCTGTGATGCAAGCGGTGATGTCATCGGACGATGAGGTAAGCGATGATGTCATTGGATGATGAGGTATGCAATGATATATTATGATCGATGACATCAGCGATGATGTCATAAATTATGGCGAAAAGACTATTTTACCCTTACTCTGCCAAGCCTATAAATAGAAGCTCATTTCTTTATTATTTTCCACCAATTCATTCAAGCTATAGAGAGAGAAAGTATAGAGAGAATAAGAGAGAAAGAAGAAGAGTATTTTGTTACTACACTATTGCAGTATCCAATTTCCTACTAAGGTAAGGGGTATTTGTGACGCCCCCAAAACAAGTATACATAACCCATCTTGAGTCGCCAAATACATGGTACAGAAATCAAATACAAACTTAATTATACAATACGACAACAACGTAGCTGAGAGTTTCAACACGGATAATGTCTCGTAGAGAGTATCCAAACTCAAATAAAGTCCTCATTACAATTATTATCACACTATTTCACTGAATAGTGAGGACTACTAAAACAACCATCTGGACCGTCAATCTATTTCCCGACTCGTCCCAGCTATATTCTCATTTCCTGAAGAGAACAGTGAAAGAAAGGGTGACCTCAACTAGCCCAGTAAGAAATATTATGACTAAGATAATGTAGAATAAATTATCCTTAGCCTTCAACAGTATAACAACTGATAGAATATAATAGACAACAAGTTTTAGATCAACAACTGCAGCGGAATAAACAATCCATTAGAAGAGTCAAGAAGAGCATAAAATCTACTATCTTCTATGATTTAAAAAGTTTTTCATCACTTTTATTGCTGAGACTCCGCTTAATAATTAAACCACATCATCCCTGCACTATGGCCAAGGATATTTATTAGTGCGAGACAAAAAATTATCCATGCACTACGGGCCAAGGATATTCGTGTATTCATCAATGATCATGATCATGCCAACAACTGTCCATCAATGCACTACGGCCAATGAGGACTTTTACCACATCATTTGTAACATTACGGTCATGATTATACCGAATAATCCCTGGTCATAACCACACCAAGTCCATCTATGCACTACAGGCCACATATGACTTTCAACATTTTATAAACATGAAGATGATGACAATGATATAAGAATTCAATAAAACAAGTTGAAGGTTAAATTTTTAAAGATTTATAATTTAATTTATTTAGAAATCAATAACGTCCAAATTGTCAACATGATACTATTTTGTGGAGTAAAATTGAAGAATGCTCAGAAGAATATTTCCATGAAAAGATACTGGATGAAGCGCAAATATCCAGGATATTCTACTAATTTCATGGAGTATAGAAGCCAAAACTTTAACCATCTGAGTATAATAGAATATATGAACTGCAAATGGATTTTTGCCCGCCATGCGGTAATCCACGTAGACAGATCATTTCCATAATTTACTAAGGAATGACTACAAAGGATCATTCACCATACATGCGGTAATCCACATAGACAGGTTATTCCAACAGAGTAATAAAGAATGGAACCATGTCATGCGTAATCCGCATGCATGAGGATATTCAACGAGAATAATAAAGAATGGAACCGGTCATGCGTAATCCGCGTAGGCGGGATGTTCTAACGTAATAATAAAGAATAGAAACCGGGTCATGCGTAATACGCATTGCATGGAGGATGTTCCAGCAGAATAATAAAGAATGTAATAACAACAGAATTCACGGGCATGCGATAGTATCAAGATGCAGAAAGGTTATTCCAATGAATAATAAAGAATGGAATAATGAAGAATTTCACAATGTATGCGGGTACTTTTGCATAGGCAAAAGTTATTCCAACATAATAATAAAGAATGTAATAACAGAAGAATTTCACCATATATACAGTAGTCCGCGTATATAAGTTATTCCAACAGAATAATAAGGAATGGAATAACAATAGCTCTCTTCATGAATACGAAAGAAATAATACCCCTTACCTTAGAAGAAAAATGGATACTGGAATAGTGAGGTAACAGACTTCTCTTCTTATTTCTCTCTATAATTTCTCTATAATAATTGCTCTATAGCTTTAGTGAATTGGTGAGAAATGAAGGAAGAATGAGTTTCTATTTATATGAAAATATAGTTTCGATAATTGCATGTTTTGGGGCTCAAAAAATATTACAGTATAATACCTTCCTCTTTTTCTTCATTTTTAATTTAGTCCTACAAGTATTATCAAACTTACACCACCTCCCCTAATAGTAAATAATGTGAATCAATAGTTCAATCATGTGAATCAATAGTTATAATCATGTGAAAATCACAATTACATGATATAGTACCTTCAACTATACCTCCATTTTTAACTTAGTCATGCAAGTATTATCAATCTTGCACCACCTCCCCTAATAGTACAAGAATGTGAATGAATAATACACATATGTGAACAAATAGTTATAATCATGTGAATTAATAGCAATTAATTGCTCATTTATCCGATTAATTACCCGATTGGTTAATATAACCTCCAGACATCAATTATTATCGAAATAAATGTCGATTTCCACTAACACTAATAATTCCAACATAATGGAACTATCAATTTCATCTTTAATCAACACGAACTTATTCATTATTAATATTATAATTCACAATATTTAACAATTAGGTCGTTCCCAAGAAAGAGGGGGCTTTCCGATAAGGATTTTTCTTTATTGGCGCGCAATTAGATGACCAAACCTCTCCTTGACAAAACTTCTAGAAATTGTCAATATTGCAATTTAATAATATAAATAACTTTGTCGTCTCAATTATTGATTTAATAATATATCATATTATGCAGATGATACTGTGATAATAATTGAATCAATAATATGAGAGATATGATCGACAATTATTGTAGCAATAATTGAGTATAACCGAGTGACTTCTCACGTAAGCATCAATAACCAATACCGTGTGCTACTATGCAACCATGCGTATTCGCTTTTTTACTCTAAGAGTAGTTCAGCGGTTTTAACGGTAACACTTTTGCCGTTATTTTTATAAAAAGATAATTCTTTCATTTTCTAACTACGACAATACTTCTGTTGTGGAGTCCACCAATGATTGTGCCGTTGTACAGATATTCTCCGACAAAAAGAATATTCCCCGACCAAACGAATAATTTATAACAACTTGCTTACTTTGCAAAAATTTTCACATATCACCCTTAACTTTAACCTTTTATCAATTTAACCATTTACGAAATAAAATAATAATTATAAAAAAATTGAATACTTTCATTTCATAAAATTCGGGGTCTTACAATCTCCTCTCCTTATGAAATTTCGCCCTCAAAATTTACGTATGTACCTGGTATGCCGAAGAGTTGAGGATACCTTGACTTCATTTCAAATTCCAACTCTTGAGGTGTCTCGTCTAGTTCCAATTCAATAATGTGGTTCGGGTTGTCCACATATTTACGTAACATCGATACGTAAAAAAAACGTTATGAACACGCGACATACTTGGCGGTAAAACGAGAGTCTATAGGCCATAATTCCTACTCAATCTAGGATTTCAAATGGGCCAATTAAATCGAGGGTTGAGATTTCCTCTATTCATCGACTCTTGCTTCTAGAATAACGCCTTCTTGAACCTTCTTCCTCGTATTCATCAGCTTCGGGTGTGTAGCTTGAGTGGCTTTATCTTTATCAATTTAAAGTCGGTTCAAATCGTATATTCGCTATCTTCACGTGGGTCCCTAGAGTCTTTAACTCTATCTTCATCATTTGTAAGTTATACGAAATAGGTTTTTGTGTTAACAACATCGCACTCAGAACGCAGCACGATCTTCTACTAACGCTAGCTTACTACCACGTTCGCTCTTCCACGATGATATTGAATGGTATAGTCGTAATCTTCAACAGCTCAAGCCAACGTCCTTGGCGCATGTTATGTTCGTTTTAGGTGAAGAAATATTTGAGGGTTTGAGAAATGGGTTTTATCTTTGGGGTCGATACAAAATTCGATTTCACGCTATAGGGTAGGCTAGGAAGTCTTGAGAATACGTCGGAAATTTATTAACAATAGAAATATCATTCAAAACTATGACTCTCATCCAAGACTTGGATATCACATGTAATGAAGGTTTCTCTAACGGAGTTTCAACCGATAAGTCAAATTCTAATTTCTTGAGTCAAATTTAAGCGTTGATGTGTGAAGAGAGAAAAAAAGGGTAGAAAGCAGGGTATCTAATAAGGTATAGACTTGCAAGAATTTATAATTAACTAACCGTGCTAACCGTTCGGGTTACTCGCTTTTGAGAAGTCACAAAAACGCTCTGAAGCCACCAAATTTGTTTTATGCGCATCCGCCTTTGGTGCCACCGTCCCAGCTGGACTGACTTTGGTGTACGACAAAATTGGGCTAGGTGACATTCTTTTCCATAATTGTAACATGCTTTGGGTACGCATCGATGCGACTTGGGTGATATGTCCCTCCCCTCGCATTTGAAGCATCTGATTGGTGGTCGTTCTCCTTCCTTGAAAAGCAGGTGTTGGTCTTGCTTATCTTTCCATCGTTGTTGAACCTTCTCTTCTTGAAATTTCCCTCCTATTATCTTGGCCATGATTACCACCAAGTGGTTACCACTCTTGGCATGATAATTTCCCCCACGATGGTTATCATTGTTCTGATGGCCATTGTCCATAGTATGATTATTATCGTGTTGTTGCTCGTTACCTTTTGGTTGTCTTTGACTCATTATCGCGCTCTTATAATCTTGAGCCCTATTCACAACATCTGAATATAAACAAAGTTTGTGAGAAATGAGGTATTGAGCGTATATCGGGTTTAAACCTCTTAGAAACATTCGCGTCATTCGCTCCTCATTATTGACCAAATGGGATCTGTTGTGATAACTCGCAAATTTAGCCTCGTATTGCGACACGGTCATATTATTTTGCTCCAACTTGATAAACTCCACCTCCTTCATGTGGCGAATACTTTCGGGAAAGTACTTGTCGTTGAGCGACTCTTGGAACTTCTCCCAAGACATCTTGAGTCAAGTCGCCAGTTGGAGTGCGTTTCTGATTTCCACCGATGAATCGCCTCTTCATATAACATAAAGGTGGCGAAGGAACCTTTTGCTCTCGGAGCATCCCAAGACATCAAATATCTTGGTGATCTGCTTTAACCACGTCTCGCCTTAAGTGGTTACGGTTTTCCTAAAAACTCTGGCGGTCCCGGCTCCTTGAACGCTTAGCGATGACACGGTAGATGGGTTGCCATTGTTTTCCACCGCATTTTGAGCGAGGAGTCTCTCTCGCTTTGATGTTGCATGAATTGCATAAAGCCTCGATCATCCCATCGTTCATCATCCGATCGGTGTTGTTGTTTACGAGGATTATTGTCTTCTGTTGTACATTATCCACGAGTATTGATCGTTGGTGACAAGCGGTCTTATGTGCTTCATTCTTGATCTGAACATTTTGGATGCCATTTTCAGCTCTTGTCACAAAAAGGATTAATTAACATATCACATATTATTCCTATACTCTGATCGACCAATTAAATACCCAATAAACTTAGGTAGGTCATACTAGCGAAGGAATTCCCCGTCTCTCCCCTCCTAGTTCTTGTCTCACATCTTAGCCAGGGATCATATCCCTAAGCTTTGATACCAACTGTGACGCCCCCAAAATAGGTATACATCACCCATCTTGAGTCGCCGAATACATGGTACAGAAATCAAATACAAACTTAATTATATAATACGACAACAATGTAGCTGAGAGTTTCAACACGGATAATGTCTCGTAGAGAGTATCCAAACTCAAATTGTTACGCCCCCAAAATGGGTATACATCACCTATTCTGAGTCTTCAAATACATGGTATAAAATTCAAATACAACTTAATTATACAACAGTCGTATAAAATACGACTAAACATATGCTGTGAGTTTTAATACAAATATTGTCATTAGACAATATACAAACTCAATGGGGTCCTCATTAGATTTATTATCACACTATTTCATAGAATAGTGAGGACTACTAATGCTATTATCTGGACCATCACTCTGTTCCCCGACTAGTCCCTGATACGTTCTCATTTCCTGAAGAGAACAATGAAAGCAAAAGGGTGAGCTCAACTAGCCCAGCAAGAAATATTATGACTAAGATAATGCAGAATAAATTATCATTAGCCTTCAACAATGTTAAACTGATAAAATATAACAAACATCAAGTTTAACTGCAACAGAACAAGCAATCCATTAGAAGAGTCAAGTAGAGAATAAAATCTACTATCTTCTATGATTTAAAAGATTTTTCATGACTTTTATCGCTAAGACTCAGCTTAATAAATAATCCACATCATCCCTGCACTACGGCCAAGGATATTCATTAGTATCACAACCACAAATTATCCATGCACCACATCCAAGGATATTCGTGTATTCATCAATGGTCATGATCATGCCAACAACTGTCCATCAATGCACTACGGGTCAATGATGACTTTTTCCACATCATTTGTAACATTACGGTCATGATTAAATCGAATAATCCCTGGTCATAATCATACCAAGTCCATCTATGCACTACAGGCCACAGATGACTTTCAACATAATATAAACATGAGGATGATGACAATGATATAAGAATTCAATAAAACAAGTTCAAGAATTAATTTATCTAGGAACTAATAATGTCCAAATTGTCAACATGATACTTCTTTGTAGAGTAACACTCAATAATGCTCAGAAGACTATTTCTATGAAAAGATACTGTATGAAGCGCAAATATCAAGGATATTCCACTAATTTCATGGAGTATAGAAGTCAAAACTTTAACCAACTGAGTATAATAAAGAATGGGATAATAAAATAAATCACCAGGCATGTGATAGACCGCACAGACAGGTTATTCCAACAGAATAATAAATAATGGAACCAGGTCATGCGTAAACGCACCGACAGGATATTCCAATAGTATAATAAATAATGGAACCAGGTCATGCGTAAACGCACCGATAGGATGTTCCAATAGAATAATAAACAACGGAACCAGGTCATGCGTAAACGCACAGACAGGATGTTCCAACAGAATAATAAATAATGGAATAACAGAATAATTTCACCAAGTATAGGGTATCCCGCGTATACAGGTTATTCCAACAGAATAATAAATAATGGAATAACAAAAGAATTTCACCAATAAGAAAGAAGGAATACCCCTAACGAGTACAACAAATAATATCCCTAACCGTAAAAGAAGAGTATTTTCACTGGTAGGGCGAGGATATACTCAAAGAAAACTTGCACTACGCTCAAAGCTTTCTTAAACTCTAAAGAAATACGCTCATGATTATAGAAGAAGAACTCTCTCTATAGTTTCTCTCTCTAGAGTTTCGGTTTAAGTAAGAAATAATGAAGGAATGAGCTTATTTATAGAAGAATGGATCGTGATAAGTAACTAATTCATGAGCGGTCCACATTGATTTACTTTAAGCAGACGGTCAGATTGGTTTATAATAAAATATAATATATTCTATTTATAATCTAATAAAACGAATAACTTTATAAAAGTATTCTATTTTATATAAAAAAATTTTACTATGCAAACACTATGCATAATAAAATATAATATATTCTAATTATTGTCTAATAAAAGATAACTTTATAAAATTTTTACATTTTTTATATAAAAAGATTTTAATATTAGTCTAATAAAAGCGAATAACTTTATAAAAGTATTACGTTTTATATAAAAAGCTTTTCTATTTTATTACATTAATAATACTAATAAAACAAAACTCATCATCATTATTATAATTCACAATATTAATCAACCAGGTCATTCCCAGGAAAGAGGGGGCTTTCCAATAAGGATTTCTCCCCATTGGCGCGCAATTAGGTGACTAAATCTCTCCTTGACAGAACTTCTAGACATCGTTAATATTGCAAATACTAATATTAATAACTTTGTCATCTCAATTATTGATTATAAAATATTGACAATAATTGAATCAAATAACGTGAGATCTTATCGTGAATTTCGTAACAATAATTGAACAAAACCGAGTGACTTCTCACGTAAGCATCAATAATCAATCTGTAGTAACGCTCTTTGTGTAACTTCTGGCGTATTCTTGTACTTTTAACACCGGGTGTTTCAGCGAGTTAACGGTAAAACTTCCGCCGTTATTTTCATAAAGTATTTTGTTATTTTCTCAATCCGATAATAATTCCGTTGTGGGATCCACCAATGATTGTATCATTGTACGAATATTCCCTGTTAAAACGAATATTCCCCGACCAATCGAATATTATATAACAACTTGCGTTCTTTGCAAAATTTATAAATATTACCCATAATTATATCAAATTCATTCCATAATATTCAAAAATGATATTTATAGAAAATTCATCATTATTCATAAAAGTTGGGGTCTTACAACCACCCCTTCTTATGAAATTTCGCCCTCAAAATTAGGGTACATACCTGGTATGTCGAAGAGGTAAGGATACCTTGATTTTTTTTTCAGATTTTAACTCCCAAGTCATTTCCTCAACATCGTGGTTTCTCCATAAAACTTTGACTTGAGGTATAGCCTTAGAGCGTAGAATATGTTCCTTCTTATCCAAGATTTGAACAGGAATCTCTTCATACGTCAAATCTTCCGCTATTTCGTCCGGTTCTAACTCAATAATGTGGTTCGGGTCTTCCACATATTTACGTAACATAGATATGTGAAAAACGTTATGAACACGAGACAAACTTGGCGGTAAAGCGAGTCTATAGGCCACAGTTCCTACTCGATCGAGGATTAAAAATGGACCGATGAATCGAGGATTGAGCTTTCCTCTCTTTCCAAATCTCGTAACTCCTTTCCATGGAGCAACACATAACAACACATGATCTCCTATATCGAATTCCACGTCCTTTCGATGAAGATCAACATAACTCTTTTATCGATCTTGTGAGGTTTTTATACGTTGTCGGATCGTTTGAATCTTTTTCCGTAGTCATACGTACCAACTCCGGTCCCAACAACGTTGCTTCACCCACCTCATCCCAAAGATACTAGAGAAGCGACACTTTCTTCCATACTGGCGCCTCAAATGGAGCCATGCCAATACTTGCTTGATAAGCTGTTGTTGTAGGAAAACTCCACCAATGGTAAGAACTTATCCCAACTTCCTTGAAGTCAAGGACACGAGTCTTAATAAATCTTCAAGAGTTTGAATAGTCCTCTCCATTTGCCGTCGTCCGTTTGAGGATGATATGCCGAGCTAAATCAGAATCTGTGCCCATAGCTTTCAAAGAAACTAACCCAAAATCGTGAAGTGAATCTTGGGTCTCGATCGAAACTATGGATCTTGGCATATCATGCGATCTTACAATCTCGTTTATATATATCTGAGCAAGGCGTTCAAGTGTATAAGTTTTTCTCGTATCGGTAGAAATGAAAGCGAGACTTGGTCAATCTATCAACAATGACCCAAATCGCATCTATACCTTGAGAAACCCTAGGAAGACCGGTATTGAAATCCATGGTTATGTGCTCCACTTCCATTACGGAATTTCAAGTGGTTGCAATGGACCTTTTGGTACTTGATGCTCCGCTTTAACTCGTGGACAAGTTAGACACCTTGAGATAAACAGCGTTATCTCTCTCTTCATATTGCTCCACCAAAATTTATGACGAATATCATGATACATTTTGGTACTCCTAGGATGGATTACAAATGGTGTGTTGTGCGCCTCCATCATGATTTTATACATTAAATTAGGTTCGTTAGGAACACAAAGTCTGGAGTTGACTCGAAGTATTTCTTCTTCATCGATTCTTGCTTCCGGTATAGCACCTTCTTGCACTTTCTTCCTCATATGCATCAGCTCCAGGTCTGTAGCTTGAGCAGCTTTAAATTTATCAATTAAAGTAGGTTCTACTCGTATATTCGCCATCATCACATGGGTCCTTGGAATCTTTAACTCTATCTCCATCCTTTGCAAGTCACACAAAATGGGCCTTTGTGTTGACAATATCGCACTCGTACTTGCATATGATCTTCTACTCAATGCGTCAGCTACCACGTTCACTTTTCCAGGATGGTATTGGATGGTATAATCATAATCTTTCAACAGTTCAAGCCAACGTCGTTGTCACATGTTGAGTTCCTTTTTAGTGAAGAAATATTTGAGGCTTTTATGATCCGTAAAGATCTCCACCTTCTCCCCATACAAGTAATGCCTCCAAATTTTAAGTCCGAAGACAACAGCTGCTAACTCTAGGTCATGAGTAGGATAATTTCTCTCATATTCTTTGAGTTGTCTTGAGGCATAGGCTATGACTTTCCCATGTTGCATGAGAACACATCCCAACCTTTTGCCCGAAGCATCACTGTAGATGACAAATCCCTCCGAGCCAAATGGTATTGTCAGAACAGGTGCTGAAATGAGTCTCCTCTTGAGTTCTTGAAAACTCTTCTCACATTCTTCGCTCCAACCGAACTTTGTATCTTTTCGAGTCAGCTGAGTTAATTGAGTAGCTATTCGAGAAAATTCTTGCAATTGGGTCTTTCACTCCCGAAGGAGACGTACTAGGATGAATGAAACCAATGTCTAACAATTCTTGCAATTGGGTCTTTCACTCCTGAAGTTCAATAAGAGCCATTCGATATGGGGCTTTGGAAATGGGTTTTGTACCGGGTTCAAGGTCGATACAAAATTCAATTTCACGCTCTGGGGGTAGGCCAGGAAGTTTTTCAGGGAATACGTCAGGGAATTTATTAACAATAGAAATATCATTCAAAACTGACGTATTTTTGTTTAGATCTAAGAAAGCTTGACATCCATTTTTCAATAAACGAATAGCTTTATGGCTTGAGATGACCGTGATTGATTTTAATGGTTTGGTCGCTTGAATTCGCATAATAGGTTGATTAGGAATATGAAAGCCAACAACCTTACGAAAACAATCAATTTTAGCATGATGAGTAGTTAACCAATCAATCCCTAGAATCACATCAAATGCAAGTATTTTCAATGAAATAAGATCGACAGGTAATGTGAGGGTACCGATTTGAAACAAACAAGACTTATAAACAGTGGATGTAATGAAAGTTTCTCCCAACGGAGTTTTCACAGATAAGTCAAAGTCTAATTTCTCCGGAGTCAAATTTAATCGTTGAGCGCAAGTAGGAGAAATAAAAGAATGGGTAGAACCGGTATCAAATAAAGTATAGACTTCACTAGAGTGTATGATAAGCTTACCCATGATAACCTCATTCTGGTTCCTTGTTTTCTGGGAGGTCACAACAAACGCTCTCCCTTGAACTACCGGCTTTGACTTTTCTGGGACGACCTTTGGTGCCTCCATCGTGGCTGAACTTATCTTCGGTGAATGACAAAATTGAGCTAAGTGACCTTCTCTTCCACAATTATAACATGCTTTGAATGGCATCGCGCAGTTTGGATTGATGTGTCCCTCCCCTCCGCATTTGAAGCATATGATAGATGGCCGTTCTCCTTCCTTAACAACGGGTGCTGGTGTTGACGTCTTTCCATCATTGTTGAATCTCCTCTTCTTGAAATGTCCATTCTTATTATTTTGGCCACGATTACCCGCAAGTGGTTACCACTTACGGCACTGTTGATTTCCTCCACGCTTGTTGTCACCGCTTCGATCTTTCGCTCTCTTTGGTATTATCATTTTTTAAATTTGCGCTCTCTTTTGGTCGCGTTGACTCGTTATCGCGCTCTACTAACTGAGCCCTATTTACAACATCTGAATACAAACACAATTTATGAGAAATAAGATGTTGACGTATCTCCGGCTTTAAACTTCTTAAAAACATCCGCGTCATTCTCTCTTCATTATCCACCAAGTGGGACGTAAACCGAGACAACTCAGCAAACTTAGCTTTGTACTGCGACACGGTCATATTATTCTGCTCCAACTTGATGAACTCTACCTCATTTATGTGATGAATACTTTCGGGAAAGTACTTGTCGTTGAATAGTTCTTGGAACTTCTCCTAAGACATCTTCAGTACGGCAGGTTGAGTACGCTTTACCGATTCCCACCAGTAATCCTCCTCTCCTCGCAACATAAAGGCGACAAAGGGAACTTTTTGCTCCTCGAAGCATCCCAAGACATCAAATATCTTGGTGATCCCAGCTCCTTGAACTGTTTAGCGGTGACCGTCCGAGAGTTTCCAGTGTTTCCACCTACATTTTGGACAAGAGCCGCTCTCGTCTGCTATTGCATGAATTGCCTAAAGCCTCTGAATATTCCATCATTCATCATTTGGTCAGTGTTGTTGTTTGCATGAGGATTGTCGCCTTCCTGATGCACATTATCCTGATTATTGATATGTGGTGAATCAACGGTCGCCTGTGCTCCATTGCTATTCTCAACATTCTCAGATGTCATTTTCAGATACTACCACAAAACAAAGGTTAATTTACCAGCCGTGGGTTGCCATTGTTTCCACCTGCATTTTGAATAGGAGTCTCTCTTGCCTGATGTTGCATGAATTGCATAAAGCCTCTGATCATCCCATTGTTCATCATCTGATCGGTGTTGTTGTTTACCTGAGGATTATTGTCTTCCTGTTGCACATTATCCTGAGTATTGATCGTTGGTGACTCAACGGTCTTATGTGCTTCATTGTTGATCTCAACATTTTCAGATGCCATTTTCAAACACTGTCACAAAAAAGGGTTAATTAACATATCACATATTATTCCTATACTCTGATCGACCAATTACTACCAAATAAACTTAGGTAGGTCATACTAGCGAAGGAATTCCCCGTCTCTCCCTTCCTAGTTCTATTCTCACATCTTAGCCAGGGATCATATCCCTAAGCTTTGATACCAACTGTGACGCCCCCAAAATCGGTATACATCACCTATTATGAGTCGCCAAATACATGGTACAAAATTCAAATACAACTTAATTATACAACAGTCATGTAGAATACGACTAAACATATGCTGTGTGTTTTAATACAAATATTGTCATCTAGACAATATACAAACTCAATGGGGTTCTCATTACATTTATTATCACAATATTTCATAGAATAGTGAGGACTACTAATGTTATTATATGGACCATCACTCTGTTCCCCGACTAGTCCCTGCTACGTTCTCATTTCACAAGAGAACAATGAAAGAAAAAGGTGAGCTCAACTAGCCCAAAGTAAGAAATATTATGACTAAGATAATGCAGAATAAATTATCATTAGCCTTTAACAGTGTTAAACTGATAAAATATAACAAACATCAAGTTTAACTGTAGCGAAACAAGCAATCCATTAGAAGAGTCAAGTAGAGAATAAAATCTATTATCTTCTATGATTTAAAAGGTTTTTGATGACTTTTATCGCTGAGACTTAGTTTAATAAATAATTCACATCATCCCTGCACTACGACCAAGGATATTCATTAGTATCACAACCACAAATTATCCGTGCACCACAGCCAAGGATATTCGTGTATTCATCAATGGTCATGATCATGCCAACAACAGTCCATCAATACACTACGGGTCAATGAGGACTTTTTCCACATCATTTGTAACATTACGGTCATTATTACATCGAATAATCCTCGGTCATAATCATACCAAGTCCATCTATGCACTCTGAGCCACGAGATGACTTTCAACATAATATAAACATGAGGATGATGACAATGATATAAGAATTCAATAAAACAAGTTCAAGAATTAATTTATCTAGGAACTAATAATGTCCAAATTGTCAACATGATCTTTGCTTTGTAGAGTAAAATTCAAGAATGATCGGAAGAATATTTTCATGAAAAGATTTGGATGAAGCTTAAATATCAAGGATATTCTACTAATTTCATGGAGTATAGAAGTCAAAACTTTAACCAAGTGAGTATAATAAAGAATGGAATAACAAAAGAAATCACCATGCATGCGGTACTTCGCATAGACAGGTTATTCAATAGAATAATAATAACGGAACCAGGTCAGGCAAATAGAATAACAGGTTACTATTGACGAAGGTAATTACTATTGACGAAGAGACTCTTAGATGATGACATATGGACCCCCCATAAAATAACCAAACTTACCACAAACATCTCATAATAGAGATATACATCAAGGATTGAATAAATATTACCACAAATTATTTTATTTTTAATCATCACATATTTAATCTTTCAACAATTATTAATCGTTTATAACTTGTCGTCTCAATTATTGATTTAATAATATAACATATTATAAAGATGATACTGTGATAATAATTGAATCAATAATATAAGAGATATGATGCAACAATTACTGTAGCAATAATTGAGTATAGCTGAGTGACTTCTCACGTAAGCATCAATAATCAATACCGTGTGCTACTATGCAACCACGCGTAGACATTGTACTTTTACTACAGGGTAGTTCAACAGTTTTAACGGTAACACCTCCGTCGTTATTTTCTTAAAGTATTTTTGTCGTTTCCTCAATCCGACAATAATTCCGTTGTGGGGTCCACCAATGATTGTGCCG
Organism: Panax ginseng; assembly: GCA_020205605.1. NCBI lineage: Eukaryota > Viridiplantae > Streptophyta > Magnoliopsida > Apiales > Araliaceae > Panax > Panax ginseng. Next base: position 36,540,132 of record CM035136.1, on the reverse strand, counting down.
TCATTTAATATTCCCCGACAAAAAGAATATTTCCTGACCAAACGAATATTTTATAACAACTTGCTTACTTTGCAAAATTTATAAATATTACCCACAACTATAATATTATATCAAATTTACTCCATAATATTCAAAAATAATATTTATAAAAAATTCTTCTTTATTTATAAAAGTTGGGGTCTTACAACCTCCCCTTCTTACAAAATTTTGCCCTCGAAATTAGGGTACATACCTGGTATGTCGAAGAGGTAAGGATACCTTGATTTCATTTCAGATTCTAACTCCCAAGTCATTTCCTCAACATCGTGGTTTCTCCACAAAACTTTGACTTGAGGTATAACCTTGGAGCGTAGAATATGTTCCTTCTTATCCAAGATTTGAACAGGAACCTCTTCATACGTCAAATCTTCCGCTATTTTGTCCGGTTCTAACTCAATAATGTGTTTCGGGTCTTTCACATATTTACGTCACATGGATATGTGAAAAACGTTATGAACACGAGACATACTTGGCGGTAAAACTAGTCTATAGACCACAATTCCTACTCGATCGAGGATTAAAAATGGGCCGATGAATCGAGGATTGAGTTTTCCTCTCTTTCCAAATCTCGTAACTCCTTTCCATGGAGCAACACGCAACACCACATGATCTCCTATATCGAATTCCACGTCCTTTCGATGAAGATCAACATAACTCTTTTGTCGATCTTGTGAGGTTTTTATACGTTGTCGGATCATTTGAATCTTTTCCGTAGTCATACGTACCAACTTCGGTCCCAACAATGTTGCTTCACCCACTTCATCCCAACATACTGGAGAACGACACTTTCTTCTAGACAACGCTTCGAATGGAGCCATGCCAATACTTGCTTGATAACTGTTGTTGTAGGAAAACTCCACTAATGGTAAGAACTTGTCCCAACTTCCCTTGAAATCAAGGACACAGAGTCTTAATCGATCTTCAAGAGTTTGAATAGTCCTCTCCGATTGTCCTTCAAAATCCGAGGATGATATGCCGAAAGCTAAATCGTAAGTCTGTGCCCATAGCTTTTTTGCAAACTAACCCAAAATCGTGAAGTGAATCTTGGGTCTCGATTAGAAACTATGGATCTTAGGCATACCATGCGGTCTTACAATCTCGTTTATGTACATACTGAGCAAGGCGTTCAAGTGTATAAGTTTCTCGTATCGGAAGAAATGAGCGGACTTGGTCAATCTATCAACAATGACCCAAATCGCATCTATTCCTTGAGAAACCTTAGGAAAACCGATAACGAAATCCATGGTAATGTGCTCCCACTTCCATTCTGGAATTTCAAGTGGTTGCAATGGACCTTTTGGTACTTGATGCTCCGCTTTAACTCGTTGACAAGTTAGACACCTTGAGATAAACAACGCTATCTCTCTCTTCATATTGCTCCACCAAAATGTATGACGAATATCATGATACATTTTGGTACTCCCAGGATGGATTACAAATGGCGTGTTGTGCGCCTCCATCATGATTTTTTACTTTAAATCAGAGTCGTTAGGAACAAAAACTCTGGAGTTGACTCAAAGTATTCCTTCTTCATCGATTCTTGCTTTTGGCATAGCACCTTCTTGCACTTTCTTCCTCATAATACGTCGGCTCTAGGTACAGAACTTGAAAGCGATTTTTAACTTTATCGATTAAAGTTGGTTCTACTCGTATATTCGCCATCATCACATGTGTCCCTGGAGTCTTTAACTCTATCTCCATCCTTTTCAAGTCACACAAAATGGGCCTTTGCGTTGACAATATCTCACTCGTACTTGCATATGATCTTCTACTCAATGCGTCAGCTACCACGTTCGCTTTTCCAGGATGGTATTGGATGGTATGATCATAATCTTTCAACAGTTCAAGCCAACGTCATTGTCGCATGTTGAGTTCCTTTTGAGTAAAGAAATATTTGAGGCTTTTATGATCCGTAAAGATCTCCACCTTCGCCTCATACAAGTAATGCCTACAAATCTTTAGTGCGAAGACAACAACTGCCAACTCTAGATCATGAGTAGGATAATTCCTCTCATATTCTTTAAGTTGTCTTGAGGCATAGGCTATGACTTTTCCATGTTGCATGAGAACACATCCCAACCCTTTGCTAGAAGCATCATCAGATGACAAATCCCTCGAGAGCAGATGGTATTGTCGAGCAGTGCCGAAATGAGTCTCCTCTTGAGTTCTTGAAAACTCTTCTCACATTCTTCGCTCCAATAGAACTTTGTATCTTCTCGAGTCGGTGAGTCGATGGAGTAGCGATTCGAGAAAATCCTTCCACGAATCTCCGATAATAACCAAATTAAAGCGAGAAAGCTACGATCTTTGGTCATCGATTTATGTTTCTCCCACTTTGAATTGCTTCAATCTTTCTTTGGGTCAACAGATATTCCATGACTTGATACTACGTGCCCAAGGAATGCTACTTCCTCAAGCTTAATTCGCATTTCTTCAACTTGGCATAAAGCTTGTATTCACGAAGCTTTTGGAGTGTCGACCTCAAGTGTTGCTCTCATGATCTTCACGGCTTTTGGAATAAATAAGGATGTCATCAATAAAGACGACCATAAAGTGATCCAAATATTCCTTGAATACTCGGTTCATCATATCCATGAAGGCAGTAGGAGCATTAGTCAATCCAAAGGACATGACTAGGAATTCATAATGCCCGTACCGAGTTCTGAAAGCCGTCTTTGGAATGTCATCGGTTCTAATCTTCAATTGGTGATATCCGGAACGAAGATCAATCTTTGAAAAGAATTTGGCTCCTTGCAACTGGTCAAACAGGTCATCAATACATGGCAATGGATACCTATTTTTGATGGTGACATGATTTAACTCCCGATAATCAATACAAAGTCGCATACTCCCATCTTTCTTCTTCACGAATAGAGCGAAGCACCCCAAGGAGAAGTACTAGGGACGAATAAAGCCAATGTCTAACAATTCCTGCATTGGGTCTTTAACTCACGAAGTTCAATAGAGCCATTCGATATGGGGCTTTGGAAATGGGTTTTGTATCTGGGTTCAAGGTCGATACAAAATTCAATTTCATGCTCGGGGTAGGCAGGGGAAGTTCTTGGGGAATACGTCAGAATTTATTAACAATAGAAATATCGTTCAAAACCGGCGTATTTTTGTTTAAATCGTGACATGAGCTAAGAAAGCTTGACATCCGTTTTCAATAAGCGAATAGCTTTATGGCTTGAGATGACCGTGATTGATTTTAATGGTTTTGGTCGCTTGAATTCGCATAATAGGTTGATTAGGAATATGAAAGCTAACAACCTTACGAAAATAATCAATTTTTGCATGATGAGTAGTTAACCAATCAATCCCTAGAATCACGTCAAATGCAAGTATTTGCAATGAAATAAGATCTATAGGTAATGTGAGGGTACCGATTTGAACCAAACAAGACTTATAAACAGTGGATCTAATGAAGGTTTCTCCCAACGGAGTTTCCACAGATAAGTCAAAGTCTAATTTCTCCGGAGTCAAATTTAATCGATGAGTGCAAGTAGGAGAAATAAAAGAATGGGTAGAACCGGTATCAAATAAAGTATAGATTTCATTAGAGTTTATGATAAGCTTACCCGTGATGACCTCATTCGGGTTCCTTGCTTTCTGGGAGGTCACAACAAACGCTCTCCCTTGCACTACCGGTTTTGACTTTTCTGGGACGGCCTTTGGTGCCTCCATCCTAGCTGAATTTGTCTTTGGTGAACGACAAAATCGGGCTAAGTGACCTTCTCTTCAATAATTATAACATGCTTTGGACGGCATCGCGTAGTTTGGACTGATGTGCCCCTCCCCTTCGCATTTGAAACATATGATAGGTGGTCGTTCTCCTTCCTTAACAACAGGTGCTGGTGCTGACGTCTTTCCATCATTGTTGAATCTCCTCTTCTTGAAATGTTCATTCTTATTGTTTTGGCCCTGATTACCACAGAAGTGGTTACCATTTCTGGCATGTTGATTCCCTCCACGCTTGTTGTCACCGCTTCGATGACTGCTCTCCCTGGTATTATCATTTTGCCGGCTGCTCTCTTTTAGTTGCGTTGACTCGTTATCGCGCTCCACTAACTGAGCCCTATTTATAACATCTGAATATAAACACAGTTTATGAGAAATAAGATGTTGACGTATCTCCGGCTTCAAACCTCTTAAAAACATCTATGTCATTCTCTCTTCATTATCCACCAAGTGGGACGCAAACCGGGATAACTCCGCAAATTTAGCCTCGTATTGCGACACGGTCATATTATTTTGTTCCAACTTGATAAACTCCACCTCCTTCATGTGACGAATACTTTCGGGAAAGTATTTGTAGTTGAAAGCGACTCTTGGAACTTCTCCCAAGACATCTTGATCTGGCAGATTGAGTACGTTTTACCGATTTCCACGATGTCTGCATCTCCGCAAACATATAAAGGCGCAAAGGGAACCTTTTGCTCCTCGGAGCATCCCAAGACATCAAATATCTTGGTGATCTGCTTTATCCATGCTTCCGCCATAAGTGGTTTTGGCTCTCCCTTAAACTCCGGTGGTCCCACCTCCTTGAACTGTTTAGCGGTGACCACCCGAGAATTTCAAGTGTTTCCACCTGTATTTTGGACAGGAGCCGCTCTCGCCTGCTATTGCATGAATTGCATAAAGCCCCTGAACATTTCATCATTCATCATTTGGTCAGTGTTGTTGTTTGCATGAGGATTGTCGCCTTCCTGATGCACATTATCCTGATTATTGATATGTGGTGAATCAATGGTCGCCTGTGCTCCATTGCTATTCTCAACATTCTCAGATGTCATTTTCAGATACTTCCACAAAACAAAGGTTAATTGACATGTAACATATTATCCCTAAATTCTGACCGACCAATTAAATACCACATAAACTTAGGTAGGTCAAACTAGCGAAGGAATTCCCCGTCTCTCCCCTCCTAGTACTATTGTCACATCTTAGCCAGGGATCATATCCCTAAGCTTTGATACCAACTGTGACGCCCCCAAAATTAGGTATACATCACCCATCTTGGGTCGTCAGATACATGGTACAAAATTCAAATACAACTTACTAATTCAACTATCGTGTACAATACGACAAAACATAACTTTGAGTTTGAATACAATTATTGTCTACTAGAGATTATACAAACTGAAAAGGAGTCCTCATTATAATTATTAACACACTATTTCACAGAATAATGAGGACTACTAATGTTATCCTCTGGACCGTCACTCCGTTCCCCGACTAGTCCATGTTATGTTCTCATTTCAAGAGAAGAAACGGTGAAAGAAAGGTGAGCTCAACTAGCCCGAAGAAGAAATATTATGACTAAGATAATGCGAGAATAAATTATCGTTAGCCTTGATGATGTTAAAGCGATAAAATATAACAACATCAAGTTTAAGCTGCGGTGGAACAAGCAATCCATTAAAAAAAGAGTCATATAGAGAATAAAATCTACTATCTTTTATGATTTAAAAGGTTTTTCATGACTTTTATCATTTGGGACTCGACTTAATAAATAATCCACATCATCAAATCACCCATGCACTACTACTACGACGAGGATATTCTTTAGTATCACGACCATAAATTATCCATGCACTACTGACTAATGACATTCGTGTATTCATTAATGGTCATGATCATGCCAACAACTGTCCATCAATGCAATACGGGCCAATGATAACTTTTACCACATCATTTGTAACATTACGGTCATGATTACACCGAATAATCCACGGTCATAATCATACCAAGTCCATCTATGCCACTGGGCCACATATGACTTTCAACATAATATAAACAAGAGGATGATGACAATGATATAAGAATTCAATAAAACAAGTTCAAGAATTAATTTATCGAGGAACTAATAATGTCCAAATTGTCAACATGATACTGCTTTGTAGAGTAAAATTCAAGAATGATCAGAAGAATATTTCCATGAAAAGATCTTTGGATGAAATGCAAATATCAAGGATATTCTACTAATTTCATGGAGTATAGAAGTCAAAACTTTAACCAATTGAGTATAATAAAGAATGGAATAACAAAAGAAATCACCATGCATGCGGTGCCGCATGATAGGCAGTTATTCAACAGAATAATAATAACGGAACCGGTCAGCAAAATTTGCACCGGCTGGGATGTTCCAACAGAATAATAAAGGCGGAACCAGTCAGGTGTAAAACATCTGAACATGATGTTCCAAATGAATAATAATAAAGGCGAAACCGGTCCGGTGTAAAAACACACGATGAGGATGTTCCAATGAGAATAATAGAAGAATGTCACCAAGTATAGGGTAAACGCGCGAAACTGGTTATTCAATAGAATAATAAGCAATGGAATAACAACAGTTCTCTTCATGAATAAGAAAGAATAACACCCCTTACATTAGTAGTAGATTGAATCTTGTAGTAGTGTAGTGTGAGAATACTCTTCTTCTTTCTCTCTTATTCTCTCTATATTTTCTCTCTCTATAGCTTGAATGAATTAAGTGAAAAATAATGAAGCACTAGGCCTCTATTTATAGAAGATTTCTAGCTTAGCACTTGAAATGTGAAAAGGCAAGTGGCTTGACATTTGGTGATGTGAAAAGAAAAGTGGTTTGATGCTTGTAATGTGAAACGACAATTGGTTCTGACGCTTTTGTAATATAAAACGACAAGTGGTTTGGACGTCTGGTAAAGGTAGTTACTATCGACGAAGGTAATTACTATTGATGAAGGTAATTACTATTATTGAAGGTAATTACTATTGACGAAGGTAATTACTATTGATTGAAGAGACTCTTAGATGATGAAAAATATGGCCCCCCCATAAAATAACCAAACTTACCACAAACGCGTCTCATAATAGACTCTTTATATACATCAAGGATTGAATAAATATTACCACAAATTATTTTATTTTTAATCATCACATATTTAATCTTTCAACAATTATTAATCGTTTATAACTTGTCGTCTCAATTATTGATTTAATAATATAACATATTATCTGAGATGATCTTGTGACAATAATTGAATAAATAATATAAGAGATATGATGCAAAGCAATTCTTGTAAGCAATAATTGAGTATAGTGAGTGACTTCTCACGTAAGCATCAATAATCAATCTTGCGTGCTACTTATGAAACCATGCGTGACATCGTACTTTTACTCTTTGGGTAGTTCAACGGTTTTATCAGTAACACCTCATAGTTATTTTCATAAAGTATTTTTTGTCGTTTTCTCAATCCGATAATAATTCCGTTATATAGGGTCCACCAATGATTGTGCCATCGTATCACGAATATTCCCCACAATAAAAAGAATATTCCCACGACCAAACGAATATTTTATAACAACTTGCTTACTTTGCAAAATTTATAAATATTACCCACAACTATAACATTATATCAAATTTACTCCATAATATTCAAAAATAATATTTATAAAAATTCTTCTTTATTTATAAAAGTTGTGGTCTTACAACCTCCCTTCTTACAAAATTTTAGCCCTCGAAATTAGGGATTTATATACTGGTATGTCGAAGAGGTAAGGATACCTTGATTTCATTTGATTCTAACTCCCAAGTCATTTCCTCAACATCGTGGTTTCTCCACAAAACTTTGACTTGAGGTATAACCTTGGGAGTAGAATATGTTCCTTCTTATCAAGATTTGAGCAGGAACCTCTTCATACGTCAAATCTTCCGCTTATTTTGTCCGGTTCTAACTCAATAATGTGGTTCGGGTCTTTCACATATTTACGTAACATGGATATGTGAAAAACGTTATGAACACGAGACATACTTGGCGGTAAAATGAGTCTATAAACCACAGTTCCTACTCGATCGAAGATTAAAAATGGGCCGATGAATCGAGGATTGAGTTTTCCTCTCTTTCCAAATCTCGTAACTCCTTTCCATAGAGTAACAAGCAACACCACATGATCTCCTATATCGAATTCCACGTCCTTTCGATGAAGATCAACATAACTCTTTTGTCGATCTTGTGAGGTTTTTATACGTTGTTGGATCGTTTGAATCTTTTCCGTAGTCATACGTACCAACTCCGGTCCCAACAACGTTGCTTCACCCACTTCATCCCAACATACTGGAGAAAAGAAAAGAAAAGAAAAGTGGTTTGACGCCTGTAATGTGAAACGACTATTGGTTCGACGCCTGTAATATGAAATGGCAAGTGGTTTGACGTCTGGTAAAGAGAGTTACTATTGACGAAGGTAATTACTATTAATGAAGGTAATTACTATTGACGAATGTAATTACTATTGACGAAGAGACTCTTAGATGATGACATATGGCCCCCCCATAAAATAACCAAACTTACCACAAACGTCTCATAATAGACTCTTTATATACATCAAGGATTGAATAAATATTACCACAAATCATTTTATTTTTAATCAACACATATTTAATCTTTCAACAATTATTAATCATTTATAACTTGTCGTCTCAATTATTGATTTAATAATATAACATATTATCTGATGATAATCTTTGTGTGACAATAATTGAATCAATAATATAAGAGATATGATGCAAAGAATTATTTGTAGAAATAATTGAGTATATTTGAGTGACTTCTCACGTAAGCATCAATAATCAATACTGTGTGCTACTATGTAACCACGCCAGACATCGTACTTTTACTCTTTGGGTAGTTCAAGCGGTTTTAACGGTAACACCTCCATAGTTATTTTCATAAAGTATTTTTGTTGTTTTCTCAATCAGACAATAATTCCGTTGTGGGGTCCACCAATGATTGTCTTTGTTATGCGAATATTCCCCGACAAAAAGAATATTCCCCGACCAAACAAATATTTTATAACAACTTGCTTACTTTGCAAAATTTATAAATATTACCCACAACTATAACATTATATCAAATTTACTCCATAATATTCAAAAATAATATTTATAGAAAATTCATCTTTATTTATAAAAGTTGGGGTCTTACAACCAGGCATGCGATAGACCGTACAGACAGGTTATTCCAACAGAATAATAAATAATGGAACCAGGTCATGCGTAAACGCACCGACAGGATATTCCAACAGAATAATAAATAATGGAACCAGGTCATGCGTAAATGCACCGACATGATGTTCCAATAGAATAATAAACAACGGAACCAGGTCATGCGTAAACGCACAGATAGGATGTTCCAACAGAATAATAAATAATGGAATAACAAAAGAATTTCACCAAATATAGGGTATCCCGCGTATACAGGTTATTCCAACAGAAAAATAAAGAATAGAATAACAAAAGAATTTCTCCAATAAGAAAGAAGGAATACCCCTAACGAGTATAACAAATAATATCCCTTACCGTAAAAGAAGAGTATTTTGACTGTTAGGGTGATGATATACTCAAAGAAAACTTGCACTACGCTCAAAGCTTTCTTAAACTCTAAAGAAATACGCTCAAGATTATAGAAGAAGAACTCTCTCTATAGTTTCTCTCTCTAGAGTTTCAGTGAATTCGTAAGAAATAATGAAGGAATGAGCTTCTATTTATAGAAGAATGGACTGCATAGTAACTAATTCATGAACGGTCCAAATTAATTTACTTTAAACGGACGGTCCAGATTGGTTTACAATAAAATATAATATATTCTATTTATAATCTAATAAAACGAATAACTTTATAAAAGTATTATATTTTATATAAAAAGATTTTACTATGCAAACACTATGCAGGCACTATGCAAACACTATACATAATAAAATATAATATATTCTAATTATTGTCTAATAAAATAGATAACTTTATAAAAGTATTCTGTTTTATATAAAAGGATTTTACTATTAGTCTAATAAAACGAATAACTTTATAAAAGTATTTTGTTTTATATAAAAAGCTTTTCTGTTTTATTACATTAATAATACTAATAAAACAAAACTCATCATCGTTATTATAATTCACAATATTAATCGACCAAGTCGTTCCCAGGAAAGAGGGGGTTTTCCAATAAGGATTTCTCTCAATAGGCGCGCAATTAGGTGACTAAACCGCTCCTTGACAGAACTTCTAGACATCGTTAATATTACAAATAATAATATTAATAACTTTGTCATCTCAATTATTGATTATAAAATATTGACAATAATTGAATCAAATAACGTGAGATACTATGCAACAATTATCGTAATAATAATTGAAAAAAAGCGAGTGACTTCTCACGTAAGCATCAAAAATCAATACCGTGTGCTATCGCGTGCAACTATGTGTATTATTGTATTTTTTAACAAGATTGTTTCACCGATTAATGGTAAAACTTCCGCCGTTATTTTCATAAAGTATTTTTGTCATTTTCTCAATCCGACAATAATTTCGTTGTGAGGTCTACCAATGATTGTGCCGTTGTACGAATATTCCCAGTTAAAATGAATATTCCCCGACCAATCGAATATTATATAACAACTTGCGTACTTTGCAAAATTTATAAATATTACCCACAATTATATCAAATTCATTCCACAATATTCAAAAATGATATTTATAGAAAATTCATCTTTATTCATAAAAGTTGAGGTCTTACACAAATAAAGTCCTTATTATAATTATTATCACACTATTTCACTAAATAGTGAGGACTACTAAAACAACTATCTGGACCGTCAATCTGTTCCCCGACTCGTCCAAGCTATATTCTCATTTCCTGAAGAGAACAGTGAAAGAAATGGTGAGCTCAACTAGCCCAGTAAGAAATATTATGACTAAGATAATGTAGAATAAATTATCCTTAGCCTTCAACAGTATAACAACTGATAGAATATAATAGACAACAAGTTTTTGATCAACAACTACAGTAGAATAAGCAATCCATTAGAAGAGTCAAGTAGAGCATAAAATCTACTATCTTCTATGATTTAAAAAGTTTTTCATCACTTTTATCGCTGAGATTCAGCTTAATAAATAAACCACATCATCCCTGCACTACGGCCAAGGATATTCATTAGTATCACGACCACAAATTATCCATGCACTACGGGCCAAGGATATTCGTGTATTCATCAATGGTCATGATCATGCCAACAACTGTCCATCAATGCACTTCGGCCAATGAGGACTTCTACCACATCATTTATAACATTATGGTCATGATTATACCGAATAATCCCTGGTCATAATCACACCAAGTCCATCTATGCACTACAGGCCATAGATGACTTTCAACATATTATAAACATGAAGATGATAACAATGATATAAGAATTCAATAAAACAAGTTCAAGGATAAATTTCTAAAGATTTATAATTTAATTTATCCAGAAATCAATAACGTCCAAGTTGTCAACATGATACTGTTTTGTGGAGTAAAATTCAAGAATGCTCAGAAGAATATTTCTATGAAAAGATACTGGATGAAGCACATATATCCATGATATTCTACTAATTTCATGGAGTATAGAAGCCAAAACTTTAACCAACTGAGTAAAATAGAATATATGAAACTGCAAATGGATTTTTGCCCGCCATGCGGTAATCCACGTAGACAGATCATTTTCACAATTTACTAAGGAATGAATACAAAGGATCATTAACCATGCGGTAATCCACATAGACATGTTATTCCAATAGAGTAATAAACAATAAAACCAGGTCATGCGTAATTTGCATAGACAGAATATTCCAATAGAATAATAAAGAATAGAACCAGGTCATGCGTAATCCGCACAGACATGATGTTCGAATAAAATAATAAAGAATGGAACCAGGTCATGTGTAATCCGCACAGACAAGATGTTCCAACATAATAATAAAGAATGTAATAACAACAGAATTCACCAAACATGCGATAGACCACACAGACATGTTATTCCAATAAAATAATAAAGAATGGAATAATGTAAGAATTTCACCATGTATCTTTGTCAGATTGATGATAGACATGTTATTCCAACATAATAATAAAGAATGGAATAATAGAAGAATTTCACCATGTATACGGTAGATGCTGATATCTGAGTTATTCCAACAGAATAATAAGGAATGGAATAACAATAGCTCTCTTCATAAATCCGAAAGAAATAATACCCCTTACCTTAGAAGAAAAATGGATACTGGAATAGTGAGGTAGTAGACTTCTCTTCTTCTTTCTCTCTATAATTTCTCTATAATAATTGCTCTATAGCTTTAGTGAATTGGTGAGAAATGAAGGAAGAATGAGCTTCTATTTATAGGAAAATATAGTTTCGATAATTGCACGTTCTGGGGCTCAAAATATTACAATATAATACCTTCCTCTTTTTCTTCATTTTTAATTTAGTCCTACAAGTATTATCAAACTTGCACCACATCCCCTAATAGTAAATAATGTGAATCAATAGTTCAATCATGTGAATCAATAGTTATAATCATGTGAAAATATGAATTACAGTATAGTACCTTCAACTATACCTTTATTTTTAACTTAGTCATGCAAGTATTATCAATCTTGCACCATTTCCCCTAATAGTACAAGAATGTGAATCAATAGTACACACATGTGAACAAATAGTTATAATCATGTGAATTAATAGCAATTAATTTCTCATTTATCCGATTAATTACCCGATCGGTCAATATAACCTCTAGACATCAATTATTATCGAAATAAATGTCGATTTCCACTAACACTAATAATTCCAACACAATGGAACTATCAATTTCATCTTTAATCAACTAGAACTTATTCATCATTAATATTCTAATTCACAATATTTAACAACCAGGTCGTTCCCAAGAAAGAGGGGGCTTTCCGATAAGGATTTCTCCTTATTGACGCGCAATTAGATGACCAAACCTCTCATTGACAAAACTTCTAGACATTGTCAATATTGCAATTTAATAATATAAATAACTTTGTCGTCTCAATTATTGATTTAATAATATATCATTTTATGCAGATGATACTGTGACAATAATTGAATCAATAATAAGAGAGATATGATGCAAAGCAATTATCGAGAGTAATAATTGAGTATAATTGAGTGACTTCTCGTAAGCATCAATAACCAATACCTGGTGTGCTACTATGCAACCACGCCAGACATCGTATTTTTTTACTATATGGTAGTTCAACAGTTTTAACGGTAACACTTTCGCCGTTATTTTTATAAAAAGATCATTATGTCGTTTTCTAACTACGACAATACTTCCGTTGTGGGGTCCACCAATGATTGTGCCGTCGTACGGATATTCCCCGATAAAAAGAATATTCCCTGACCAAACGAATATTTTATAACAACTTGCTTACTTTGCAAAAATTTTCAAATATCACCCTTATCTTTAACCTTTTATCAATTTATCATTTACGAAATAAAATAATAATTATAAGAAAATTGAATACTTTCATTTCATAAAATTCGGGGTCTTACAATATTATTCTTTCGTATTCATGAAGAGAGTTATTTTCTTTCAATACTCGTAAGGGTTGTTATTCCATTTTTATTATTCATTTGAATAACTTCTGCATGCATTCGTCGCATGCGCTCGTGAATCTCGTTGTTATTTCATTCTTTATTATTCTATTGGAACATCTCATGCATGCGGATTACGCATGACTGGTTCCATTTCGTTGGAACATCCATGCTCATGCGGATTACGATGATGACTCGTTTCATTCTTTATTATTACGTTGGAATATCTCATGCTGTGCAAATTACGTATGACTGGTTCCATTCTTTTTATTACTCGTTGAAATGATGATCATCTCACGTGGATTACCGCATGGCGGGCAAAAATCCATTTGCAGTTTCATATATTCTATTATACTCAGTTGGTTAAAGTTTTGACTTCTATACTCCATGAAATTAGTAGAATATCCTGGATATTTGCGCTTCATCCAGTATCTTTTCATGGAAATATTCTTCTGAGCATTCTTGAGTTTTACTCCACAAAGCAGTATCATGTTGACAATTTGGACGTTATTGAGTTCAGGATAAATTAACTTATAAATCTTTAAAATTTATTCTTGAACTTGTTTTATTGAATTGTCATCATCATCATGCTTATATTATGTTGAAAGTCATCTGTGGCCTATAGTGCATATATGGACTTGGTATGATTATGACCAGAGATTATTCGGTATAATCATGACCGTAATGTTACAAATGATGTGGTAAAAATCCTCATTGGTCAGTAGTGCATTGATGGATGATTGATTGTTGGCATGATCATGACCATTGATGAATACACGAATATCCTTGGCCCGTAGTGAATGAATAATTTATGGTCGTGATACTAATGAATATATCCTGGTCAGAAAGTGAGGATGATGTGGATTATTTATTTGTCGAGTCTCGTGATAAAAGTGATGAAAAACCTTTAAATCATAGAAGATAGTAGATTTTATTCTCTACTTTACTCTTCTAATGGATTGCTTGTTCTTACCGCAGATTAAACTTGATGTTTGTTATATTTTATCGGTTTAATACTGTTGAAGGCTAATGATAATTTATTCTGCATTATCTTAGTCATAATATTTCTTACTGGGCTAGTTGAGCTCACACTTTTGCTTTCATTGTTCTCTTCAGGAAATGAGAACGTTGCGACGCCCCCAAAATAGGTCTATTCCATCAAACCCATTCTGAGTCGCCAAATACATGGTACAGAAATAACTACAACTTTATTATTACAACATATAAACTGTGAGTTTAAATACAGATATTGCCGTCTAGACAATATCCACACACAAATAAATCCCCATCATAATTATTGATATATTATTTTACAAAAATGGTGAGGACTACTAAACAACTCTATCTAGAACCTTCATTCCATACCCCGACTAGTACTTGCTACATTCTCGCCTCCTGAGAAGAAAAATAGAACAAAAAGAAAAAGGGTGAGCTCAACTAGCCCAGTAAATAATATTATGACTAAGATAATATACAACAAATTATCGTTAGTCTTCAACAGAGAAAAATCTAATAGAATACAATAGATAACCAATTTTAAATCAACAACTGCAGCGGAAACAACAATTCATTAGAAGAGTTAAGTAGAGAATGCAAACTACTATCTTCTATATATGAATTTAAAAGTTCATCGTCGATATTTTATCCCGTAACATCAATCAATATATATCTCGAATCAAATATTCATCTTTGCACACTCTGTGCAAAGATATTCATCGATTGGTCATGTTCATCTAAACACTGCTCATCTTTGCACTACGGGCCAAAGATATTATTCGATCGGCCATGTTCATCTCAACACTGCTCATCTTTGCACTACGGGCCAAAGATATTCATCAAGAAATCATTCATTTTGTACTACAAAAGCCAAAGATATTCAAGAATATCATCATTTAGGACCGAGGATGATGAAAAATATTTTAAAGGAAACGAATCCGGTGAAACAAAAGAACAATATTAAGGATTCGTATTTTAAACAATCCAAGTTCAAAAATACTTCATACGTAATCGTGAGTGGAGTAAAATTCAAGAATGATCAAAACATGGATACAATCAAAGCTAGTATCCATAGTAGATATTTTGGACAAAAGAAGAAATTTTATTTTTTGATTGAATAGTCGTAAATGAATGAATAGTCAAGTATCGTTAATAGTGCCAGATATCGTGAATAGTAACTCACACCAAAAGATAGAAATTTCACAAAAAAACACCTTCATGCTTCGTGAATAGTACTCGTGAATAGTAACTCATAAATAGTAACTCGTGAATAGTAACTCATGAATAGTAACTCGTGAATAGTAACTCATGAATAGTAACCCCGACATAAAAAAAATTCCAAATTTGATAAAAATTCCAACCAATATTTTCGCATAATGATATTGAAGAAATAATATCATTTTTGAATAAAATAACATCCCTTACCTCGAAAAGACAAGATTTAGTTGAAAACAGGATATAGGCTATGACTTGAACTTGCACCGTATAGCAATACTCAAAGTATACTCAAAATACTCACAAGAATACGCTCGATAATATAGAGAGAGAAAACTTTAGTTTCCGGTGTAATTTTGAATTCTAACCTAAGCACCCTATTTATAGGAAAATGCTTAGAACACCAAAGTAGAAAATTGAATACAATATTAATATATTTAACAAATTTTCCTTAGCCCACCTTGACCATCTGAATTCAGCCAAAACACATGTTTCATGAGACTCAAAAAACGTTTTTCATCAAAAAGATAAATAAAACTTCAAAAAATTAATTATTTCGGAACTTCGGAACTTCCATAATTTATAATAAATAGCCTTTTTATCAGAAAATTCGAATCTCGCGTTTTTTATAGGAAATTCAATTCTCTACAACTTTACAGAAGAAAGTTTTTCCAAATTCCAAACAAAAATTGACTGAAATCCACAAACAGACGATTTTACAAGCTATAATCGAATTTCGATCAAGAATTATGGTCCACCGACACACAAAACATGTGTTAATCATTTAATGCCACAAAAATACTCTTCCTGCTCATATACTCATATATCCCACATTCATTGTAAAAATATCACCATTATTATATTATTAAAATAATATATTTAAATGAATTATTTTATCAGAAAAAGATAAAATATTAATTTTCAATAATTGTCACATTAAAAATTTTCTCCATCTATATCCTCATAAAATCAATATTTTCCTCATCATATAAATCAATAATTAATTATTCACAAATAATATTACAGAATCACATTATTGACAACCAGGTAGTTCCCAGGAAAGAAGGGGCTTTCCAATAAGAATTTCTCCTTACTGGCGTGCAATTAGGTGACCAAACCTCTCCTTAGACAAAACTTTCTAGACATTGCCAATAATGTTATCTAATAATATTATTCAGATAATATTAATTATTGCTCCGATAATGGAAAATACTGTGCAGTGACAATTATAAAAACAATAATAATATCAACGTAGCAATCATTGAATCAATAAAATAAATACTGAACAGTAATTACTGTAATAATTATTCAGTAGTGCCTTCTTATGTAAGAATCAATAATTGGTGTAATACCGTGTGCTACTGTGTTTTAACCATCGGGTATTCAACCAGTATTAACGGTAACAACTACGCCGTTATTTATAAACAACTTATACTTGTCATTTTCTTCATCCAATCGCTTTCCGTTATGGGGCCTACACATGGTCGCTTGGCCGTCGTATGAATATTTCCACAAAGCATTTGAATATTCCACGACCAAACGAATATTCCCCGACAACAATGAATATTTTATAACCACCTGTTTATTTTAAAATATTCGTGCATTTTACTCATAACTAACCACATTAATCAATTCAACCCTTACTATTTCAAAATAATAAATAAAGGAAATTCCATTATTTAAAAAAAAAATTCGGGGTCTTACAACCTCCCCTTCTTATGAAATTTCGTCCTCAAAATTGACGTACGTACCTGGTGTTTCTAAAAGGTGAGAATACGTCGCTTCATTTCCGTTTCCAACTCCCAGGTCATTTCTTCAATAGCATGGTTCCTCCACAAAACTTTGACTTGTGGTATGACCTTTGTGCGTAGGACATGCTCCTTCCTATCAAAAATCTTGACAGGTACCTCCTCGTACGTTAAGTCTTCGGCTATCTCGTCTGGTTCTAGCTCAATAGCGTGGTTCGAGTCGTCCACATATGTACGTAACATCGATACGTGAAAAAAGTTATGAACACGCGTCATACTTGGCGGTAAAACGAGTCTATAGGCCACAGTTCCTATTCAATCGAGGATTTCAAATGGACTAATAAATTGAGGGTTTGAGCTTTCCTCGCATCGCCGATTCTCGCTTTTGGAATAACGACTTCTTGTTCCTCCTTCTTCATATTCATCAGCTCCGGTGTGTAGCTTGAACTGTTTTAACTTTATCGATTAAAGTCGATTCAACTCGTATATCATCACATGGGTACCTAGAGTCTTCAACTCTATCATTTGTAAGTCATACAAAATGGGTCTTTGATAATATCGCACTTGTACTCGTATACGATGTTTTACTCAACACGTCAGCTACCACGTTCGCTTTTCCAGGATGGTATGGTCAGAACATGTATTACCAAAATGAGTCTCCCCTTGAGTTCTTCGAAGCTCTTCCCACATTTCTTGCTCCATTCGAATTTTGTATCTCTACGAGTCAGCTGAGTTAATGGACTAACGATTTGAGAAAATCTTTTCACGAATCTCCGTTAATAACCAACTAAGCCTAGAAAGCTACGTATTTCGATTACTAACTTAGGTTGCTCTCAAATGTGACTCATATCCCAATCTTGGATAGCACGTCACAATGGCACCTATCAGTTTACTACCGCATGAATATGGCATCCTCTATGGAGAGTCTGGCTTCAGCGTATTCCACAAAGGAAGTCACCAGATAGAGGCTCGGGTATCAACTTCTATAGTTGGGTTTTTAACTCCTGAAGTTCAATAGGAGCCATTCGATATGAGATTTTAGAAATGGGTTTTGTACCAGATTTAAAGTCGATACAAATTCAATATCACACTCTGGGAGTAGGCCAAGAAATTCTTCAGGAAATACGTCAGGAAATTTACTAACAATAAAAATATCATTCAAATCTGACGTATTTTTGTTCAAGTCCATGACATGGTTAAGAAAGCTTGACATCCGTTTTTCAATAAACGAATGACTTTATGGCTTGATATGAAAGAGTTTGACTTCAATGGTTTGGTTGCTTGAATTCGAATAATAGGTTGCTTAGGAATATGAAAACTAACAACCTTACGAAAGCAATCAATTTTGGCATGATGAGTAGTTAATCAATCAATCCCTAAAATCACATCAAAAGCAAGTGTCTTTACAGAGATAAGATCAACAGGTAATGTGATGGTGCCAACCTGAATCAAGCAAGATTTCTAAACAGTGGATGAAATGAAAGTTTCTCCTAACGGAGTCTCCATAGGTAGGTCAAAGTCTAATTTCTCCGGAGTCAAGTTTAAACTTTGAACGCAAACAAGAGAGATAAAAGAATGGGTAGAACCGGTATCTAATATGGTATAAACTTCGCAAGAATTTATAATTAACTAACCCGTGCTAACTTCGTTCGGGTTCCTCGCATTTTGACCGGTCACTACAAACGCTCTTCCAGAAACCGCCGACTTTGTTTTGTCCGTATCCGCCTTTGGTGCCACCGTCCCAACTGGACTTGATTTCGCTATAGGACAAAATTAAGCTATATGACATTTCTTTCCACAATTATAACATACCTTGGAAGGCTGTGAACAGTTTGGACTTATATGTCCCTCCTCTCCGCATCTGTAACATCTAACTGGCGGTCGTTCTCCTCCCCTAGAATTTGTTGTTGGTGCTGGTGCTGCTGCCGACGTCTTCCCGTCATCGTTAAATCTTCTCTTCTTGAACTTTCCACTTAAATTATTTCTTCTATTATCTTGGCCATGATTACCACCGAAGTGGTTACCATTTCTGGCATGATAATTTCCTCCACGATGGTTATCATTGTTTCGATGACCGTTGTCATCGGTACGATTATCATCAAGTTGTAGGTCGCCTAGTTGAACAGACTCATTATCTCGTTCTAATAATTGAGCCCTATTCACAACATCTAAATATAGAGAAAATTTATGAGAAATGAGGTATTGATGAATTTCGAGTTTCAAACCTCTCAGAAATATCGCGTCATACGCTCCTCATTCTCCACCAAATGAGGTGCAAACACTGGATAACTCGCAAACTTCGCTTTCGTCTTTGGGACACCGTCATGTTTGTTTTGTTCCGATCTAATGAACTCCACTTCCTTCATATGACAAATAATTTCGTGAAAGTACTTGTCATTGAGCAGATTCAAACGTCTCCCAAGACACATCTTTGAGTGCGGTTTGGATGGGTACGCCTTCATAGATTCCCACCGAGAATCCGCCTCATTACGGAACATAAAGGTGGCGAATGGAACCTTATGTTCCTCCGTGCATCAAGACATCGAATATCTTGGTAATTTGCTTGACCCACAACCGCCTTTAATCGGATCCGCTTTCCCTGCAGTGCAGTGGTCCCAACTCTTTGAATGCTTGCATTGTGACAACCGCAAATTGCTATCATTTCCTCCTCAGTATTTTGAACACGAGTCTCCTCGTCTCGATTTTGCATGAACTGCAAAAAGCTTCTAAACATCCCTCGTTCATCATCCGCTTTCGGTGGTGTTGTTCAGGGGAGGAACATTGCCCCGACTGTTGCGTTCTCCTCGTTGGTGAGTACAAAGGCGTCTCTACTGATCTCATTTCCACTATTAATATTCTCATCGACATTCTCAAATAATGACATAAAACAAGGGTTAATTAAGGAAATCAATATATCACATAATATCCCTATATCTTGACCAACTAACAAATAAGCTTAGGTAGGACACACTAGCGAAGGATTTACTCGTGCCTCCCTCCTAGTTCTATTCCCGATCTCGCCGGAGATCATATCCCCTAAGCTCGATACCAACCGTGGACGCCCCAAAATAGGTCCATTCCATCCAACCCATTCTGAGTCGCCAAATACATGGTACAGAAATAACTACAACTTTATTATTATAACATATAAATTGTGAGTTTAAATACAGATATTTCCGTCTAGACAATATCCACACGCAAATAAATCCCCATCATAATTATTGATACATTATTTTACAAAAATAGTGAGGACTACTAAAAACTCTCTCTAGAACCTTCATTCCATACCCCAGACTAGTACTTGCTTACATTCTCGCCTCACGAGAAGAAAAATGGAACAAAAAGGAAAAGGGTGAGCTCAACTAGCCCGATAAAGAATATTATGACTAAGATAATATACAACAAATTATCGTTAGTCTTCAACAGAGAAAAATCTAATAGAATACAATAGACAACCAGTTTTAAATCAACAATTGCAGCGGAAACAACAATTCATTAGAAGAGTTAAGTAAAGAATGCAAACTACTATCTTCTATATATGAATTTAAAAGTTCATCGTCGATATTTTATCCCTGTAACATCAATCATATATATATCCGGAATCAAATATTCATCTTTGCACTACTGTGCCAAAGATATTCATCGATTGGTCATGTTCATCTAAACACATGTTCATCTTTGCACTACGGGCTAAAGATATTAAATCGATTCATGTTCATCTCAACACCTGTTCATCTTTGCACTACGGGCCAAAGATATTCATCAAGAAATCATTCATCTTTGCACTATAGGCCAAAGATATTCAGTAATGTCATCATTTAGGATTGAGGATGATGAAAAATATTTTAAAGGAAACGAATCCAGTGAAACAAAAGAACAAATATTAAGGATTCGTATTTTAAACAATCCAAGTTCAAAAATACTTCATAAGTAATCAGAGTGGAGTAAAATTCAAGAATGATCAAAACATGGATACAATCAAAGCTAGTATCCATAGTAGATATTTTGGATAAAAAGAAGAAATTTCATTTTTCGGTGAATAGTGCCATATTTGTGAATAGTACCGTATACGTGAATAGTAACTCTGACACCAAAAGATAGAAATTTCATAAAAAAACATCTTCACGCTTCGTGAATAGTACTCGTGAATAGTAACTCATGAATAATAACTCATGAATAGTAACCCCGACATGAAAAAATTCCAAATTTGATAAAAATTTCCAACCAATATTTCGGCATAATGATATTGAAGAAATAATATCATTTTCGAATAAAATAACATCCCTTACCTAGAAAGACTGTACTTCTAGTTGAAACACCGGATATAGGCTATGACTTGAACTTGCACCGTATAGCAATACTCAAAGTATACTCAAAATACTCACAAGAATACGCTCGATAATATAGAGAGAGAAAACTTCAGTTTCTGGTGTGATTTTCAATTCTAACCTAAGCACCCTATTTATAGGAAAATGCTTAGAACACCAAAGTAGAAAATTGAATAAAATATTAATATATTTAACAAATTTTCCTTAGCCCACCTTGACCATCTAAATTCAGCCATAACACATGTTTCATGAGACTCAAAAAACGTTTTTCATCAAAAAAATAAATAAAACTTCCAAAAATCAATTATTTCGGAACTTCGGAACTTTCATAATTCATAATAAATAGCCCTTTTATCAAAAAATTCGAAATTTGCGACATTTTATAGGAAATTCAATTCTCTACAACTTTATAGAAGAAAGTTTTTCCAAATTCCAAACAAAAATTGACCGAAATCCACAAATAGACGATTTTACAGGCTATAATCAAATTTCGGTCAAGAATTGTGGTCCACCGACACACAAAACATGTGTTAATCATTTAATGCCACAAAAATACTCTTCCTCCTCATATACTCATATATCCCGCATTCATTATAAAAATATCACCATTATTATATTATTAAAATAATATATTTAAATGAATTATTTTATCAGAAAAAGATAAAATATTAATTTTTAACAATTATCACATTAAAAATTTTCTTCATCTATATCCTCATAAAATCAATATTTTCCTCATCATATATATCAATAATTAATTATTCACAAATAATATTAAAGAATCACATTATTGACAACTAGGCAGTTCCCAGGAAAGAGGGGGCTTTCCAATAAGAATTTCTCCTTACTGGCGCGCAATTAAGTGACCAAACCTCTCCTTAGATAGAACTTTCTAGACATTGCCAATAATGTTATCTAATAATATTATTCAGATAATATGAATTATTGCTCCGATAATGAAAAATACTGTGCAGTGACAATTATAAAAACAACAATAATATCAACGTAGCAATTATTGAATCAATAAAATAAATCTTTGAGCAGTGAATTATCGTAATAATTATTGAAGAGTGCCTTCTCACGTAAGAATCAATAATTGGTGTAATCTGGTAATGCTTCTTGTGTTTTAACCATCGGGTATTCAACCAAGATAATTCAGTAATAACCACGCCGTTATTTATAAACAACTTATACTTGTCGTTTTCTTCATCCAATCGCTTTCCGTTATGGGGCCCACTTATGGCTACGCTGGTCGCATTTAATATTCCTCGAAAGCGATTAATATTCCACGACCAAATGAATATTCTCCGACAATAATGAATATTTTATAACCACCTGTTTATTTTAAAATATTCGCGCATTTTACTCATAACTAACCACATTAATCAATTCAACCCTTACTATTTCAAAATAATAAATAAAGGAAATTCCATTTATTTTAAAAAAAATTCGGGGTCTTACAAACGTAGCAGGGACTAGTCGGAAACAAAGTGACGGTCCAGATGATAGCAGTAGTAGTCCTCACTATTCTATGAAATAGTGTGATAATAAATGTATTGAGGACTTATTTTGAGTTTGAATACTGTCTAGAAGATAATATTTGTATTAAAACTCACAGCTCATGTTGTATATTTAAGGTTGTATTTATATTTTGTACCATGTATTTGGCGACTTAGAATAGGTGATGTATACCTATTTTGGGGGTTTCACAGAGATAATTACAAAATTGATGCATGTTAGTTAATTAAAATATAATTCATATTCTCTATGGGATCGATAATCTACTTTCATTATATTACTTGTTGACCACGTGCACTTGCGTGTGTGTGTTGCTTTGATTAATACCCAAACAAGCCAACAAGTTTTTAGTGCCGTTGTCGGGGATATAAATTATTTTTTAAACTTTCGTCATCAGTTTAAATTAGATTGGTCTTAGTTAAATCAAACTTTCTTATCTAATTTCTTTTTATATTTTTGTTTGTTTCAAGTACTCTCGAATAATGTATGCAAACTCGGTCTAAGAAGCCTACTTTGTTACCTATAAAGGAAAACAGTTATGGAAGGGTTCGGCGATTGAGTAAGGGTACAAACATTCAAGAGGAAACTAAAATACCGGTAGTCATGGAAGCGGAAGAGCAAAAAACATTAAGAGACTATGCAATGCCACATATAAATGAATTGCAATCTAGTATCATGAGGCCAATAATAGTCGCAAATTCCTTTGAAATCAAACCGGGGATAATACAAATGGTGCAAAACTCGGTTCAGTTTGGGGGTTTGGCTAATGATGACCCGAATGAGCATTTGTTGAGCTTCATAGAGATTTGTGATACTTTCAAGTTTAATAGGGTAATAGATGAGGCAGTGAGACTTAGGCTCTTTCCATTCACGTTGAGGGACAAAGCAAGAAGTTGACTTCACTCATTTCCACCGGGGTCTATTACTACTTGGAAAGACTTGGCACATAATTTTTTGGCAAAATTTTACCCGCATGCAAAGACTGCAAAGCTGAGAAATGCAATTTTTACTTTAGAGCAACAACATGGTGAGTCATTGTATGAAGCGTGGGAGAGATACAAAAATTTGATAAGAAAATGTCCTCACCATGGATAACCTCAATAGATGGAATTAAATACATTTTACAATGGGTTAGGTAGTCACATTCGGACTAGCATTGATGCAGCTTCTGGAGGGGTATTCATGAAAGTAGTATGCATACAACCCAATCATGTATGATGATAAATCATATACTTTTTAATCAAACTTATTTATTTATTAATAAAAGAATTATTTATTAAAAGCATTTATTATCTACATGGTGTTGTTTTAATAATATGTGATAAACTCATAGTTTTAAGCTTTGCTTTTAGAATCATGATGAGATCATGGTAATGAGATCTAAATTCTTAGATAGGTTAAAACTAAAATATTCTCAATCAATGGATTACTAAAAAGGGGATTAGTGAATCCGAATAGATTGATATATACGTTGTTTGCTCATTGGATGAGAATGAATGATCATGATCATTTGTGTGGAGACACTAAAACAAGTATGTAGGTGCTTATTGGAAAATAAGTTCACTGAACATGACTCGCTAAGGAATACCTAATGGAGTTTTATTTGCCTGTCAATAGGAATTCCTGTAGTGATAGTAGTACAAATGATCCTTAGACTTGATATCATCATAGTATCATATATATAATGAATTACACTTTGACTTATTCTTTAAGACCTTAGAGTATATCAAAGGGTATGCTTGGGTGTAATAAGTTATATATGGAGTTAATGAATGATCAATAAAAAATCTACCACTTCTAGTAAAATTAAAGAAGAGAAATGTCCTATGTGATACGAGAAATGACAACCTAAGAATCCTTGGGCAAGGTGGAATGAAATTAGAAAGTAGTTTCTAATTTGCATTCATTAGGAGTTGTACATTTAGGAATCGAAATACATATAATTAAATAAAATAAGACTTGACAGTAAGTCCATGTCTTATATTTAATTGGGACATTGTATGGTAGAATGATTGTATTGTACGGTAATTATTTACTCAAAGGTTCTTTTATGATTAATGTTGAAATCTATATTATCTGGAAAGTCATTAATCGCCTGGGAGGCTTATCCCTATTGTAGAATACATATTTATTTAAATAAATTAATAGTTTAATTTATTTATATAAATAAGATTGGAATTGTTCTAATTGATTTATTCACAACCGGTTTAATATAGATAACCTAAAGGGTCATAACATAAAAGGAAGAATAATTATTTAAGAAGTTAATGTCATAATCATAATAATATGTTAAGTATATTTAATTTAATCTTTGGTGATAGAATAAATTAAATAGCTTAATATTTATTATTTAATATTTTGGAAATATTAAATATAAATTAATAAGAAGAGTCTTATTAATATAATTACAATAATTATTATTATTTTAATTTCTAAACGAGTTTAGGAATTAATTTAATATAAGTACTCTCATTTATTCCTAATAGGATTAGGAGGCAAAATTAGTTAAAGAAGTTTAATTAATTATCCCAAATAATATTAGTGTGCCCAATTAATTAAAAGAGTTTAATTAATTAAATAATACCTTATTTTAATTAAATATGGTTACCTGATATCTTTATAAGAGGAGGTTTATATCAGATATCAAAGATACGTGATTCCAATTGTTGGAGAGTACGCCCCCTTTTTCTACAGAGATAGAAAACTAGGGTTTTAGCCAATACACCCTTCTTCTTAAAAATTCTTCTTCCTTGGTGGATCACCTGTAGATGTCATACACCTGGGTGGCTAACATTGATCAAATGAAGGGATCTACCCGGAGATTCAAGGAGATCGCGGAGAAGTAAGACCTGTGGAAGCTCGTATCTACAAGGGTATGATTCCATAACTTCTTGTTCTTTGTTTTAATTAATAATATGCATAAAAGATGATCTGGGTAATTGGTTTGTGATTGATTTTAAAATCCAATTTTACTTTGCTTCCGCTAATTTTACAATTTGATTGCTACTTTGATCTTCACAAAACTTTACAGTGGTATCAAAGCAAAACTTTATGCGAATTATTAATTATTTTTATTTTATATATGTATGAATATGTATTTAGAATAATTTATTGGGCATAATTTATTGTATAAAATTATTATTTTAAAAAAGAAAAAAAATCGCGAATTCTGTTTTTAAATTCGTGGATGAGTGATTTGTTTTACAAAATGTTAACTGATGAATCCTATAGACATCCAGTTATATTAGATATTATATATATATATATATATATATATATATATATATATATAAAATCTAATATGAACGTAATCATACTTTTGCATATGAATGTTCAGATCAATTTAAACCACGAGATGTATGATTACGATTAATATTATTATATGTATAATATTTATATATTAATCGTAATCATACATATGTTATATATGTAAGTATGATTAGGTTCATATTAGATTATATATATATATATATATATATATATATATATATATATATATATATATAATATTAATGTGTTATTATTAACGTGTTATATGTATTATATATATATATATATATATATATATATATATATATATATATATATATATACACGGTAAGGATTAAGAGCATTCTCTTTAAATAACATTCGCCTTAAATAGCATTCTTTTATCAAAATGACGTAGTTTTAGAGGGACACAATGGCATTTTGTAAATATAATGCCACCAAGCATATTTATAAAAATGCCACCGCGTCCCTCTAAAACTATGTCATTTTGATAAAAGAATGCTATTTAAGGCGGAATGCTATTTAAGGAGAATGCTTTGATCCCTGATCAGATATATATATATATATATATATATATATATATATAATATTCTTAATAATTTTATAATTAAAATAAAGAGTTTATTTTAATCTTGAATTGGATTTCATGCAACTTAAAATTGCCCATTAAATGATACTCATATATATATGGAATAATTTTAATTCATGAGATGAATGTTTTATTTATTGATATATATGGTGATATATATGATAATAAATGGGGTTGATTATGGACTATTGACCAATGTGATTGAATTTATTTTGGTTGGATGCTTGAATGAATGTGTTTTATTAAATGGGGTCTGCGTACCTCGTCTTTTCTGGTTTTATTCTTAATGTAAATTCTATATCTCTTATATGTACTTTCCATTGACTGCTGATTAATGTTTCTATTTAAATTAAATAGTTTATGTAATAGGATTAGTTAGATTTTTTCGAAAAACCGGAGATCAAGGTGCAATGAGCGTTTGAAGACCCGTTTGTAATGCAGTCCGGGTTTAAATATAATAGTTATATTTAAATGTTTATTCTTGCACCCTAGGGTTTGACCTTTTGGTTCACTTGATAGCTCTAGTGAACCAAACTAGAATAAAAGTTCATAATCAAATAAGGGTATAATATAGTATTCTATATATGCATGCTATATATATATATATATATATATATATATATATATATATATATATATATATATATATATATATATATATATATATATATATATATGCAAACATGCTTCGCATGTTTAATAATATGACGCGTATTTTATATATATATGTGCATGCGTGCTAAACAAGATGAGACTAATAATAACAAACCCTTCAAAGATATTATATTAACTTGTAACGTTCAAAGATATTTGGAATATCGAATGTCGCCTTCTAGCATGATAAAAATAATAGAGCATTAAATATTTAATATGAGTTTGTTGTGCACACATAAGGCAAGTATTAAATATTTGAGATGTTGTTTTTGTTACATTTGATGTTTATAAGGAATTGAACATTACCGCTTTGTTGTGCACACATAAGGACTGTAGTTTTCTCTTCACTTATATGGAAATGATGGGTACGACTTAACTTCAATTATTTTAGTTCGGATGTGCATACACTTGACCATTATGATTTAAGAGGCAAAATATAAGGAGTTACATGATGATGTAATTGACAAGAGTTGTCTACCTATTTATTTATATATAGTTTATTGTGCACACACAAGGCTATATACATTTAAAATGGGATCCTTATTCTCACTAGCAAATCTTTAATTAGATATTGCCGAACTATATAATGAGGGTAATATAGTTTGAAGAAAATAGTGGGAGATACCAATTTAAAATAAGACCTAATTTATTTTGGTAATTAATTAAATGAATGTTTGCTAAAATATTACCTTTTTATATTCAGAATATGAAAATGTCACATTCACTAATTTCACTGCGTAGCATACTTGATGCTAATAAACCGAATTTTAATCAATTACATTTGGTTAAGGAATTTGAGAATTGTTCTCACTTCTGAAAAGATTTCTTATGTCCTAAATTCGCATGTACCTGCAAAAGTTGAAGAGACAACCTCTGAGGAAGATATTGCTACTTTTAAATAGTGACAAGATGATTCATCTATGGGTCAATGTATCATGCTCTCATCCATAAGTAACGAGCTTCAGCGTAAACATGAAACCATGGATGCTCCTACTATGCTACTATACCTGCAAGAGCTGTATGGTGAGCAAAGTAGGGATGCTAGATATGAAATATCTAAGGAGCTCTTCTGATCTCGGATGACTGAGGGTACTACTGTTGAGACTCATGTCTTAAAGATGATCAATCTAATTGAACGTCTTGGCCAGCTTGGGTTCGTCATGGATGGGGAGTTGAGTCAAGATTTAGTCTTGCAGTCACTCCCGGACACCTTCTCACAATTTATTGTGAATTTTTACATGAATAAGTTAGATGTCAACTTGCCTGAATTACTTAACATGTTGAAAACTGCTGAAGGTCACTTTCCATCCAAGAAGGACTATGTCTTAATGGTGGATGATTCTTCCAAGAAAAGGAAGAGGCCTAAGGTATCTTCTCAAAAGAAGAAATCCTAGAAGGTTAAGGGTAAGACAAAAGTGAAGGATCAAAAGAAACCTGATCCAGCTAGCAAAGGAATTTGCTCCTATTGCAACAAGTCGGGTCACTGGAAGAGGAACAACAAGGATTATCTTTCAGAGAAAAAGCAGAAGAATCTTGGATAAGCTTTGAATCCTAATCAAGGTTTGTTTATGATTGAAATTAATTTTTCTGAAAGTCAATCTTCTACTTGGGTATTGGATACCGGCTGTGGTTCTCACATATGTAATAATATGCAGGGACTGGTCAGAAGTAGAAAGCTGAGCAAGGATGAGGTCATCCTACGAGTGGGAAATGGAGCAAAGGTTACTGAATTAGTTGTAGGGACTTATTGTTTAGCATTGCCTATAGGCAAGTCCATTAGATTAAATAATTGTTATTTTGTTCTGTCACTTATTAAAAATATTATTTCAATTTCTGTATTGGATATGGATGGTTTTGACATTATAATAAAGAACAACAGTTGTTCTATTTATAATAATAATGTTTTATATGGTGTTGGTAATTTGCGAAATAGATTTTATATACTTGACTTGCATGAAAATATACTTCAAATTGAACAAACTAATAAAAGGAAAAGAGATGATGTAAAATATACCTTTATGTGGCACTATAGACTCGATCATATTAATGAAACAAGATTATCCAAGTTGCATAAAGATAGACATTTAGACCTATCTGATTATGAATTATATCCAACTTGTTAATTTTGTCTCATGGGAAAAATGACTAAATCTCGTTTTAGTGGAAAAAGAAAAAGAGTTACAGAGTTGTTAGCGTTGGTTCACACAGATGTATGTGGACCTATGACAACGAATGTAAGAGGAGGGTATTCTTATTTTATTACTTTCACTGATGATCACTCAAGGTTTGGATATGTGTATTTAATGAAACACAAATCCGAATCAATTAAAAAGTTCAAAGAGTTCAGAAGTGAAGTAAAGAAATAAGCCAGCAAGAGTATTAAGATTCTTCGATCTGATCGAGGAGGAGAATACTTAAGCAGTGAGTTTCTCAATTGTCTTAAAGAAAATGGTATAATCTCACAATGGACTCCACTAGGAACATCACAGTTGAATGGTGTATCTGAAAGGAGAAATTGAACACTGTTGGACATGGTTCGTTTCATGATGAGTTATTCTGATCTTCCGGTGTCATTCTGGGGATATGCCCTAGAAGCGGCTACATATCTACTAAATAAGGTTCCCTCGAAATCCGTCCCTAAGACTCCATATAAGATATGGACAGGGAGGAAGCCTAGTCTTAAGCATATTAAGATTTAGGGATGTCCAACTTATGTGAAAAGGTTTCAGAATGATAAGCTTGGAACAAGATCTGATAAGTGCACGTTTGTGGGATATTTTAAAGAAAGTTTAGGATACTATTTCTACAATCCTACTGAACAAAAGGTGTTTGTTGCCGAACATGTTGCCTTCTTGGAAAAGGAATTTATCCTTGAAGGGGCTAGTGGGAGGAAAATAGATTTTAAAGAAATTTAAGAACCACAAACCACTACAGATCAAATGGATGAACCTGTCCAAGTAGAGATTCCTTCTGTACCACACCCTATTCGTAAATCTGGAAGAGTACCGAAGATACCTGATAGGTATGGAGTTGTCATAGAGGATGACGATGTGGTACGCATCATAGATGATGATGATGATCCATTGAATTACGAACAGGCTATGAGTAGTAAAGACTCAGAGAAGTGGCAAGAAGCCATGAAATTCGAGATGGACTCCGTGTATGAAAACCAAGTATGGACTTTGGTTTCACCACCTAAAGGCATTAAGCCTATTGGGTGTAAATGGGTCTTTAAAAGAAAGACCGGATAAGATGGCAAGGTGGAGACCTATAAGGCCCGACTAGTCGTAAAAGGTTTCAAACAAAGACAAAGAGTTGACTATGACAAAACCTTCTCACCAGTAGCGATGCTCAAGTCCATTCGGATTTTGCTTGCGATTGCTGCTTACCATGACTATGAAATCTGGCAGATGGACGTGAAAATGTCCTTCCTCAATGGGAAACTTGAGGAAGATGTGTATATGACACAGCCAGAGGGATTTGTTTCAACGGTTGAAATAAATCAAGTCTGTAAGCTACAACGATCTCTTTATGGATTAAAACAAGCTTCTCGTAGGTGGAACATCCATTTTGATGAGACAATCAAAGAGTTTAATTTTATCAAAAATGAGGATGAACCATGTGTGTACAAGAAGGTTAGTGGGAGCGCTATTTGATTCCTTGTATTATATGTTGATGATATATTACTGATAGGGAATGATATTCCTATGCTTCAATCAATTAAAATCTGGTTATCTAAACACTTCTCCATGAAGGAATTGGGATAAACATCCTATATTTTGGGGATAAAGATCTATAGAGATAGATCTAAAAAAATGCTTGGCTTATCCCAAAGAACGTAAAATAACTCGATGCTAAAGAGGTTTAGCATGGAAGATTCCAAAAAAGGTCTCATGCCGATGAGCCATGGAATACATCTCTGCAAGAAACATGGCCCAAAGACACCTGATGAGAGAGACCATATGCGTAAGATTCTTTATGCATAAGATTCCTTATGCTTCAGCAATAGGATCTATCATGCATGGAATGATATGTACTAGACCGGATGTCGCTCATGCACTTAGTGTAACAAGCAGATATCAGTCAAATCCAGGAGAAGAACACTGGAAGGTAATGAAAAATATCCTAAAGTACTTAAGAAGAACTAAGGATGTATTTCTTGTCTACGGCGGGTCTGAATTGAAACTAAAGGGCTTTACAGACTCAAGTTTTCAAACGGACCAAGATGACAATAAATTCATTTCGGGGTATGTGTTTACCTTAAACGGTGGCGCAGTATTTAGAAGCGTTCCAAATAGCAAACAGTTGCTGATTTAGTGATAAATACAGAGTATATAACTACGAGTGAAGCTGCAAAAGAGGTTATTTGGATGAAGAAGTTCATTACCGAACTTGGTGTGGTTCCTAGCATTAGAGGACCAGTACCTTTATTCTGTGACAACACCAGAGCTGTTGCGCATACTAAGGAACCCAGGTCTCATCAGAAATCCAAACACGTGTTGCGACGGTTTCATTTGATTAGAGAGATCATTGAAAGATGAGATGTCACCCTGGAGTGTGTGGACTCTTGAGACAATATTGCATATCCATTTACTAAAGTGTTAACACAACAATAGTTCGATCGTCAATTAGAAAAGATGGGTATAAGATACCACGATGATTGACTTTAGTGCAAGTGGGAGATTAAAAGTAGTATATATACAAGCCAATCATGTATGATGATAAAGCATATACTTTGTAATCAATCTTATTTATTTATTAATAAAAGAATTATTTATTGAAGGCATTTATTATCTACATGGTGCTATTTTAATTATATGTGATAAACCCATAGTTTTAAGCAATGCTTTTAGAATCATGATGAGATCATGCTAATGAGATCTAAATTCTTAGATAACTTAAAATTAAAATGTTCTCAATCAATGGATTACTAAAAAGGGGATTAGTGAATCCAGATAGATTGATACAGATGTTGCTTACTCATTGATTAAGAATGATTGATCTCATGATCATTTGTATGGAGACACTAAAGTAAGTATGTAGGTGCTTATTGAAGAATAAGTTCACTGGACGTGACTCGCTAAGAAATACCTAATGGAGTTTTATTTGCCTGTCAATAGGAATTCCTGTAGTGATAGTAGTACAAATGATCCTTAGACTTGAGATCATCATAGTATTGTCAACATCTGGATTTTTATTTGTCCCTTTTCTGTTCTTGTTCTTTGGTGTTCTCATGTTAGGTGAGATTTGTTTGAAAAAATAAGTTGTGAAAAGGTCAAGCATGTATATATCGACGACGATTTATTGTAAGAGTCGCCAGTTGGTTTTTTATATGGTTGTACCAACACAACCAAGAAAAGGTTTGCATATTGACCCAGTGATGTGACACTGCTAAACGGGTTTGTGAAACCGAGATTCATTAGGGTCCGGGGGATTGATTATGCGGAGGGAAGGTGTTAGGCACCCCCCAACATCCATGTTTCCACGGTGACCGCCACTTTTTAAGAAACTGTTATATGAATGTGTGTGTGTGTGGGTCAATGTGCAGTTATATGAAAGTAGTGCGAGGCCTCATTCGCACCTATATACACAGGGTTTGAATTTGTGTAAAAATTCAATTTTAAACAAGATATGACAGTGATGTTTTGTAAAAAAGGTTTTTCAAACCCTTATGCTCAATAGTAATTGAGACCTTTTACACTTTCATTTTTTTAGTCAAATGCTCAGCTTAATTGCTTTTAAGTTTTGAGATGTGAAGCATCTTCGAGAAAATAATGTACAAAGCAGTGCCGAACTCCTCGTGGGCATGAAAATCATCTAAGGAAATCCAAACACCGTGAATAAATTTACAAGCTGCTTACAGCTGAAAATTTCCATCATGGGAACCGAATCTAGATCCAGTAGACTGAGTCTGTGATCACGTGATTCCTAGGCTCACATGATGCCACAATTTATATGAAAGCAGTAAGCATTTATATATATAAAGCTATAAATATATATATATACAGACATGATCAGCCACCACGAAGCATCTCCATGGGGGATCAGAATTATAAATAAAGCTGTAAAAGCAATCAACCGCCACTGAGTAAACTCCAAAGGGACGAAAATATATATATATATATATATATATATATATATATACATATATAAAAGCAGTAAACGCACCAGATGTAAAATCCAGGCTCATCAAACAAAGTTCGAAAGCAGTTAATATATATAAGTATATATTTATTAAAGCAATTAAACGCTCTCAGGCGTAAGTTCAGGCTCAATCGAGGCATAACTCGATAATGTTAGTCCATATATATAAAACAAATAGATATATATATATATATATATATATATATATATATATATATATATATATATATATATATATATATATATATATATATATACAAACTTAAATGAAACCACAGATGAAAGTCAGGCATACACACGCAATGACATGACTCTCAATGTGAAGAATGGTGTGTGCAAAGATGAAGAGAAAGGCTTTAAAGTGTGTAAGAAGGCGTACAGTGGACTGCCAAAGAAGACTTCTATAACTTTAAGTGGATGACCACTCGGCTCCCGCCGATAAAAATAATAGCTATATGTGAGCTCACAAGTGTTTAAAATGAGAAAGCACTCAATTTAGGGTGTGTACAAAGCAAATTTGATAGGGCTTCCTCACCATTTTCTCTTATAAAGTGTCCACCCCAAGCCCTCTATTTATAGAGGGGGACCTCTGACTTAGTCGCAAATGTACTCATGGTGCCTTGGGGTGCCCCGGATTCATGAGTCTGTTGTCTTGAAGTACGTGCATGCATGGACTGTAATGTCCGTTCAAACTTTTAGAATTGCAATCTGGGCAGCCGATTGAGGTGTATAAGACCTATTTCGGACTGTCATTGTTGAGAGCTATGCCATGACATGGGATTAGAGGTTGTACGAAGTCAGGAAGATGGGACCATGCCCTCCGATCTTCAAGCTTCAAATTGGACCGTCTTGGTTCTTGTGGGACATTGTTGTGTAGAAATGTATGTATGAGATGTTGAGACAGCGCACTGTGGGATTAAGGTGGAAAAATGGAGATTTTACCCTCACCGGGGTTATCTCCGGTTTGAGCTGATAAAGAAGATGTTGCTAAGGGTTATCTATGGGATTTGACTGCTGCAAGTACTGAAGGTCCTTAGGGTTATCTCTGAGGTGTGCATGTCTTCCCGTTGTTATATCTGGGTCTTGTACTGAGTGCCTCGGTGTGAGTGTCGAGGTTGAAGCTGACTGCATGCATTTGAAACAAGCATTTTCTGGGTTATCTGCGGAACTGCAACTGTACTCCTTGGGGTTATCTCCAAGGTTAGCACTGCTATTCCCGGTGTTGTTTTCGGGACTGGAACCGAGCATCTCGGGGTTATTTTTGAGATAGAACTATCCTCTTCGATGGAATTTCTGGTATTTGAACTGCATCATCTCCCAGGGTTATCTCTGAAAGATGAATCTGCCCTCCTGCAATGTCAGTGACAGGTGTGAATTTTTTTTTTTGAGTGTCTACAAATGCCCATCTTTATCATATTCATGCAATTAAATGGCATGGATAGGATAAAGAATCCTAGACACTTGAAATGCAACAAGATAAACATGATGCCATGTGCAGCAGCATGATGCAAATGTATGATGCATATGTTTTGTTGGATTGTTCTCTAACATGGTAGGAAGATTGCTGGCTCCCTGTTGCTTTGATCGGGGATGGAAATAGATAAGCAGCCTGATGAACTGTCATGGACGTGCGATCCATAGCTATCTGGAATCTTTGGGATTTGTTGACATTGGGGTTATCACCAAAGTCTTGAATCCTTGATACAGACTTTACACTGAAGATGTATCTCTCATGTACGAGAGACTCTATGTAGGTGTAGCCTTGTCTATTTGAGGATGTGTATAGCATATTCCATCATCGATCCTCCCCGATGAGGTTGATCCTTCCTGGTTTGTATCGCCAGGATATATCAATGTTCTGTTAGATTTACTGCCAACAATTTGTGTTGTTAGGGTTGCCTGACCTTCGCTGACATGTACGTCATTGGATAACATCCCTGTTGGGCAAACTGTCAAGGTTGCTTGACCTTCATTGACTTGTGCATCAACGAAAAATGCGTAACATCCCCGTCGGGGATCTGTATTTGGACAGATGAAGACGCGTGATTCCCCCGCCGGGGATCTGCTTGAGAATGTGTGATGCCCCCGCCAGGGATCTGCTGAGATGATTAGGGTGACGACCCTGTATTGGTGGCATTGGACCTGCGTAAGGTATTTCCGAGTGTGCCTTGTAACAGCTGAGATCATCGGCATAGTGTACCCTGTGCTCGGGCGAACACCAATGAGTGATGTGAAGACCCACAGTTCGGTCTGAGAAAACCAGGATTGTAAGCTATTCTGCTCAATCGCGTAGCATTTTTATTCCTGATTTGGCTTTTTCAAGTTGTGAGAACTCCGTTGCAACTCAAACTGGACCGAGACGGAGGGGTGGGACCCACGTAGGGGAGTCGCAGGTACACCTACAGCAGCTGCAGATGGACCTGGGGCTAGCCGTGAGTGGCTATTAATGTTGTAGGTTGCTTTCTCAAGTCATTTCATGTTGCGCCGCAAAGGAAATTTGAGAGCTCTTCTTCAAATCTGCTGAGTTCGGATGTCTTTCTGCAAATTCTGTCACCGTACAAGTGTTCTACACTCTCCTGGTAATGTATGCATGTCTTCTTTTCCAGTTTTTATCCATTGGAAAATGACTTATCACATAAAATGCATCTAAACACGTAGTAGTGAATATGCATGCTCAAATGACTTGATAAAAAATATTCAACATAGTAAATGTTAGTATTAAACTATGTTGAACATAATGATGTGAAAAAAATTGACTTTTGATACAGTCAAATTGGCACCCTTTTTTTGCTATTTCTTATCCTATTTGAGGACAAATGAGCAAAAGGTAAAAATGCAAAGTAATCCTGATAATTAAACTACCCTTACGGATTGATGACTTTGACTTTTTAATGTATATAGTATGTATATGATTGTGGGAAGGTGTGCTACTGAATGGCCACCTAGTCATGCCTATGTGCATGTGGATACTCTTATTTATAGAGGGGACTATAGAAATTTTTTTCCAAAATGTAGGCATTGAATAGTCATGCATTTTTAACTCTACTGTAGATGTATGTTAAAGTAATGCATGCATGCATGTAGTCATAAAATGCATTTTGAAAAGAAAGCTCAAGGTTAAAAATTACCACACCCTTTCTGAGGTGATTTGGAAACTTTTGTCCAGATATTATGGATCCGGATCAGCCGAGTAGTTCCCGCAGGACCACTTCTGGTGTACGGAGGAGGTCTTCTGAAGTGCCTCGACCAGATTTCATTAGACAACCCTCGTCGGTTGGTGGGAGGCGGTGATACGCCCGATCGAGTTGATGTCTTTGGGCGTCGAGGACGGATTCGGACCGCCTACCTACTACACATATTCCCTGTAGGGACCTCCCGAGTATTCAGGTGGCAAACCCAGAACTTCTTGGTGATTTGAGTCGACATCCCTCAATGTACTTGCACGCTAACAAGGTATTAAGTTAGATGTTAATCTTCCTTCTTTCCTATTGATGAGGAATTAAGGATTTTGATGTTGATTTGCATTTTATGTAGGTTCCCAGCTTTACCTAGCCTCGAGGGAACTGGTTCAGCATTCACTCCATGTACCAGGCTCTGCATCCTGACTATAGAGCGATTGTGCATGACTGGGGATTTGAGGCATTCTTATCCATCCTTCCCCGTCGCTGTCCCTGGGGTTACCTCAGGGCATTGTCTGAGCGCTGGTTTCACTAGACTCAGTCTCTCTATTTGTTTGACTGTGAGGTGATGATGACGCCGTTGGATTGGCGATTTATTATAGGTATGGAGTTTGGAGGGGCACCAGTGCCTTGTATGGCATATATTACTCCCACTTCTGTCAGATCCTTGCTAGGAGTTCCGGCTGAGGCGCTCAAGGGCAGGATTGTCCGTACGGGTCTGTTGAACGTAGATTCTATGAGTGGGCTGTTGAGTGAGCCCATACCAGCTGATGTCAGAGTCAGGGATCCCATTCTTCGAACATTATTCCTGATGATCATTAGGGGCTACTTCATAGCTGATAACTCTTCTACGGTGTCGTTCGCTTTGATCAGCGCCACACGACATGTGGACTATATAGGAGAGTATGATTGGGGTTCCTACACCTTCGCCTATTTTCGCAGGGGCATGCGTATGCGTTCGCAGGTCTTGACCGTGGCCTGGTTAGGATTCTACCCATTTCTACTGGTGAGTATTTCTCTTTTGATTTCCCATGTATAGGTTTAAAAGTGTTCACTGACAGCAGATGTTTTGCCTTTGTGTTGGCAGTTCTGGACCTATGAGAGGCTTCCATGTTTGTGTCCTGTGAGTGTGTTAGGTTTAGATATCTATCCACG
This sequence comes from Panax ginseng, assembly GCA_020205605.1. Lineage (NCBI taxonomy): Eukaryota > Viridiplantae > Streptophyta > Magnoliopsida > Apiales > Araliaceae > Panax > Panax ginseng. The sequence goes on along the minus strand of CM035136.1, from coordinate 36,501,884 downwards.
AGGACGGCGATGGCATCATTCCATACTGGCGGAGGTCCTTGTTGCTGAGGGTTTTATTCATTGCCGCCTACAGCTGGAGTTGTTGACAGCTGACGTCATCACATGGATTCCCTATTCTGGGGAGCACTTGGCTATTGGATTTGAGGATGGGTACTCGACTGGCATCGAGCATGTGATATCCACCCGTAGGATTCCTCTCTTCACAGATGGATGATGGGAGCTCTATTTAGGAAAACGTGCTATTAGGCGCTCCACAGGAAAGATCCGTATGCCGATCTTGCCTCCTGCCAGGCGTTATTGGCCTGTGTTGCAGTCACCCGTCATTGATATCCCTTTGTTGGGTGTTGATAGTTTTGCACTGTCAGAGGGTCCCTACACTCAGGATATATTCCAGCATTGGTGGTCCCCTCGTACCATTGGATCCCAGACCCACACCACTTAGTTAATGGGGGATATGGTTCCAGGATCCGTGATGATGATGGATTGGCTAGCTTGTGTCCGAGATCTGACTCATTTGACATAGATTAATAGTTTGACCCAGCGACTAGACCAGGCACATTTCTTTATCCGATATTTGGGCAGAGATCCGGCAGAGGCAGATACTTTTGATCCTTCCCGCTCAGGTGCTGACCCCTCAAATGACCCATTTGGCTTTGCCCGTGCAGATCCTCCTTTATATAGGCTTGACATCCCTATTGATAGAGATCCAGTGACTTAGGAGGAGTTACATCAGGTTGACAGGATTGATGATGTAGATATCGACACCATTGTCTTCTTCTGATGTGTATTCTCGTTATCTCTTTTGATAGGCCTCTGTTAGATATTGGGTGGCTGTGCCCCATTTTCGCTATATCTTTTGATAGGCCTCTGTTAGTAGTAGGGCATCTGTGCCCCATTTCCCTGTATTTTTAGCTGTACAGAGATGATGTATTAGATGATGATATACTTAGGAATGTATGTAAAATTTTTTATTCCCTATATCATATTGTCATCTATTATCTGTAATGCATGTATTATGTTATGCATATATATGTATGTCCAGAGATATTCAGCATTGACCCCTGGATGGTCTTATAATACGGCGTACACAGATGTCTTCTTCGATAGTCAGCCGCATAGATCACACCCCACCAGACTTGGTAGCATCCCGTCTGAGGTCGTGGTATGATAGTATGTCACATCCAGATAGGGTGACCATAGACCTGCTACTACAACATTCCATGACCCTTTTGATATTTTAGGTTCTCGCAGGTTTTGTGGAGGGTATGCTAGAGCATTGGATACTAGAGAGACAGGTCTTCCAGTTTAGTACCCAGGAGCTGACTCCTACACTGGAGGAGTATGAGCAGTTGACAACTTTGCCCTTAGACAGACCTTGCACTCATATGGCTGTCGGAGATATGCACCGGCAGTTCATAGCCCTCACCGGGTTACGACGTAGAGTAGTAGAGGATGAGATTACATCCGGTCATGTATTATCCCATAGTTTCCTGATGGACAGGTTTGACTCATTGGACAGCTATGCACGTCATTCTGGGGATTTCACCACACCAGAGGATCAGTGGCATTTGGCTAGTGTGGATGTATTTTTGATGTGCATAGTGGCATATGTATACATGCCACGGTATATGGATGGGCTGGACATCGGTGTTATTATGGCAGTGAGAGCTCTCAGGGAAGGTCATACCATCATTCTGATGATTGTGGCAGAGACGTTGAGGTCGGCCACGTTTTGCAGCACCTACCCTACAGGGGTATTCATATGCAGTTTTGTCATGTTATATGTGTGGTTTATGTCACACTTGAGACCGATTAGCACTTTCCGCCGACACGGGTACTGCTTTACCCACGATATAGCTATGTCTTACTCCTTTCAGCCATCAGAGTGTATAGACCTTATGTCTTGGTCGATATTTTTAGCGGAGATCAATGATCCGTTTGGCATCCTGCTGTGCACATGGCTTAGCTCACCCTACAACTTTATTACTCATGCTCCGGGCATGGATTATCTTCCTCTGGCTAGTTTGAGGGGCATGACTACCTATCAACCACTGGCCGTGATGTCGCAGTTTAACCAGTTCCTGGACTTCTATCCTTTTGAGGGGGCGCTAGTTCAGCGTTTAGCTTCTCGCCATCTATCAGTAGAGGACCGATCCCGGGTGTATGCATGTTGGGATTAGCGTTAGATAACTGATTTTTCTGTTAGCCATCCGGGCTGTTCGCCAGAGTATTCTGCGTGGATGGAGCAGAGACTTCATCGGCTGCGGTATTATCCAAAGTACCGGAGATTGATTCAGACGGTGGAGAGTCCATAGAGGACATTGATTCCCACACTGAGGGGGAGCCATCTACTGGGTTGTCGTGACTCTATTAGATTCTCCCAAAGATTACTAATTTGTTGTGATCCAAAGATTCAAACCTGATATTTGAGTAGAGTCTCCATTTGATGACCTTTGAGAGAGATCATGCCTGAGCCTTGATCTTAACAGCTCTTGATGGGAGAGACGCATCTCTGTTAGAGAGAGACGAGACATTAGCTCGTATAGATGCCGCTGTTGTTGAGCGGGATGAGGCCAGATCAGCTAGAGATGCCATGACATTTGAGAGGGATAGCGCCATATCTGCCCAGGATGTGGCCGTCACAGATAGTACTCTAGTGAGGTCCCTTACCACTGGCATGATTGCAGAGATGAACACGTACATTGATGAGCATAGAGTCACCATTCAAATGACTGTAGATCTGTTAGCTCGTGTGGATACCCTTGTATAAGAGACCACATCGTTACCTCCTTCTGCTGAGAGGGATGCCATGTTGTGCTTGATAGCTCGCATATACACTGATTTGTAAATGGGCTTGTATTTTTCTGTATAGATTAGCTTAGCCATTTTGTCATGTACAGTTCATATTGTATATATCAAACAACATTATATATAGCAGGGAAATATATTTTTGATCACTTTCCTTTTAGTTATGCTTGGTTGCTTACTTAATATTTTGCCTGATTCTTCAGGGCTTGTGATCTTGATGTATTCTGAATTCGTCCTTGATGGATGGACATTGAGCTATCACTGGATATTGCTCTTTGGGGCACAACCAGAGCTTAGATGGTCGCCGAATCTCCTATTTAAGAGGATTTCAGGTAATTCCATCCCTTTGGTCTGAAGCCGATGAAATTTAGTGGATTGAAGTTTGATCCCAGTACCAGATGACAAGTTTTTATGTTTTGGTAGGGGGTGAGACCGAACCATGAATGGCTGCATACATACTCCTATTGAAGAGGAGATCAGGTCTGCGTAGTTTGAACCTGGTGTAAGAGGTTCAACACTATATGTGGGAGAAAGGGTGTAGGAATGTTTTTGTTGTTTTTATTTTTGTAATGAAAAGGGTGTAAGATATGTTTTTGTTGTTTTTGTTTTATTACGACCGCGCCATATAAAATGGTTGGCTACATACTCCTGGGTATCGGGGAGATCATGTCGACGTAGTTTGCCCCTTATGATGATTTTTAGCCAACGAAGAGCTTGATCCCATGTGCAGGACAGACTGCGGGGAAAAAGAAAGTTTGATCCTAAATTTAGGATAAACTGCAAGGGTGAAAAGTTTGATCCCATGTTTGAAACAAACTGCAAGTGCGAAAGGTTCAATCCCTAGTGGGATAACCGAAGTTGTATGAATAGAGTGAAGCCAGGCTGCTGGCTTGAAGAGCATGTTTCCCTGAGGGGCAAAGTGTGAAAAAGAGTTGTATGTAGTGAAGGGTTAAAGAACCGGAATGACTGGTGATCTGATGATCCAAAACCAAGATGTTTGCTTGATGGTAACCTCAGACATAGTACCGTTTCACGGTGTCCGAGTTGATGAGTTACGAAAATTCATCGTCGTCCATATCCTGTAACCTGAGAACGCCTCCTGTCAATACCTCCTTGACAACAAACGGGCCTTCCCAGTTTGGAACGAATTTCCCTTGGACTGATCTTGGTTGTTAATGATCTTCTTTAAAACCAAGTCATGTTGTTTAAACTGTCATAGCCAGACTTTTCTGTTGTAGGATTTGGCGATCATTTGTTGATATAACTGACCATGAAAGATAGTCGCGGTTCGCCTTTCGTCTATTAGAGATAATTGGTGATACCTGTCTTGTACCCATTGGTCTTCATCCAGCTGAGCGTCTATCAACACTCTGAGGGATTCCATTTCCACTTCTACGGGTAGCACTACTTCCATCCCATAGGTTAATGCGTAGGGGGTTGCCCAAGTGGAAGTGCGCATTGATGTTCTGTAGGCTAACAAAGTAAGAGGCAATAGGTCAGGCCACCCTTTGTGGTTGGCGGACATCTTTTGCATGATCTTCTTGATGTTTTTGTTAGCCGCTTCAACAGCACCAGTCATCTTTGGACGATAGATGACGGAGTTGAGTTATTTGATGTGGAATTTGCTGCATAACTCCTCCATCATTTTGTTGTTGAGGTTCTTAGCATTGTCTGACATAATTACCTCTGGTTGTCCATATCGATAGATGACATTATTTCTGATAAAAGCAATGATGACTTCTTTGGTAACCTTGGGGAAGGAGGCTGCTTCTACCCATTTGGTGAAGTAGTCGATCATGGTGAATATAAAGCGATGCTCATTACTGGCTTTGGGCTCGATGGGCCCGATCACGTCTATTCTCCACATTGAGAAGGGCCAGGGCGAACTCATATTGTGAAGTTCCCTCGGAGGGGCGTGGATGGCATTTCCATGAATTTGGCATTGATAACACCTCTTGACGTGATCATCACAGTCAGCCTTGAGGGTAAGCTAGTAATGTCCTGTCCTGAGGATCTTCTTAACAAGTAGGGGGCCGCTTATGTGTGGGCCACATACTCCACCATGGACCTCATCCATCAGCCTCTGAGCTTGGTCCCTATCTAGGCATCTGAGGAGACCTAGTCCTACATCTCTTTTGTAGAGTGCATCTCCGCTCAGGTAGAATTTTATAGCAAGTCGATGGATCCGCCTTTTCTCAGCCGAGCTCGCCTCAACGGGTGTAAATCCATCTCGTAAATACTCCTTGATGTGCTGATACCAAGGATGTTGGATGGGAGGTAGCTCATCCGATACTTTGCTCGTTTTACCCTTGTCGACCAATGAAAGGAGTGCTGCTCCAATTGTCGAGGGCAAAATCCTGGTGGACTGCAATGATGGAGGGGCTGTCATCGTTCTCCTTCTCTCGAATGATGACCATTACGTCTGGCCAATCATCGTCTGGGGTGTATCTGTTTGTATGTTCATCATGGACAATGATGCGTATATTGGACATCATCCTGGCGATGTCTTGCTTACGTCTTCGTTCCTCTTCTTCCACTTTGGGATCAGGAACTAGGACCTCTGTCCCCTTGACCGGTATCGGCTTGGGAAATAACATAGCCATTACGTTGGCTGACACCTTCACCGGAGATTGTGCGGGCTCAAGATTTGCAGGTGGAGATAATCGCCGTGTGTCTGAAGCTGGAGAAATCTGCTTGTGCTTATGAGGATTCCTGTGACTAGAACTGGCAGAATAGCATAGTCCAGCTGTCCCGGTTTGATTGGACATTTGAATCGGGTGCTTAATGCCCTGATGATTTTTACCCAACCCTTGTCCCGGCTGATGACCCAATGACATCATTTCTTGAGTAGCAGACATTACTTCGGCAGAAATCTTGGGTGTGAGAGGTGGTAGTAAGTGTTGCTCACCTCCAGGGCATGAAAACTGACTGACTCAATTTCTGAATTGAAGCTGATGAGTGGTATGTCACCTTGTCACCTCCATAGCATGATTAATACAACTGACACCTATTTTTTTGGCTCAGGAATCCCTAGCACTCGATAGTGATTTCGCTTATCGTGGTCGGTTTCAAAGCCATAAATTGCACATTTTCGATGAGGCTTAGAAGGAATGATTTTCTCCAGTGCACTCTTGAATCTAGATTGTTTTTTGCGGCCCTTTGTTTGAGAAATAATAGGCGGCAAAAACTCTTCTTCTGATTCCACCTCTGCATCTTCATCGTCATTATCGTATCTCATATCATGATTTGGATCTCCAACTGTGAAATCAATGTCGTCATCTGCCAGTTCAGTAATATTCTCATCCGGATCATACTGGTCAACCAACTCTTTTCCTCATGCATTCAGTTTAAGAATAGTTTTATAACCTCAGACTGAGCAAGCCGCTTTGCTCGCTAACTCCTGGTAATCACTCATCAAATGATTATAGCGCATTGCTTGATTTTGTTCGAAGTTAACAGATGTGGAGTTAAAGAGTAAGTCTTCACCGTTGCTTTTGTTCGCGTCTCTTGTCCACCGATGAAGGATCATGTCGCTCGGTATTTGTGAAATACTCTTTGCTATGAAATATCTCAAGATGTGCCTGCATAATTCACCAGAGTGAGAAAACATTTGGCAGTTACATGTTACCGATCCCAGTTGACGATTGTTGACAACGTCTTTATATCTTCCACCACTTTCAGTTGCATCTGCATTATACACTACATAAACCTTAGTAACAGTGACACACAACTCACTAAGTTTATGAACATTGTATTTCATGGAATCGACGAATTGACGTTGGAAACGTCTAAACATCTCTTTTGTGTACACTTGTGTAGCATGAACTTCTAAAGATGAACCGAGTACCATAATTGTAAGACCCCAACTTTTATGAATAAATATGAATTTTCTATAAATGTCATTTTTGAATATTATGGAGTGAATTTGATATAATGTTATAGTTGTGGGTAGTATTTATAAATTGTGCAAAGTACGTAAGTTGTTATATAATATTCGATTGGTCGGGGAATATTCGTTTTAACAGGGAATATTCGTACAATGACACAATCATTGGTGGACCCCACAAAGAAATTATTGTCGGGTTGAGAAAACGACAAAAATACTTTATGAAAATAACGGCGGAAGTTTTACCATTAACTGTTGAAACACCGGTGTTAAAAGTACGATGTCTGGCGTGTAGTTGCACAAAGAGTACACAATTTTGATTATTGATGCTTACGTGAGAAGTCACTCGATTTTGTTCAATTATTGCTATAGTAATTCTTTGCATAGTATCTCACGTTATTTGATTCAATTATTGTCAATATTTTATATATTATTAAATCAATAATTGAGATGACAGAGTTATTAATGTTATTATTTACAATATTAACGATGTCTAGAAGTTCTATCAAGGAAAGGTTTGGTCACCTAATTGCGCGCCGCATGATAGAGAAATCCTTATTGGAAAGCCCCTCTTTCACAGGAACGACACAGTCGATTAATATTTTGAATTATAATAATGATGATAAATGTTGTTAAAAATATTGAGATATTTTTTATGAGGTATTTTATTACTTATTATTTAGATTCTCACTCACTCATTTTTCAAAATTGTCGGAAGGAAGTTATAAAGTATATATATATATATATATATATATATATATATATTTGACGTGTGTGTAGGAGTGTGTGGGTGGTAGTGGGTTTTGGTGAAAAAGTGGAATGTTTGATAGATAATGTTGGTTGTTTTATTATAAATTGATTTTGAGTGGTGGAGAATTTGATAGGTGTTGTAATATATATATATATATATATATATATATAATGTTAGTGGGATTATATGTATATAGCTTGCATGCGAATTAATTCATTCGTTACCTGCCAAATTGTTACTGCTTAGTGAACTTAAATCTAATGTTATATATGTATATATAATATATTATATTTTATTTAAAAGATTTTGCTTTAGATATGGACCGTCAGATTAAAAAGTAAATTAATACGGACCATTCATGAATTAGTTCTTATTCAGGTCCATTCTTCATAAATAGAAGCTCATTCCTTCATTATTTCTCTTAATTCACTTTGAAACTCAGAGGAAGAAATTATAGAAGTTTATAGAAAAGTATCCTGCTCATTTCCTACTCTTATATTCAGTTTATTTTACGGTAAGGAGTGTTATTTCTTGTGTATTCATGAAGAGAACTCCTGTTATTCCATTCTTTTTTATCCTGCTGGAATAACCTGTATACGCAGACTACCCTATACTTGGTGACATTCTTCTATTATTCCATCTTTATTATTATTACATTTGGAATATCACATCATGCGTTTCTGTGGGACTGGTTAAAATCTTTATTATTATTACATTGGAACATCACCGCTTGGGTGCGAATTTACTTTGACTTTGGTTAGATTACTTATTATTTTGTTGGAATAACCTGTCTATGTGAAGTACCACATACATGGTGATTTCTTTTGTTATTCCATTCGTTATTTTATTCAGTTGGTTAAAGTTTTAACTTCTATACTCCATGAAATTAGTGGAATATCCTTGATATTTGCGCTTCATCCAGTATCTTTTCATGAAAATATTCTTCTGAGCATTCTTGAATTTTACTCTACAAAGCAGTATCATGTTGACAATTTGGACATTAATAGTTCCTGGATAAATTAATTCTTGAACTTGTTTTATTGAATTTCTATATCATTGTCATCATCCTCATGTTTATATTATGTTGAAAGTCATCTGTGGCCTGTAGTGCATAGATGGACTTGGTATGATTATGACCAGGGATTATTCGGTGTAATCATGATCGTAATGTTACGAATGATGTGGAAAAAGTCCTCATGGGCCTGTAGGGCATTGATGGACAGTTGTTGGCATGATCATGACCATTAATGAATACACAAATATTCTTGGCCCGTAGTAGTGCATGGATAATTGTGGTCGTGATACTAAAGAATATCCTTGGTAGTAGTGCGGGGTGATTCGATGATGTGGATTATTAAAGTTTGAGTCCCAATGATAAAAGTGATGAAAAACCTTTTAAATCATAAAAGATAATAGATTTTTATTCATACTTGACTCTTTTAATGGATTGCTTGTTCATTTGTAGTTAAACTTGATATTTATTATATTTTATCGGTTTAACCTTTGTTGAAGACTAACGATAAATTATTCTCGCATTATTTTAGTCATAATATTTCTTCTTTGGGCTAGTTGAGCTCACCCTTTCTTTTTCACCGTTCTCTTGAGGAAATGAGAATATATTTTCGGGACGGAGTCTGGGAAGCGGAGTGATGGACCGGATGATAGTATTAGTAGTCCTCACTATTACGTGAAATAGTGTGATAATGATTGTAATGAGGACTCCATTGAGTTTGTATACTCTCTAGATGACAATATTTTTATTCAAACTCACAACATATGTTTTGTCGTAGTATTTTACACATTTGTTGTATAATTAAGTTGTATTTGAATTTTGTACCATGTATCGGCGACCCAAGATGGGTGATGTATACCTAATTTTGGGGCGTCACGATTTAATATCAAAGCCGGGTTATATCATCCCCGGCTAAGATGTGAGACTAGAACTAGGAGGGAGAGGCGGGAATTCTTCGTTAGTATGACCTACCTAAGTTTTTTTTGGTATTTAATTGGTCGAATCGAGGAATATAGGGATAATATGTTACATGTCAATTAACATTTTGTTTTGTCGCAGTATCTGAAAATGACATCCAAGAATGTTGAGAATAGCAATGGAGCACAGGCGACCGTTGATACACCACATATCAATGATCAGGATAATGTGCATCAGGAAGGCGACAATCCTCATGTAAACAACAACATTTACTAAATGATGAATGATGGAATGTTCAGAGGCTTTATGCAATTCATGCAACAGCAGGCGAGAGCGGATCCTATCCAAAATCTAGGTGGAAACACTGGAAACTCTCGGACTGTCACCGCTAAATAGTTCAAGGAGCTGGGACCACCGGAGTTTATTGGAGAGCCAAAACCACTTAAGGCGGAAGCATGGATAAAGCAAATCACCAAGATATTTGATGTCTTGGGATGCTCCGAGGAGCAAAAGGTTCCCTTTCCCAACTTCATGTTGCGTGAAGAGGCAGATTACTGGTGGGAATCTGTAAAATGTACCCAGCCTGACGCACTCAAGATGTCTTGGGAGAAGTTCCAAGAGCTATTCAACGACAAGTACTTTTTTGAAAGTATTCGCCACATGAAGGAGGTGGAGTTTATCAAGTTGGAACAAAACAATATGACCGTGTCGCAATACGAGGCTAAATTTGCGGAGTTATCTCGGTTTGCATCCCATTTGGTCGATAATGAGGAGCGAATGACGCGAATGTTTTTAAGAGTTTTGAAGCCAGAGATACGACAATATCTTATTTCTCATAAACTGTGTTTGTATTCAGATGTTGTAAATAGGGCTCAGTTAGTAGAGCGCGATAACGAGTCAACGCAACCAAAAGAGAGTAGCCCACAAAATGATAATACCAATGAGAGCAGTCATCGAAGCGGTGACAACAAGCGTGGAGGGAATCAACAGGCCAGAAGTGGTAACTACTTCGGTGGTAATCAGGGTCAAAACAATAAGAATGGACATTTCAAGAAGAGGAGATTCAACAATGATGGAAAGACGCGTCGACCAAAGACCCATTGTTAAGGAAGGAGAGCGACCACCTATCATATGCTTCAAATGCGGAGGGGAGGGACACATCAGTCCAAACTGCACGATGCCATCCAAAGCATGCTATAATTGTGGAAGAGAAGGTCACTTAGCCCGATTTTGTGGTTCACCGAAGACAAGTTTAGCTAGGATGGAGGCACCAAAGGCCGTCCCAGAAAAGTCAAAGCCGGTAGTGCAAGGGAGAGAGTTTGTTGTGACCTCTCAGAAAACAAGGAACCCAAATGAGGTCATCACGGGTAAGCTTATCATAAACTCTAGCGAAGTCTATACCTTATTTGATACCGGTTCTACCCATTCTTTTATTTCTCCTACTTGCACTCAACGATTAAATTTGACTCCGGAAAAATTAGACTTTGACTTATCTGTTGAAACTCTATTGGGAGAAACCTTCATTACATCCACTGTTTATAAGTCTTGTTTGGTTCAAATCGGTACCCTTATATTACCTGTCGATCTTATTTCATTGAAAATACTTGCATTTGACGTGATTCTAAGGATTGATTGGTTAACTACTTATCATGTAAAAATTGATTATTTTTGTAAGGATGTTAGTTTTCATATTCCAAATCAACCTATTATACGAATTCAAGTAACCAAACCATTAAAATCAATCACGGTCATTTCAAGCCATAATGCTATTCGTCTATTGAAAAATGGATGTCAAGCTTTCTTAGCTCATGTCATAGATCTAAACAAAAATACGTCGACTTTGAATGATATTTACATTGTTAATAAATTTCTGACATATTCCCGAAGAACTTTACAGCCTACCCAGGCGTGAAATTGAATTTTGTATTGACCTTGAACCCAAAGACAAAACCCATTTCCAAAGCCCCATATCGAATTGCTCTATTGAACTTGAGGAGTTAAAGACCCAATGCGCAGGAATTATTAGACATTGGCTTTATTCGTCCTAGTACTTCTCCTTGGGGTGCTCTGTTCTATTCGTGAAGAAGAAAAGATGGCGTATATGCGACTTTGTATTGATTATCGGAGTTAAACCACATCACCATCAAAAATAGGTACCCATTGCCACGTATTGATGACTTGTTTGATCAGTTGCAAGGAGCCAAATTCTTTTCAAAAGGAACTCAACATGCGACAACGACGTTGGCTTGAACTATTGAAAGATTATGATCATACCATCCAATACCATCCTGGAAAAGCGAATGTGGTAGTGACGCGCATTGAGTAGAATATCATATGCAAGTGCGAATGCGATATTTGTCAATATGAGCCCGTTTTGTGTGACTTTGCAAAGGATGGAGATAGAGTTAAAGACTCAGGGACCCATGTGATGATGGCAAATATCTGAGTAGAACCGACTTTAATTGGTAAAGTTAAAGTCGCTCAAGCTACGGACTTGGGTCGATGCGTATGAGGAAGAAAGTGCAAGAAGGTCTTATCTTAGGAAGCAAGAATCGATGAAGAAGGAATACTTCGAGTCAATTCCAAACTTTGTGTTCCTAACGACCCTGATTTAAAGTATGAAATCATGATGGAGGTGCACAAAACACCGTTTGCAATCCATCCTGGGAGTACCAAAATGTATCAGGATCTTCGTCATACATTTTGGTGGAACAATATGAAGAGAGAGATAGTGTTGTTTATCTCAAGGTGTCTAACTTGTCAACGAGTTAAATCGGAGCATCAAGTACCAAAAGGTCCATTGTAACCACTTGAAATTCCAGAATGGAAGTAGGAGCACATTACCATGGATTTCGTTACCGGTCTTCCTAAGGTTTCTCAAGGTATAGATGCGATTTGGGTCATTGTTGATAGATTGACCAAGTCTGCTCATTTCTTACCGATACAAGAAACTTATACACTTGAACGTCTTGCTCGTATGTACACAAACGAAATTGTAAGACTGAATGGTATGCCAGTATCCATAGTTTCTGATCGAGACCCAAGATTCACATCACGATTTTAGGTTAGTTTGCAGAAAGCTATGGGCACAGATTTATGATTTAGCTCGGCATATCATCCTCAGATGGACGGATAGTCGGAGAGGACTATTCAAACTCTTGAAGATCTATTAAGACTCTGTGTCCTTTATTTCAAGGGAAGTTGGGACAAGTTCTTACCATTGGTGGAGTTTTCCTACAACAACAGTTATTAAGCAAGTATTGGCATGGTTCCATTCGAAGTGTTGTATGGAAGGAAGTGTCATTCTCCAGTATGCTGGGATGAGGTGGGAGAAGCAACGTTGTTGGGACCGGAGTTGGTACGTATGACTACAGAAAAGATTCAAACAATCCGACAACGTATAAAAACCTCACAAGATCAACAAAAGAGTTATGCTAATCTTCATCGAAAGGACGTGGAATTCGATATAGGAGATCATGTGTTGTTACATGTTGCTCCATGGAAAGGAGTTACGAGATTTGGAAAGAGAGGAAAGCTCAATCTTCGATTCATCGGCCCATTTTTAATCCTCGATCGAGTAGGAACAGTGGCCTATAGACTCGCTTTACCGCCGAGTATGTCTCGTGTTCATAACGCGTTTTTCACATATCCACATTACGTAAATATGTGAAAGACCCGAACCACATTATTGAGTTAGAACCAGACGAAATAGCGGAAGATTTGACGTATGAAGAGGTTCCTGTTCAAATCTTGGATAAGAAGGAACATATTCTACGCTCCAAGGTTATACCTCAAGTCAAAGTTTTGTGGAGAAACAACGATGTTCAGGAAATGACTTGGGAGTTAGAATCTGAAATGAAATCAAGGTATCCTTACCTCTTCGACATACCAGGTACGTACCCTAATTTCGAGGGTAAAATTTCATAAGAAGGGGAGGTTGTAAGACCCCAACTTTTATGAATAAAGATGAATTTTCTATAAATGTCATTTTTGAATATTATGGAGTGAATTTGATATAATGTTATAGTTGTGGGTAATATTTATAAATTGTGCAAAGTACGCAAGTTGTTATATAATATTCGATTGCTCGGGGAATATTCGTTTTAACATGGAATATTTGTACAACGACACAATCATTGGTGGACCCCACAACGGAATTATTGTCGGGTTGAGAAAACGACAAAAATACTTTATGAAAATAACGGCGGAAGTTTTACCGTTAACTATTGAAACACCCGGTGTTAAAAAATGCGATGTCTGGCGTAGTTAGTTGCGATGATACTTACACGCTTTTGATTATTGATGCTTACGTGAGAAGTCACTCGGTTTTGTTCAATTATTGCTACGATGAATTGCCTTTATAGTATCTCACGTTATTTAATTCAATTATTATCAATATTTTATATATTATTAAATCAATAATTGAGATGATAGTTGTTAATGTTATTATTTGCAATATTAACGATGTCTAGAAGTTCTGTCAAGGAGAGGTTTGGTCACCTAATTGTGCGCCACTAGGGAGAAATCCTTATTAGAAAGCCCTTCTTTCACAGGAGCGACTGCTGGTCGATTAATATTTTGAATTATAATAATGATGATAAATGTTGTTAAAAATATTGAGGTAATTTTTATGAGGTATTTTATTACTTATTATTTAGATTCTCACTCATTTTTCAAAATTATCGGAAGGAAGTAATGAAGTATATATATATATATATATATATATATATATATATATATATATATATATTTGACGTGTGTGTAGGGAGTGTGTGGGTGGTGGGTGGTAGTGGGTTTTGGTGGAAAAGTGGAATGTTTGATAGATAATGTTGGTTGTTTTATTATAAATTGATTTTGAGTGGTGGAGAATTTGATAGGTGTTGTAATATTATATATATATATATATATATATATAATATATTTAACATGTGAAGATTGACTTAAGGAGAAGGAAGAATTGATTTGTCGGGAGAGATTGGTATGGTATGATTATAATATATATATATATATATATATATATATATATATATATATATTTCAAAAATGGTATATATCCATTAATCTAGTTATTGACAAAAACTTCTCAATACAACTTCACCTTGGTGGTTGATATAAAAGTGATTTGAATTGTATTCAAGAAGGTTTAGTCCCAACTAAGTATTATAAAAAAACAAGTGAAAAATTAAATTACACTTGATGGTAGTCAAATGGAAATAAGATATAAATTACCTAAGGTGCATATTTGTCAAGATAATATGTGTTTTAAAACATCATTTATTTTAATTCGCAACCTTACAAATAAGATTATTTTAGGGTTACCATTTATATATTTATTATACCCATTTACTACTAATAATGAAGGATTAAGTTGTAAACATTTAGGAAAAAAGATAACATTCAAATTTCTTATTAAACCTAAAGAAAGAGATTTAAGATTCATTCAAGAAGAATCTATTTCTAAAACACTAAATTTACTAAACAGTAAATCTACACATTTAAAATTTCTAAAAGAAGAAATTAAATATAAGAAAGTTGAAGAACAGCTTCAAAATGAAAATATTAAGATTAAAATTAATAAGTTAAAAACATATATGAATGACAATCTTTGTTCAGATTCTCCCAATGCTTTTTGGCATAGAAAGAAACATATGGTTAGGCTCCTTTATGCTAAGGAATTTAAAGAACATTTAATTCCTACTAAGGACAGACCTATTCAGATGAATCATGAACAAATGGAACTATTAAAATCAGGAATTGAATTGTTACTTCCTTTTATATATTCAATGTCAGAATCAAAAATGCTTAATAAAGATTTCCATCTAGCGAAAGAATGCTTAGAGGCCAAATTTTCAACATCCTTTTCTAAAATGTATTTGGCTGACTTGCAATCAATACGAACTAAAAATTTTTGATTTAACAAATCACTTTGAAATTTATTAATACATAATACTAATGAAAGTATTTCTTTTTAATAATCTTGTACTTTTAGTGAGTATTATTCCATGCACCGGAATGAAATCGAACAATTTGTTCTGGGGAACTTGATGTTAACTTTTGTTTGAGAATGCCTCCGAAGCCAATATCTAAGGCGTCAATTTCAACAATTTTAAAAGCTGGATCATTAGAGATACCAAGACAGGCAATGCCTTGGCGTATTTTTGACTTGTTGGACTGACGAAGTATGAATGTCGATCGAGGTGGGGAAGTTATCTTGCAAACATTTGAAAAAGAGGTTTGCAAATCTTCCTGAGATTCTTGTAAAATTTGCCAATATAATTTAGCGATCCAAGAAATCTCTGCAGTTGGGTTTTGTTGGTTATCTTATCGGGAAACTTGTCAGCGAATTGAATAGCTCGTTCAATTGGCTGGACTTGTCCTCTAAAGATATTAAGATCAAGAAACCTTACTCGACTGAAAACAGGCTGCATTTGGAAGGTGACAAAACAAGACCATTGTCTTTAACTGTTTTGAAGAAAGAATTCAAATGTTTAATATGTTCTTCAATTGAATTGGAGAAGATGAGAATATCATCAATATAGACAACAATAAAATGACTGAAGGGGTTTAGAATGTCATTTAAGATATTCTGGAATTCACTGGGAGCATTTTTTAGGCCAAATGCCTGGACATTCCATTCGTAATGGCCGAATGGAGTAGTGAATGCTGTTTTATACCTGTCGTCGAGGTGGATGGCAATTTTCCAGAATCCGGACTTAAGGTCAAATTTACTGAAAATGGTGGCATTACTTAACCTATTAATTAGGTCATCTTTGTTGGGTAGGGGGTACCTAATCCACTCTAAGACCTTGTTTAATGGTTTATAATTGATAACTAAACGGGGTACACCTCTTTCCTTTTCTGCTTCATTATTGACATAGAAAGCAGAACAAGACCAAGGAGATTTACTAGGTTTGATTAAACCTTTACGAAGGAGATCATTAATTTCCTTCTTACATAGTTCCATTTGTTCATGACTCATCTGAATAGGCCTGGCCTTAGTAGGAATTAAATGTTCTTTAAATTCCTTAGCATAAGGGAGCCTAACTATATGTTTCTTTCTATGCCAAAAAGCATTGGGAGAATCTGAACAAAGATTGTCATTCATATATGTTTTTAACTTATTAATTTTAATCTGAATATTTTCATTTTGAAGATGTTCTTCAACTTTCTTATATTTAATTTCTTCTTTTAGAAATTTTAAATGTGTAGATTTACTGTTTAATAAATTTAGTGTTTTAGAAATAGATTCTTCTTGAATGAATCTTAAATCTCTTTCTTTAGGTTTAATAAGAAATTTGAATGTTATCTTTTTTCCTAAATGTTTACAGCTTAATCCTTCATTACTAGTAGTAAATGGGTATAATAAATATATAAATGGTAACCCAAAAATGATCTTATCTGTAAGGTTGCGAATTAAAACAAATAATTTTAAAACACATATTATCTTGACAAATATGCACCTTAGGTAATTTATATCTTATTTTCATTTGACTACCATTAGCAGAATTTAATTTTTCACTTGTTTTTTTATAATACATAGTTGGGACTAAACCTTCTAGAATACAATTCAAATCTGCCCTTGTATCAACCAAGGGAGGAAGTTGTATTGAGAAGTTTTTGTCAATAACTAGATTAATGGATATATATCATTTTTGAATGGTGATAACTTTAATTCTTTTAAGTGAAAGACCTTGGATAAATAGATCTGGATCATCTTTAGCACCAGAAGATTCTGGATCATCGTGATTTTCATCACTAGATGTGGAATCATTGATCTGAAGATCAGACTTCTTACTATCAAAATCTTTTCTTAAATTAGAAACTTCTAACATTAAATTAGCAATTTCTCTCTTGAGCTTATTAACTTCTTGATTTAATTCTGGGAGAGTAACTTCTTTCCTTTGGAGATTTAAATCTTTCAAGGGTTTTATTAAGGCTAAAATTGGTTTTCTTTAGCTCTAATAAACCTATCATTATCTCTATTATCTTTAGTCAATAAATCTTTTAAGCGCTTCAGATATCTTGAGCCTTTAATTTAGGATCGTTGATTTTCTTGATTAGGTCAATTAGCAAAAGAACTTTCTTCATCATCTTTGTTAATTACATTAATTCTTTTATTACAACAATTGCGATTATCAAAGACAAATAGTGACTCCTTCAACATCACTACTCGACTCTTGATTCTTTTAATATTAGAAGAAATATGAGATGCTAGAACCATCGTCATTACTAACGTTTGTTCTCAATTCTCATTAATTCTAATATATGTTGATATCTTCACTAGAAATATTCAATTGAGATAATTTACATTTTACTTTACATTCATTTTTATAATGACCCTTTTGCCCACAATTGTGGCACACAATTTTACTCTTATCAAATTTTTTAGACTTAGGTTTTTTATTATAATTTTTACGCCTAGGTTTTTCTTTATTATAATAATTATCTTGGTTTTTAATTTTATGATGAACTCGTTTTTTCTTATGTCTTTGGTGACTTTTGTGAGGATCAATATGTTTATGTCTGTGCTTTCTTCTAGAGGGAGCAACAGGGGGTAAACCATTGTTCACAGAATGTTCCTAACTCATATTTGGCTTTCTTTTTGTCTTTACTAGCTTGCTTAGCTAACTTAAAATCAATGCACATTTTTAATCCTATTTTTTGAATATAACTGATTATGTCTCCGTATATGAGATTGTCATAATCAATATATCCCAAATTTTTACTTAATTCTTCGCGAACTTTATGAGCAAATAATGATGGTAAACCATTAACAAATTTCTCTTTCCAGAATGGTTTATTACTATCGTTACGCATCATAACTCTGGAAGTAAAAACATCTTTGTACCATCTAAAATCACTTAGAGTGGGACAAGTGAGATTACTTAATTGATCATGAATCCTTTCAGTAATGTTACTAGGCGTTCCTACGAAATGTTTTATTATGGTAAATATTAAAGTATTTACTCCATCAGGCGGACCAGCCCCAATATTCTCATCAAATATGGGGTTGCCGTCGGCGTCTAACTGGACAGCATGGACGATAGATAACCTAGTATCTTCAGTGAGATGTTTTTCCCACCAAGACCTAAGAATACCTGTAAATCCGCTAGCTAATAATTCAACAATATCTGGTTGAGTCATATTGTTAAACTTGGATAAATAGCTATTTGCTACCATAGACATATGATTTAATTTATTTAGTATTTCTTGTTCACTGAATCCATCAATATTCCATTCATAAATTTTATTAGCTAAAACAGAAAATTGTTTATCTAGATTTCTCTCTTCAAATTGTAAATCTGGAGGAGTAGGTCAGAGTACCAATTTACAGTCAAACTGGTATTATGGATTTGTTAATTTATTTAAGCGATCATTTAAATCTTGAAGTGAAATGGTTTTACATTGTTCATCGATGATTACTACTTTCATTATCGATTCAATCGATCAATAATAGCAATTGTACCACTTATTTCGAGGAGTTCGGTTTTGACTTTAATTTTTGAATAATTGATCTATAGAACTGGCAAGATCTTTATCATTATTAGGTAACCCTAATTTGTTTCTGTTTTCTGGTAATTTTAACAGTGGTTGATCAATCTTTGAATCTGGTCTTTTAATTATATTTTCTTCAAATTTTTCTTCAATTCTATCCAACTATTTTCCTACAGTCGCTAGGTATTGATTACTAAAATTTAGTTGTTCAATAATTTTTTTTATCATCTTTAGTGCCATCAAAAATTTTGAATGGGCTGGCAATGACAGATGTATTTTTTACTGATAAT
Organism: Panax ginseng; assembly: GCA_020205605.1. Taxonomy (NCBI): domain Eukaryota; kingdom Viridiplantae; phylum Streptophyta; class Magnoliopsida; order Apiales; family Araliaceae; genus Panax; species Panax ginseng. Next base: position 36,482,724 of record CM035136.1, on the reverse strand, counting down.
AGGATAGACTCTAGGGGTGGATGACTAGAAGAGACTTTTGACTTATCTTCTTTAATCCATTGTGATTTAGTGATAACATTACATTTGTTTTGATATTGTTCATACCAATCAGAAAACATAATGTTTATTTTTTCATTAACAACAAATCTTTTCCATCTGTTAACTATCTTAGTACGCTCTTTTTCAGAGGGGTGATTGGATCTGAATAAATGCCTTTTTACTTTATTAGACTTGGAATTAAAATCTTGCACAAGATTGTCCCAATCTAAAATAAAATCTTTCTTAATAACTCTTAATTGATTATTAATAGGAACATCAAAATCTGACTGGGTTGGTAACTTTCGGAAGGAGTTGGAGAAGAGAGCCTTCTTCTTGGTGAAGTATTTTGATGTGGGAATAACAAGGGTGACTTGCTTGACCTTGATTTAGAATTCCTTTTATTTTAATGTCTCTAATAGAAGGGTTACTAAGGATTTCAGTGTCTCTTCGTGTTTGAACCACTGAAGGGGCTGAAGAACTTGAGTAATCTTCTATAATGACTGGTCTTTTGGTACGTTCAAAGCTTACTTTGACAGTGCCATCAGAAAATTGTCTAACATTTTCAATATTCATTAAGTTATTTACTACAGGTTGTTGTGGTATTTCACTAGGTAAAGTCCACTGACTAGGTAACGTAATATCCTTCCATAGGATGGTTCTAGGGATCTGGATATTAGCATCACTAGTTGAACTTTGAATTAAAACCGTTTGATCTTTAGGGCTTTTATTAAGATCATGAACATTAAAGTTAGTTTTTATGGTCTTGTAATAAATCCTATAAATCAAAGCAATTGGCTGAGAGCCTTCAATCATTTGGGTAATTTCTCCTGATGTTTTTATATTTAATGTTAAAGCCTTTAATAAGTGTTGATCACTTAAACTTAGTGTGAAGTCAGGAAAGCAATTAAAATGGATTGGTCCATTGTGCAAACTTGCCTCCATAGCACCTATCATGCTTGGATAATAATTCAAAAATCTAGCATCTCTGAGACAGAGGTAGATACTTGAATTAATTCCCTTATTGTTTAAAGGTTTAACTGCAACTTGGACAAGACCTATGTGAATAAAATTGTAACCTTTCTTCCTGTGTTTTTTAATAACGTCTGGGGAAAGAAGACTACAATTTTCACACTCTTTGTTTATTGCGTAAACTTTTTCAGCTGTTTTAACATTATAATCACTTTTAAAATTATCTAAAAATGTTGACTGATAAATTTCTTTTGGAGAAACTCTGGGTATATTCCAGTTATGTAAAACTTGACTTATATTTTCATAACTATTTTCTTCTTGTTTAACTATGTCTGGTACGGGTGGCAAAGTTGACCGGTGACTAGTTGAAGAGTTAGATCTAAATAACCTATTCATTTTTACTGGATTCAAAATAATTCTTCACTCTTTATCTTCCATTCAGACCCTCTTACCTGAAGTAGACACATAATAATCTTGCAACGAATTGCAAGTTAACAGAATTGAAGAAACAGTTGGATAGAATTGAAGAAAAATTTGAAGAAAATATAATTAAAAACCAGATTCAAAGATTGATCAACCACTGTTAAAATTACCAGAAAACAGAAACAAATTAGGGTTACCTAATAATGATAAAGATCTTGCCAGTTCTATAGATCAATTATTCAAAAAATTAAAGTCAAAAACCGAACCTGAAATAAGTGGTACAATTGCTATTATTGATCAGATTGAATCTGATAATGAAAGTAGTAATCGATCGATGATCGAATGGAAACCATTTCAGTTCAAGATTTAAATGATCAGTTAAATAAATTAACAGTCCATAATACCAGTTTGACCAGAAATTGGTACTCTAGACCTACTCCTCCAGATTTACAATTTGAAGAGAGAAATCTAGATAAACAATTTTCTGTTTTAGCTAATAAAATTTATGAATGGAATATTGATGGATTTAGTGAACAAGAAATACTAAATAAATTAAATCATATGTCTATGGTAGCAAATAGCTATTTATCCAAGTTTAACAATATGACTCAGCCAGATATTGTTGAATTATTAGCTAATGATTCTGGTGTATTCTTAGGTCTTGGTGGGAAAAACATGTCACTGAAGATACTAGGTTATTTATCGTCCATGCTATCCAGTTAGACGCCGACGACAACCCCATATTTGATGAGAATATTGGGCTGGTCCGCCTGATGGAGTAAATACTTTAATATTTACCATAAAAAATCATTTCGTAGGAACGCCTAGTAACATTACTGAAAGGATTCATGATCAATTAAGTAATCTCACTTGTCCCACTCTAAGTGATTTTAGATGGTATAAAGATGTTTTTACTTTCAGAGTTATGATGCGTAACGATAGTAATACACCATTCTGGAAAGAGAAATTTGTCAATGGTTTACCATCATTATTTGCTCGTAAAGTTCGCGAAGAATTAAGTAAAAATTTGGGATATATTGATTATGACAATCTCACATACGGAGACATAATCAGTTATATTCAAAAAATAGGATTAAAAATGTGAATTGATTTTAAGTTAGTTAAGCAAGCTAGTAAAGACAAAAAGAAAGCCAAGTATGAGTTAGGAACATTCTGTGAACAATATGGTTTACCCCCTATTGCTCCCTCTAGAAGAAAGCACAGACATAAACATATTGATCCTCACAAAAGTCACCAAAGACATAAGAAAAAACGAGTTCATCATAAAATTAAAAACCAAGATAATTATTATAATAAAGCAAAACCTAGGCGTAAAAATTATAATAAAAAACCTAAGTCTAAAAAATTTGATAAGAGTAAAATTGTGTGCCACAATTGTGGGCAAAAGGGTCATTATAAAAATGAATGTAAAGTAAAACAGAAATTATCTCAATTGAATATTTCTAGTGAAGATACCGAACATATATTAGAATTAATGAGAATTGAGAACAGCGTTAGTAATGACGATGGTTCTAGCATCTCATATTCTTCTAATATTAACAGCAATCAAGAGTCGAGTAATGATGTTGAAGGAGTCACTATTTGTGCAGATAACTGCAATTGTTGTAATAAAAGAATTAATGTAATTAACAAAGATGATGAAGAAAGTTCTTTGCTAATTGACCTAATCAGTAAAATCACTGATCCTAAATTAAAGGCTCAGTATACGAAGCAGTTAAAAGATTTATTGACTAAAGATAATAGAGATAATGATAGGTTTATTAGAGCTAAAGAAAAACCAATTTTTAGCCTTAATAAAACCCTTGAAAGATTTAAATCTCCAGTGAAAGAAGTTACTCTCCCAGAATTAAATCAAGAAGTTAATAAGCTCAAGAGAGAAATTGCTAATTTAATGTTAGAAGTTTCTAATTTAAGAAAAGATTTTGATAGTAAGAAGTCTGATCTTCAGATCAATGATTCCACATCTAGTGATGAAAATCACGATGATCCAGAATCTTCTGGTGCTAAAGATGATCCAGATCTATTTATCCAAGGTCTTTCACTTAAAAGAATTAAAGTTATCACCATTCAAAAATGATATATATCCATTAATCTAGTTATTGACAAAAACTTCTCAATACAACTTCCTCCCTTGGTTGATACAGGGGCAGATTTGAATTGTATTCTAGAAGGTTTAGTCCCAACTAAGTATTATAAAAAAACAAGTGAAAAATTAAATTCTGCTAATGGTAGTCAAATGGAAATAAGATATAAATTACCTAAGGTGCATATTTGTCAAGATAATATGTGTTTTAAAACATCATTTGTTTTAATTTGAACCTCTGATATAAGATCATTTTAGGGTTACTATTTATATATTTATTATACCCATTTACTACTAGTAATGAAGGATTAAGCTGTAAACATTTAGGAAAAAAGATAACATTCAAATTTCTTATTAAACCTAAAGAAAGAGATTTAAGATTCATTCAAGAAGAATCTATTTCTAAAACACTAAATTTACTAAACAGTAAATCTACACATTTAAAATTTCTAAAAGAAGAAATTAAATATAAGAAAGTTGAAGAACAGCTTCAAAATGAAAATATTCAGATTAAAATTAATAAGTTAAAAACATATATGAATGACAATCTTTGTTCAGATTCTCCCAATGCTTTTTGGCATAGAAAGAAACATATGGTTAGGCTCCCTTATGCTAAGGAATTTAAAAAACATTTAATTCCTACTAAAGCCAGGCCTATTCAGATGAGTCATGAACAAATGGAACTATTTAAGAAGGAAATTAATGATCTCCTTAGTAAAGGTTTAATCAAACCTAGTAAATCTCCTTGGTCTTGTTCTGCTTTCTATGTTAATAATGAAGCAGAAAAGGAAAGAGGTGTACCCCGTTTAGTTATCAATTATAAACCATTAAACAAGGTCTTAGAGTGGATTAGGTACCCCCTACCTAACAAAGACGACCTAATTAATAGGTTAAGTAATGCCACCATTTTCAGTAAATTTGACCTTAAGTCCGGATTCTGGAAAATTGCCATCCACCCCGACGACAGCTATAAAACAGCATTCACTACTCCATTCGGCCATTACGAATGGAATGTCCAGGCATTTGGCCTAAAAATGCTCCCAGTGAATTCCAGAATATCTTAAATGACATTCTAAACCCCTTCAGTCATTTTATTGTTGTCTATATTGATGATATTCTCATCTTCTCCAATTCAATTGAAGAACATATTAAACATTTGAATTCTTTCTTCAAAACAGTTAAAGACAATGGTCTTGTTTTGTCACCTTCCAAATGCAGCCTGTTTCAGGTCAGAGTAAGGTTTTTTGATCTTAATATCTTTAGAGGACAAGTCCAGCCAATTGAACGAGCTATTCAATTCACTGACAAGTTTCCCGATAAGATAACCAACAAAACCCAAATGCAGAGATTTCTTGGATCGCTAAATTATATTAGCAAATTTTACAAGAATCTCAGGAAGATTTGCAAACCTCTTTTTCAGCGTTTGCAAGATAACCCCCCACCTTGGACTGACATTCATACTTCCGTCGTCCAACAAGTCAAAAAATACGTCAAGGCATTGCCCTGTCTTGGTATCTCTAATGATCCAGCTTTTAAAATTGTTGAAACAGACGCCTCAGATATTGGCTTCGGAGGCATTCTCAAACAAAAGTTAACATCAAGTTCCCCAGAACAAATTGTTCGATTTCATTCCGGTGCATGGAATAATACTCAGTCAAAGTACAGTACTATTAAAAAAGAAATACTTTCATTAGTATTATGTATTAATAAATTTCAAAGTGATTTGTTAAATCAAAAATTTTTAGTTCGTATTGATTGCAAGTCAGCCAAATACATTTTAGAAAAGGATGTTAAAAATTTGGCCTCTAAGCATTCTTTCTCTAGATGGCAAGCTTTATTAAGCATTTTTGATTTCGACATTGAATATATTAAAGGAAGTAACAATTCAATTCCTGATTTTCTCACTCGGGAATTTATCAATATAAGTACTATTCAGTTATTAGCATCAGAGGATCATCGTCCTCAAGGGGTCCGGGTCGCCCTACTGGCCCAAGTAACCAACCAAGAGGAACTCTGATTCCTCACCCAGTTACCCCTGTCTACCAATCAAATAAATTCACAGTCCTTGGGATAATTCCCAAGCCATACAGTTCAGCTCTAGTAAATAAGCCTGAACCTATTGACCCTTTCAGTTCTCCTGCTAAGGCCTCGTCCTCAACCCCCAGTTATCCTCATTCTGAGCATGTGCTCAAATGGGAAAGTTATCTATTCCATATTGAACCATACATGAAACCCAAAAATGACCCAGTTAAGCTTGCTGCCCAGTTCTTTCCCTATGGATGGCATTTCCAACCACTCGCTCCTTATAAATCCCTTGCGTATTATAGGGACATTCTCATTGAAACAGAGTCGGTAAATATCAAACATATTTATGCAAATAATGATAAATCCAAAGTTCTTTATCATTCTTTGTATATTAAGCATTTCCTTCAAATTTCAGATTGGGGTAAGAATCCCTCCGATCTAATGGATCTCACCAGTCAAAATAATTCCTTCTATTTTTATGCTTATATTGATGCCTGGTATAGGGTTCTCCTTCACCAGAATGAGTCTCATAGTCATTCGTGGTTCATTCAATTTGACCACAAATTCAAAATCCCAATCCCTTATTGATTTGTTCTTTGGTGGTATAGGCATGGTTCTACCTATGACCTCCCTCCTGATCCCCTTAAGGTTCAAGTCAGTCATTTTTCTAACAATAGTAAACCTGACCCAAAGAATGAGAATATTCCTCTCACTCTTCTTTTCATCTGTAAATATAAAATTCCCTGGATTCTTAAGTGGCAATATGGAGTTTCTCCTCCCTCTACTGCTAATGCTTCTAATCCAGCCATTATTGCTGATCCACTGCCTCATCTTTCCCGCTTTTTTTACATCAAATGGTGGGATAAGTTCGATATTAACGTAATTATCGATTCAGTCCAAAGCAGAATTTCTGTTGCTCGATTGCTCCTCTTCCGATCCATGACCATTCCTTCGGCTAGTCAATCAAAAGAACCAAAGATCAGTCTTCCCGATCCTCCTTTTTCCGATCGGAAGTCAAAGTCCAAAGAGTCTAAAGTCAAAACTAGTCCTACAGGTTCTTCCTGTTCTCGTAGCATTTCTGATTTCAAAGATTGCTCCGGCAGCGAGTTGAAACTTATTGCTCAAGCCCTCAATAAAAGAATTGATGAGTTACATGAAGAAGCTTCTGCTCATTCTTCAGCTTCTTCCCAGAATGATTCAACCAGCCAATTTGCAGAAGATGATGGTCTGTATGATCCCTATGGCACCGTCGATCTGCAGGATGCTCAGGACCCATTTGCCTGATATCCACAATAATTTCCGGCTTCATCTCCGTCATTCATGTTCTTCTCAGGCTACCAGTCAGTCATCAGCTTTTGCTTTACCACCGAAAGCAGCTCTAGTCACACGCGTCTACAGCAACAGTCAGAAGATGCTCTCTTTTCCACCGAAAGCATTGTTGAGTCAATAATTGTCGGCCATTTGGTCATTTGGTCAAAAGTTAATAATGCGTCTGTATTTTGTCAAAAGTTAGCACTGTTTATCAATAGTTGCTTGTCTGTAATTTAAATTCCATTTGTATTTCATTTACATTTGCATTTGTAATAGTTCTTTTCCTTATTCTATAAAAGGAAATTGAACTCAGTCATTTAGGCAGACTTCGAAACTTAGAAAGACTCTGAGCCTTCTCTCTCAGAAGAATCTTTAGTTTCTACCGCTGTTTAGCCTACTTAACCCCTCTTCTCTACTTCTCCAGTTAAATGTTTTAATTTTGTAAGTTCTTTTAATTTCTGTTTGTAAATAGTTTTAAGTTATCAATCAATAAACTGAATTTCTTTATTTTGTAAATGACTGTTAGTATTATGCATCTTTCTTTTCCAGAATGGTATCAAGAATCTCTGGAAGATTTGCAAACCTCTTTTTCAGCGTTTGCAAGATAACCCCCCACCTTGGACTGACATTCATACTTCCGTCGTCCAACAAGTCAAAAAATACGTCAAGGCATTGCCCAATCTTGGTATCTCTAATGATTCAGCTTTTAAAATTGTTGAAACTGACGCCTCAGATATTGGCTTCGGAGGCATTCTCAAACAAAAGTTAACATCAAGTTCCCCAGAATAAATTGTTCGATTTCATTCCGGTGCATGGAATAATACTCAGTCAAAGTGCAGTACTATTAAAAAAGAAATACTTTCATTAGTATTATGTATTAATAAATTTCAAAGTGATTTGTTAAATCAAAAATTTTTAGTTCGTATTGATTGCAAGTCAGCCAAATACATTTTAGAAAAGGATGTTGAAAATTTGGCCTCTAAGAATTCTTTCGCTAGATGGCAAGCTTTATTAAGCATTTTTGATTTCGACATTGAATATATTAAAGGAAGTAACAATTCAATTCCTGATTTTCTCACTCGGGAAATTATCAATACAGGTACTATTCAGTTATGTGCATCAGAGGATCATCGTCCTCAAGGGGTCCGGGTCGCCCTACTGCCCCAAGTAACCAACCAAGAGGAACTCTGATTCCTCACCCAGTTACCCCTGTCTACCAATCAAATAAATTCACGATCCTTGGGATAATTCCCAAACCCATCTGATTCGAGCTCTAGTAAATAAGCTGAACCTATTAACCCCTTTCAGTTCTCCTGCTAAGGCCTCGTCCTCAGCCCCCAGTTATCCTCATTCTGAGCATGTGCTCAAATGGGAAAGTTATCTATTCCATATTGAACCATATATGAAACCCAAAAATGACCTAGTTAAGCTTGCTGCCCAGTTCTTTCCCCCTGGATGGCATTTCTAACCACTCGCTCGTTATAAATCCCTTGCGTATTATAGGGACATTCTCATTGAAACAGAGTCGGTAAATATCAAACCTATTTATGAAAATAATGATAAATCCAAAGTTCTTTATCATTCTTTGTATATTAAGCATTTCCTTCAAATTTTAGATTGGGGTAAGAATCCCTCCGATCTAATGGATCTCACCAGTCAAAATAATTCCTTCTGTTTTATGCTTATATTGATGCCTGGTATAGGGTTCTTCTTCACCAGAATGAGTCTCATAGTCATTTGTGGTTCATTCAATTTGACCACAAATTCAAAAGCCCAATCCCTTATTTGTTTGTTCTTTGGTGGTATAGGCATGGTTCTACCTATGACCTCCTTCCTGATCCCCTTAAATTTCAAGTCAGTCATTTTTCTAACAATAGTAAACCTGACCCAAAGAATGAGAATATTCCTCTCACTCTTCTTTTCATCAGTAAATATAAAATTCCCTGGATTCTTAAGTGGCAATATGGAGTTTCTCCTCCCTCTACTGCTAATGCTTCTAATTCAGCCATTATTGCTGATCCACTACCTCGTCTTTCCCTCTTTTTTTACATCAAATGGTGCGATAAGTTCGATATTAACAGAATTATCAGTCAGGTCCAGCAGGAATTTCCTATTTCTCCGATTGCTCCTCTTCCAGTCACAGCCATTCCTTTGGCTAGTCAATCAAAAGAACCAAAGATCAGTCTTCTCGATCATCCTTTTTCCGATCGGAAGTCATAGTCCAAAGAGTCTAAAGTCAAAACTAGTCCTACAGGTTCTTCCAATTCTCGTAGCATATTTGATTTCAAAGATTGCTTCGGCAGCGAGTTAAAACTTATTGCTCAAGCCCTCAATAAAAGAATTGATGAGTTACATGAAGAAGCTTCTGCTCATTCTTCAGCTTCTTCCTAGAATGATTCAACCAGCCAATTTGCAGAAGATGATGGTCTGTATGATCCCTATGGCACCGTCGATCTGCAGGATGCTCAGGACCCATTTGCCTGATGTCCACAGTAATTTCCAGCTTCAGCTCCGTCATTCATGTTCTTCTCAGGCTACCAGTCAGTCATCAACTTTTTCTTTACCACCGAAAGCAGCTCTAGTCCCACGCGTCTACAGCAACAGTCAGAAGATGCTCTCTTTTCCACCGAAAGCATTGCTGAGTCAATAATTGTCGGCCATTTGGTCAAAAGTTAATAATGCGTCTGTATTTTGTCAAAAGTTAGCACTGTTTATCAACAGTTGCTTGTCTGTAATTTAAATTTCATTTGTATTTCATTTACATTTGCATTTGTAATAGTTCTTTTCCTTATTCTATAAAAGGAAACTGAACTCAGTCATTTAGGCAGACTTCAAAACTTAGAAAGACTCTGAGCCTTCTCTCTCAGAAGAATCTTTAGTTTCTACCGCTGTTTAGCCTACTTAACCCCTCTTCTCTACTTCTCCAGCTAAATGTTTTAATTTTTTAAGTTCTTTTAATTTTTGTTTGTAAATAGTTTCAAGTTATCAATCAATAAACTGAATTTCTTTATTTTGTAAATGACTGTTAGTATTATGTTTCTTTCTTTTCTTCTTATGCTTGCTTCCGCCCCAAATGGTATCAGAGCATAACTATTTTCTTCTTGATTAACTATGTCTGGTACGGGCGGCAGAGTTGACCGGTGACTAGTTGAAGAGTTAGATCTAAATAACCTATTCATTTTTACTGGATTCAAAATAATTCTTCACTCGTTATCTTCCATTCAGACCCTCTTACCTGAAGTAGACACATACCTAATGCTCAAAACCCAACACTGCTCACACCTGAGACTTACCAAGGGTTAACAACAAATAAGGTGGACTACAGTAAGCTAGGTCACTTTAGATAAAGAAATCATAATTTTTGAAACAACAAAGAATGACAGATTATTATGACCTTACTGCCAACTAGAAAGAAGCAACAACTTGGCTCTGATACCATTTGGGGCGGAAGAAAGCATAAGAAGATTCTCATCAAATATGGGGTTGCCGTCGGCGTCTAACTGGACAGCATGGACGATAGATAACCTAGTATCTTCAGTGAGATGTTTTTCCCACCAAGACCTAAGAATACCTGTAAATCTGCTAGCTAATAATTCAACAATATCTGGTTGAGTCGTATTGTTATACTTGGATAAATAGCTATTTGCTACCATAGACATATGATTTAATTTATTTAGTATTTCTTGTTCACTAAATCCATCAATATTCCATTCATAAATTTTATTAGCTGAAACAGAAAATTGTTTATCTAGATTTCTCTCTTCAAATTGTAAATCTGGAGGAGTAGGTCTAGAGTACCAATTTCTGGTCAAACTGGTATTATGGACTGTTAATTTATTTAACTGATCATTTAAATCTTGAACTGAAATGGTTTCTGACTGATCATCAGACTGATTACTACTTTCATTATCAGATTCAATCTGATCAATAATAGCAATTGTACCACTTATTTCAGGTTCGGTTTTTGACTTTAATTTTTTGAATAATATTGACTAAAGATAATAGAGATAATGATAGGTTTATTAGAGCTAAAGAAAAACCAATTTTTAGCCTTAATAAAACCCTTGAAAGATTTAAATCTCCAGTGAAAGAAGTTACTCTCCCAAAATTAAATCAAGAAGTTAATAAGCTCAAGAGAAAATTGCTAATTTAAAGTTAGAAGTTTCTAATTTAAGAAAAGATTTTGATAGTAAGAAGTCTGATCTTCAGATCAATGATTCCATATCTAGTGATGAAAATCACGATGATCCAGAATCTTCTGGTGCTAAAGATGATCCAGATCTATTTATCCAAGGTCTTTCACTTAAAAGAATTAAAGATATCACCATTCAAGATTATATAACTTGACTATAGTTATATAATCCAATCACCCCTCTGAAAAAGAGCGTACTAAGATAGTTAACAGATGGAAAAGATTTGTTGTTAATGAAAAAATAAACATTATGTTTTATGATTGGTATGAACAATATCAAAACAAATGTAATGTTATCACTAAATCACAATGGATTAAAGAAGATAAGTCTAAAGTCTCTTCTAGTCATCCACCCCTAGAGTCTATCCTATTATCAGTAAAAAATACATCTGTCGTTGCCAGCCCATTCAAAATTTTTGATGGCACTAAAGATGATAAAAAAATTATTGAAAAACTAAATTTTAGTAATCAATACCTAGCGACTGTAGGAAAATAGTTGGATAGAATTGAAGAAAAATTTGAAGAAAATATAACTTGCAACGAATAAGATCTATTTTTCTTTAATTCTTCAAAGATTTGCCAATATAACTTGCAAATCTTTTCCAGAATGGTATCAGAGCCAAGTTGTTGCTTCTTTCTAGTTGCCAGTAAGGTCATAATAATCTGTCATTCTTTGTTGTTTCAAAAATTCTGATTTCTTTATCTATAGTCACCTAGCTTACTGTAGTCCACCTTATTCGTTGTTAACCCTTGGTAAGTCTCAGGTGTGAGCAGTGTCGGGTTTTGAGCATTAGGTATGTGTCTACTTCAGGTAAGAGGGTCTGAATGGAAGATAAAGAGTGAAGAATTATTTTGAATCGAGGTAAAAATGAATAGGTTATTTAGATCTAACTCTTCAACTAGTCACCTATGGTCGACTTCTTGCGCATTTTACATAGTTAATCAAGAAGAAAATAGTTATGAAAATATAAGTCAAGTTTTACATAACTGGAATATACCCAGAGTTTCTCCAAAAGAAATTTATCAGTCAACATTTTTAGATAATTTTAAAAGTGATTATAATGTTAAAACAGCTGAAAAAGTTTACGCAATAAACAAAGAGTGTGAAAATTGTAGTCTTCTTTCCCCAGACGTTATTAAAAAACACAGGAAGAAAGGTTACAATTTTATTCACATAGGTCTTGTCCAAGTTGCAGTTAAACCTTTAAACAATAAGGGAATTAATTCAAGTATCTACCTCTGTCTCAGAGATGCTAGATTTTTGAATTATTATCCAAGCATGATAGGTGCTATGGAGGCAAGTTTGCACAATGGACCAATCCATTTTAATTGCTTTCCTGACTTCACACTAAGTTTAAGTGATCAGCACTTATTAAAGGCTTTAACATTAAATATTAAAACATTAAGAGAAATTACCCGAATGATTGAAGGCTCTCAGCCAATTGCTTTGATTTATAGGATTTATTACAAGACCATGAAAACTAACTTAAATGTCCATGCTCTTAATAAAAGCCCTAAAGATTAAACGGTTTTAATTCAAAGTTCAACTAGTGATGCTAATATCCAGATCCCTAGAACCATCCTATGGAAGGATATTACGTTACCTAGTCAGTGGACTTTACCTAGTGAAATACCACAACAACCTGTAGTAAATAACTTAATGAATATTGAAAATAATAGACAATTTTCTGATGGCACTGTCAAAGTAAGCTTTGAACGTACCAAAAGACCAGTCATTATAGAAGATTACTCAAGTTCTTGATTTCCCGATTGGTTCAAACACGAAGAGACACTGAAATCCTTAGTAACCCTTCTATTAGAGACATTAAAATGAAAGGAATTCTAAATCAAGGTCAAGCAAGTCACCCTTGTTATTCCTGTCATCAAAATACTTCAGTTGAAGAAGAAGGCTCCTCTTCTCCAACTCCTTCTGAGTTACCAACCCAGTCAGATTTCGATGTTCCTATTAATAATCAATTAAGAGTTATTAAGAAAGATTTTGTTTAGCTCTAATAAACCTATCATTATCTCTATTATCTTTAGTCAATAAATCTTTTAACTGCTTCGTATACTGAGCCTTTAATTTAGGATCAGTGATTTTACTGATTAGGTCAATTAGAAAAGAACTTTCTTCATCATCTTTGTTAATTACATTAATTCTTTTATTACAACAATTGCAGTTATCTGCACAAATAGTGACTCCTTCAACATCACTACTCGACTCTTGATTGCTGTTAATATTAGAAGAATATGAGATGCTAGAACCATCGTCATTACTAACGCTGTTCTCAATTCTCATTAATTCTAATATATGTTCGGTATCTTCACTAGAAATATTCAATTGAGATAATTTCTGTTTTAATTTACATTCATTTTTATAACGACCCTTTTGCCCACAATTGTGGCACACAATTTTACTCTTATCAAATTTTTTAGACTTAGGTTTTTTATTATAATTTTTACGCCTAGGTTTTGCTTTATTATAATAATTATCTTGGTTTTTAATTTTATGATGAACTCGTTTTTTCTTATGTCTTTGGTGACTTTTGTGAGGATCAATATATTTATGTCTGTGCTTTCTTCTAGAGGGAGCAACAGGGGGTAAACCATATTGTTCACAGAATGTTCCTAACTCATACTTGGCTTTCTTTTTGTCTTTACTAGCTTGCTTAGCTAACTTAAAATCAATGCACATTTTTAATCCTATTTTTTGAATATAACTGATTATGTCTCCGTATGTGAGATTGTCATAATCAATATATCCCAAATTTTTACTTAATTCTTCGCGAACTTTATGAGCAAATAATGATGGTAAACCATTGACAAATTTCTCTTTCCAGAATGGTTTATTACTATCGTTACGCATCATAACTCTGGAAGTAAAAACATCTTTATACCATCTAAAATCACTTAGAGTGGGACAAGTGAGATTACTTAATTGATCATGAATCCTTTCAGTAATGTTACTAGGCGTTCCTACGAAATGATTTTTTATGGTAAATATTAAAGTATTTACTCCATCAGGCGGACCAACCCAATATTCTCATCAAATATGGGGTTGTAAATCGATATCTAGACAGACGGCGTGGACGATAAATAACCTAGTATCTTCGGTGAGATGTTTTTCCCACCAAGACCTAAGAATACCTGTAAATCCGCTAGCTAATAATTCAACAATATCTGGCTGAGTCATATTGTTAAACTTGGATAAATAGCTATTTGCTACCATAGACATATGATTTAATTTATTTAGTATTTCTTGTTCACTAAATCCATCAATATTCCATTCATAAATTTTATTAGCTAAAACAGAAAATTGTTTATCTAGATTTTCTCTTCAAATTGTAATCTCGGAGGTAGGTCTAGAGTACCAATTTCTGGTCAAACCTGGTATTATGAATTTGTTAATTTATTTAATCGATCATTTAAATCTTGAATGAAATGGTTTCGATCGATCATCGATTGATTACTACTTTCATTATCGATTCAATCGATCGATAATAGCAATTGTACCACTTATTTGAGTTCGGTTTTGACTTTAATTTTTGAATAATTGATCTATAGAATGGCAAGATCTTTATCATTATTAGGTAACCCTAATTTGTTTCTGTTTTCTGGTAATTTTAACAGTGGTTGATCAATCTTTGAATCTGGTTTTTAATTATATTTTCTTCAAATTTTTCTTCAATTCTATCCAACTGTTTCTTCGATTCTGTTAACTTGCAATTCGTTGCAAGATTATTATGTGTCTACTTCAGGTAAGAGGGTCTGAATGGAAGATAAAGAGTGAAGAATTATTTTGAATCCAGTAAAAATGAATAGGTTATTTAGATCTAACTCTTCAACTAGTCACCGGTCAACTTTGCCACCGTACCAGACATAGTTAATCAAGAAGAAAATAGTTATGAAAATATAAGTCAAGTTTTACATAACTGGAATATACCCAGAGTTTCTCCAAAAGAAATTTATCAGTCAACATTTTTAGATAATTTTAAAAGTGATTATAATGTTAAAGCAATTTGAAAAAGTTTACTTAATAAACAAAAGAGTGTGAAAATTGTAGTCTTCTTTCCCCAGCACGTTATTAAAAACACGGGAAGAAAGGTTACAATTTTATTCACATAGGTCTCTTGTCAAGTTTGAGTTAAACCTTTAAACAATAAGGGAATTAATTCAAGTATCTACCTCTGTCTCAGAGATGCTAGATTTTTGAATTATTATCCAAGCATGATAGGTGCTATGGAGGCAAGTTTGCACAATGGACCAATCCATTTTAATTGCTTTCCTGACTTCACACTATGTTTAAGTGATCAACACTTATTAAAGGCTTTAACATTAAATATAAAAACATCAGGAGAAATTACCCAAATGATTGAAGGCTCTCAGCCAATTGCTTTGATTTATAGGATTTATTACAAGACCATAAAAACTAACTTAAATGTTCATGATCTTAATAAAAGCCCTAAAGATCAAACGGTTTTAATTCAAAGTTCAACTAGTGATGCTAATATCCAGATCCCTAGAACCATCCTATGGAAGGATATTACGTTACCTAGTCAGTGGACTTTACCTAGTGAAATACCACAACAACCTGTATTAAATAACTTAATGAATATTGAAAATGTTAGACAATTTTCTGATGGCACTGTCAAAGTAAGCTTTGAACGTACCAAAAGACCAGTCATTATAGAAGATTACTCAAGTTCTTCAGCCCCTTCAGTGGTTCAAACACGAAGAGACACTGAAATCCTTAGTAACCCTTCTATTAGAGACATTAAAATAAAAGGAATTCTAAATCAAGGTCAAGCAAGTCACCCTTGTTATTCCTGTCATCAAAATACTTCAGTTGAAGAAGAAGGCTCCTCTTCTCCAACTCCTTCTGAGTTACCAACCCAGTCAGATTTTGATGTTCCTATTAATAATCAATTAAGAGTTATTAAGAAAGATTTTGTTTTAGATTGGGACAATCTTGTGCAAGATTTTAATTCCAAGTCTAATAAAGTAAAAAGGCATTTATTCAGATCCAATCACCCCTCTGAAAAAGAGCGTACTAAGATAGTTAACAGATGGAAAAGATTTGTTGTTAATGAAAAAATAAACATTATGTTTTCTGATTGGTATGAACAATATCAAAACAAATGTAATGTTATCACTAAATCACAATGGATTAAAGAAGATAAGTCAAAAGTCTCTTCTAGTCATCCACCCCTAGAGTCTATCCTATTATCAAAAAAAATACATACATCGCCGTTGCTGACCCATTCAAAAATTTTTGATGGCACTAAAGATGATAAAAAAATTATTGAACAACTAAATTTTAGTAATCAATACCTAGCGACTGTAGGAAAACAGTTGGATAGAATTGAAGAAAAATTTGAAGAAAATATAATTAAAAGACCAGATTCAAAGATTGATCAACCACTGTTAAAATTACCAGAAAACAGAAACAAATTAGGGTTACCTAATAATGATAAAGATCTTGCCAGTTCTATAGATCAATTATTCAAAAAATTAAAGTCAAAAACCGAACCTGAAATAAGTGGTACAATTGCTATTATTGATCAGATTGAATCTGATAATGAAAGTAGTAATCAGTCTGATGATCAGTCAGAAACCATTTCAGTTCAAGATTTCAATGATCAGTTAAATAAATTAACAGTCCATAATACCAGTTTGACCGTAAATTGGTACTCTAGACTCTCCTCTAGATTTACAATTTGAAGAGAGAAATCTAGATAAACAATTTTCTGCATTTGACTAATAAAATTTATGAATGGAATATTGATGGATTTAGTGAACAAGAAATACTAAATAAATTAAATCATATGTCTATGGTAGCAAATAGCTATTTATCCAAGTTTAACAATATGACTCAGCCAGATATTGTTGAATTATTAGCTTGCGGATTTACAGGTATTCTTAGGTCTTGGTGGGAAAAACATCTCACTGAAGATACTAGGTTATCTATCGTCCATGTTGTCCAGTTAGACGCCGACGGCAACCCCATATTTGATGAGAATATTGGGCTGGTCCGCCTGATGGAGTAAATACTTTAATATTTACCATAATAAAACATTTCGTAGGAACGCCTAGTAACATTACTGAAAGGATTCATGATCAATTAAGTAATCTCACTTGTCCCACTCTAAGTGATTTTAGATGGTACAAAGATGTTTTTACTTCCAGAGTTATGATGTGTAACGATAGTAATAAACCATTTTGGAAAGAGAAATTTGTCAATGGTTTACCATCATTATTTGCTCATAAAGTTCGCGAAGAATTAAGTAAAAATTTGGGATTTATTGATTATGACAATCTCACATACGGAGACATAATCAGTTATATTCAAAAAATAGGATTAAAAATGTGCATTGATTTTAAGTTAGCTAAGCAAGCTAGTAAAGACAAAAAGAAAGCCAAATATGAGTTAGGAACATTCTGTGAACAATATAGTTTACCCCCTGTTGCTCCCTCTAGAAGAAAGCACAGACATAAACATATTGATCCTCACAAAAGTCACCAAAGACATAAGAAAAAACGATTTCATCATAAAATTAAAAACCAAGATAATTATTATAATAAACCAAAACCTACGCGTAAAAATTATAATAAAAAACCGAAGTCTAAAAAATTTGATAAGAGTAAAATTGTGTGCCACAATTGTGGGCAAAAGGGTCATTATAAAAATGAATGTAAAGTAAAACAGAAATTATCTCAATTGAATATTTCTAGTGAAGATACCGAACATATATTAGAATTAATTAGAATTGAGAACAGCGTTAGTAATGACGATGGTTCTAGCATCTCATATTCTTCTAATATTAACAGCAATCAAGAGTCGAGTAGTGATGTTGAAGAAGTCACTATTTGTGCTGATAACTGCAATTGTTGTAATAAAAGAATTAATGTAATTAACAAAGATGATGAAGAAAGTTCTTTGCTAATTAACCTAATCAGTAAAATCACTGACCCTAAATTAAAGGCTCAGTATACGAAGCAGTTAAAAGATTTATTGACTAAAGATAATAGAGATAATGATAGGTTTATTAGAACTAAAGAAAAACCAATTTTTAGCCTTAATAAAACCCTTGAAAGATTTAAATCTCCAGTGAAAGAAGTAACTCTCCCAGAATTAAATCAAGAAGTTAATAAGCTCAAGAGAGAAATTGCTAATTTAAAGTTAGAAGTTTCTAATTTAAGAAAAGATTTTGATAGTAAGAAGTTTAATCTTCAGATCAATGATTCCACATCTAGTGATGAAAATCACGATGATCCAGAATCTTCTGGTGCTAAAGATGATCCAGATCTATTTATCCAAGGTCTTTCACTTAAAAGAATTAAAGATATCACCATTCAAAAATGGTATATACCCATTTATCTAGTTATTTGACAAAAATTTCTCAATACAACTTCCTGCCTTGGTTGATACAGGGGCAGATTTGAATTGTATTCAAGAAGGTTTAGTCCCAACTATGTATTATAAAAAAACAAGTGAAAAATTAAATTCTGCTAATGGTAGTCAAATGGAAATAAGATATAAATTACCTAAGGTGCATATTTGTCAAGATAATATGTGTTTTAAAATTATTTGTTTTAATTCGCAACCTTACAGATAAGATCATTTTAGGGTTACCATTTATATATTTATTATACCCATTTACTACTAGTAATGAAGGATTAAGCTGTAAACATTTAGGAAAAAAGATAACATTCAAATTTCTTATTAAACCTAAAGAAAGAGATTTAAGATTCATTCAAGAAGAATCTATTTCTAAAACACTAAATTTACTAAACAAGAATCTACACATTTAAAATTTCTAAAAGAAGAAATTAAATATAAGAAAGTTGAAGAAACGACTTCAAAATGAAAATATTCTGATTAAAATTAATAAGTTAAAAACATATATGAATGGCAATCTTTGTTCAGATTCTCCCAATGCTTTTTGGCATAGAAAGAAACATATGGTTAGGCTCCCTTATGCTAAGGAATTTAAAGAACATTTAATTCCTACTAAGGCCAGGCCTATTCAGATGAGTCATGAACAAATGGAACTATGTAAGAAGGAAATTAATGATCTCCTTAGTAAAGGTTTAATCAAACCTAGTAAAGCTCCTTGGTCTTGTTCTGCTTTCTATGTCAATAATGAAGCAGAAAAGGAAAGAGGTGTACCCCGTTTAGTTATTCCATTCTTTTTTATCTTGCTGGAATAACCTGTATACGCAGACTACCCTATACTTGGTGACATTCTTCTATTATTCCATCTTTATTATTATTATTCGTTGGAATATATCACATGCATGCGTTTTACGTGGGACACGTTACATCTTTATTATTATTCTGTTGGAACATCAGCCGGCTTGTAAATTTACTCACCGACCGGTTCCGTTACTTATTATTCTGTTGGAATAACCTGTCTATGCAAAGTACCGCATGCATTGTGATTTCTTTTCTTATTCCATTCGTTATTATATTCAGTTGGTTAAAGTTTTGACTTCTATACTCCATGAAATTAGTGGAATATCCTTGATATTTGCGCTTCATCCAGTATCTTTTCATGGAAATATTCTTCTGAGCATTCTTGAATTTTACTCTACAAAGCAGTATCATTTTAACAATTTGGACATTAATAGTTCCTGGATAAATTAATTCTTGAACTTGTTTTATTGAATTTCTATATCATTTTCATCATCCTCATGTTTATATTATGTTGAAAGTCATCTGTGGCCTGTAGTGCATAGATGGACTTGGTATGATTATGACCAGGGATTATTTGGTGTAATCATGACCGTAATGTTATGAATGATGTGGAAAAAGTCCTCATGGGCCTATAGGGCATTGATGGACAGTTGTTGGCATGATCATGACCATTAATGAATACACAAATATTCTTGGCCCGTAGTGCATGGATAATTGTGGTCGTGATACTAAAGAATATCCTTGGCCGTAGTGCAGGGGTGATTCGATGATGTGGATTATTGTCGAGTCCCAAGTGATAAAAGTGATGAAAACCTTTTAAATCATAAAAGATAGTAGATTTTGTTCTCTACTTGACTCTTTTAATGGATTGCTTGTTCCGCTGCATTAAACTTGATATTTATTATTATTTTATCAGTTTAACACTGTTGAAGACTAACGATAAATTATTCTGCATTATCTTAGTCATAATATTTCTTCTTGGGCTAGTTGAGCTCACCCTTTCTTTTCTTTGTTCTCTTGTGAAATGAGAATATATTTGGGACGAGCCTCGGGAAGCGGAGTGATGGACCAGATGATAGTATTAGTAGTCCTCACTATTCTGTGAAATAGTGTGATAATGATTGTAATGAGGACTCCATTGAGTTTGTATACTCTCTAGATGACAGTATTTTTATTCAAACTCACAACATATATTTTATCGTATTTTACACGACTGTTGTATAATTAAGTTGTATTTGAATTTTATACCATGTATCTGACGACCCAAGATGGGTGATGTATACCTAATTTTGGGGGCGTCACAATAATCCTTTTACGATGTTTTGTTATGTAGTCGGCCTTCATCTCCCTGATAAACTGTCTTTCTACAGTCTTTTGACTCTGCAGTACAAAACATAGCATACCTGTTGATGCATTAACATACTCATCAAAAAAGGCATTCATGCTCTCGCGCTTCTTCGATGGTAGTCATTCCCGCGGCAAAATATCTCTTTGTATATGCTGGAATCCATTTATGTCGTACATCATACAAACTTCCAAGCCATTCATTAGTATACAATTCATAGGAACTTATCAGAATATGCCAACGCTCTTCAAATTCCTCGATGGACAATGAGTTATACACGCAGTTGTTAAAATCATTTTTGAACGATGGGTGCTCAGAATAAACATGATGCAATTTTTCAAGAAATTTATTGCTTATATGCCAAGAACACAATAAATGATAACTAGAAGGAAGTACCGTAGCAATAGCATTACTCATGGCTCTGTCTTGATCAGTGATGATGGTTGTAGGTGCCTTGTAGTCCACGGCTTCAAGCCATGTCTGTAATACCCAAACGAAAGTGTCCTCTGTCTCGTCTCGTAACAATGCAAATCCAAACAATATGAGCGAGATAATGGTGGTTGACCTCGCAAATGGAACAAACGGCATGCCATACTTATTTGTCCCAGTATGTACTATCAAATGTCACAACGTCTCCGAACCTTGATATATAAACCTTGATCGGCGCCAACCCACAAAATACAAGCTATGCGGTTGTTTTCACGGGTTTCACTCGGAAAAAAAAATTCTTCGGCACTTAGGATGCAAGTTTGTTCAAATGATTGACGATGAGCTTGTGCATCATTTTCATCTGCAGAATCACGCCTTAAATCTCGCACCACATTCTCAACATTGGCGAGAGAAAGGAACATTTTGCAACCCCACCTCCCATTGTGCTCAAAACATTCATCATCTTACTAGACCAATCTGGGACTTATTTAAAGTGTCAATTAAATTTCTTGCACAGAGTAATATTTGTGTGTGTCTCTATCAAATCTACTTTGGTGGGGGTCACTAAGTGATGATTGTGCTCTAATTCAACATTAGAAATACGCCAATTGTCTTCTTTCTTATTGTGGACAACATATATTCTAGCTTTGCACATTGTTCGTCCTATAAAGACTCTATGTCTAGTTATTTTATTACTACTATCTTCATCATCAGGTAAACTCTTGCCAACAATTGGTGTACTGGCTTTCTTACATACATAACGCCTAGATCCGATATCATTCAGATAGCATGTTTATGACTAGTTGCAATTCTAATCTCAAATCCATTTTTACGTGCATATGATCTATAAAAATATTCAACCTCTTCTAACGTACAAAATAATTGACCAACGTACGGAACAATATCAGATTTATTACTTTCAACTTCATTGACAAATTCAGATGTATTATATGACATTTTGAAAAACTTACTTGTGAATAATAATGATGAATTTTGCTCGATCAGAACTTCAACTTGATTTTCTGAAGTGAAAGTGGGCAACAAGATGAAACACATTATGAGTAGAGATGAAAAGAGAAATTAATATCCGAGAACAAATTCTATGGAAGGATAAGAAGATAACTTGAGAAAATAGCAGCTTCCTAGACAATATTTAAAGGGTAAAAAGACCAGCCGGTACATCTTATAGCAGTTAATGCTCAAGAAGTCAAACTAATGTACTTTTTCCATATAATCAAAGTCAGCTTTTTTTTATTCCCATAGTGCTATATTATTATGTTTGACTACTTATTCACCAAACAGTCTTTATAATAATTATAATAATAATAATTATAATAATAATAATAATAATAATAATAATAATAATAATAATAATGGTAATAAAATAATAAAAAGTACATAAGTCGCTACTATATGTAACGGCTTTTTACTCAATTCGTAATAATAATAGAATAATAATAATAATCGAATAATTATAATAAAATAATGAGAAAATATAATTTGGGGGAAATGGAATGTTTTAAGATATATCCAAATCCAAGGTAAAATATGACAGCTAGGCCCGTGGTGCTTGGGTAGTCATTTGACGAATGTTTGGAGCTTGAGATCGCGGGTACGAGTCTATTTAGCAGCGAAAAAATTTATTTATTACAAGCCGGTATAGCCTGTACCGGCCGAGCATTTTTATTAATAATATATTTTAATTTTTATTGTGTTTATTGAAGCCTCGCATCTACTTTGTTAAAAGGGACAAAGCTTTTTCTCGCCACATCGCTTCTAAAGAAAGGCAATCAATATTTTTTTGACTACTTTTTTCGCACATCGCCTCGAGAAAGAACACCTGCAAGCTCGGTAAACTAAAAAGCTGAGACCCACAACAGTATTAGTGTTTGAATTTGGTACTTAATTAATTCTATGTACCGGCTTGCATGAGCTTATTTAACCATCTATTGAGAACACACGTTGTTCAAACTAAAGTTCAATATATAGCTAGATAAAATAAAAATAACAGAGAGTAGAGAGGGAGTATTTCGGAAGAGAGGAGCAAAAAACTTCAACAAGTTGAAGCGGCTGGATTCCATTTATTAGATTCTAAAGACACTGAACTTCAACAAGTTTTTATTTATTGTTATTTGTTTAGTTTTTAATAGTTTTTGTTGTTGTTATTATTTTCGTATAATAGTAAAATAATATTATTACATTATATAAATGAAAAAAACTTATTACAGTGTACTCAATTGTTCCATTATTTTTATTACTGCATGTTATTACTGCATGTTATTATTTTTGTTGTCATTAATGCATGTTATTGTGTATTGTTATTACTATCATTTTGCAGCATGTTTTGTCATGCATCTTAATACTAATATGGAATTGATGTATTTTTTTAGGTAAAAGATGGACAGCTGGGAATATGGGCCAATTAATCCAAGTGTTCTTCTTGATCAACAAGATCATGTATCAGATGACATATATCATGGGAGAGATAGGGGAAAACTAGGCTCCAGTCAATATACTGATCAGAAATATAATCAGTGGAATTTGACAAAAGAACAAAAAATCCTTTTAGATAAATGTGGATTTGGAGTATTTAGTTTTCAAGGTGTTGTACACCAAACTGACCTTGGTCTGATATCTGCCTTAGTCGAGAGATGGCACCCGGAGACCAATACTTTTCATTAAACTGTGGAGGAATAACAATCACGTTAGAGGATATTAACTTTATTTTTGGGTTACCGGTGGTGGGAAAGCCCTTAACGGGTCCCCTTGCTGTCACCAATTTGAATTATTTTAGGGATTGTTTTGGAGATAAATTAGGTGGTGAATATTTTAGTTCAAAAAAGCGCAGTGCAATTTCATTAGTGTGGTTGCACGAACATTTTAATAAATGTCCCGAGAATGCAAGTAAAGATGTTGTAGGGCGACACACAAAGGCATACATGTTGTGGTTGTGTGGGGCAATATTATTCCCTAATAGGAATAAGAATAGTGTGCACCCACGATATATGTCTTTTATTGCCATCGC
This sequence comes from Panax ginseng, assembly GCA_020205605.1. Classification (NCBI taxonomy): domain Eukaryota; kingdom Viridiplantae; phylum Streptophyta; class Magnoliopsida; order Apiales; family Araliaceae; genus Panax; species Panax ginseng. The sequence continues at coordinate 36,458,665 of CM035136.1, read as the reverse complement.
TGAAGATTGTGTAACTTACTCTTGGGGCGTGGCAGTGTTAGCATATTTGTACAGATCTTTATATACTGCTACTGGGAAAGGAGTTAAATACATTAATGGTTGTGTAACATTGTTACAAATTTGGGCTTATGAGCGTGTAAATATTGGAAAGCCAAACCCTTGGCCACAATCATCCGTATGGTTACCTAGGGCTTTAGCATGGTCCTATTTTGGAGCCCACAGTTACCCTGGTAGATGTGAGAATCCCCATCACCATTTGTCATTTTACCGAGGGGAGTTAGATATTAAGTCTATGTGGGATGTGGTTTGGCGGCCTTACACAATGTGGGATGATGATATCAGTGGAATTAATTTTGAAGGCAGGTTGTTGGGATCTGGTGGGGTCCCCTTAATCCACTTTGATATTGTGGAATTTCAGATGCCGGACCGTGTGATGAGACAGTTCGGGTTCATACAAGGCATACCATCAATAGCCAAAAACCATGGTGACCTTAGGAAAGAGAAAAAGTTTAAATTTATTGATGTCGAGGATTGCATGGCCTTGAGAGGGGAATATATTTCGAGGTGGGAGGCATACATGGATCATCTCGAAGGACAACAAACTGAAATTTCAAATTATGTGTCAATAGATGATTACATGGTCTGGTATAGGAAAATTACACGTTGGAAAATCAACCAACCTCGACAGGCAAGCGACCTCGACAGTTGTTATGAGCCTCGGGCCATTTACAACCAACAACGCCTTATTAAAATGGTATAAAATTATATTCTTCTTTAATTTATCATGTATTAGAGTAAATACTTATATTACATTTATTCATATTTAGTGTTAATAATATTTGTTTGTGTTTATCTTACATGACAGGTTGAGAGTGCAAAGTTGTTACTTGATAAATTTTTAGCACTTACTCAGCTGTCTCCCGAGTTGGTTCTGCAAAAAAATAATTGGGATTACCAATACGCCCTATACGACTTCGAAGCAAGAGGGAAACAAATACCTCGACAGGGGGGGCCCACAAATTTTGGACCACAACCCAATTCTCCCAATTCAATGAAGGGCTTGGGAAACAAACTGATTATGTTGTACAAGAGAGCTACATACCCACCGCACAAGTAATCGAGGAGAGCTCCATTCCGACCACCCAAGCCTACGAGGAGTGTTACATTCCGACCTTCCAAACCTATGAGGAGTGTTACATTCCAACCAACTCTGACTTTGCGGGACTTTCTGCCGCCAAGGGATTTAGGTCACAAAAGGCATATATAGTTATGTTAATAGTGATGGTTTTAATTATTATTGCTATATAATAATAATGTACATTTGGGTCGCAATCAGGTACAAGATGCGGGAGACCACATCTCTTATGGACCAAAAGGGTCCTTATCCAAAAATCTTAAAGATTGGAATGAGACATTTCTAAATAAACATATGTTTGGAAATGTGGTGGTACCAGAAGAGGATTTATATCCTTTGTCACATCCGCGCCAGTTATATGAATTAGACCACAATGCAGTTCAATCCTTAGGGCCTGGGAGTTGGATATTCGAGCATGTCATCGACGCTTATATGTTGTTGCTATGAGACAGAGAGGAATACTACAGGTCGCAGGGAATACAAAGGTGGTCCCAATTTAGTTTCATGAATTCATTCTTCATGCATCTTGGGCAGAGCTATGTGCCCCTAACTAACGTGAATACTGCATGGAGTTTTTGCAATCCGTATGTTAACCAAGATATTGGTCCACCTTTACACGAATACAAATACATATTCATGCCGGTGTGTAGTACCAATCAACGCCATTTTGTCTTGTTCCTATTCTCAGTTGAAGATTGGATGGTTACCATAATTGACCCGCACTACAATGATACTAAGTATATTAAGTTACATGAAATGTACTCCGAATTCGTTAAAGTTGCAGTATGTTTAGTTTTAAAATATTTTAATTTTATAATGTCCTTTAATATTAAAAAATTATTAACCAACTACTTTGTACATGCAGGTACATTTGATACCATTTTGTTTGTGAAATGGTAATCCGATGCGTGAATGGCCCAGCGGTAATCCTACTGTGCAGACCTTAAAGATTCGATCGAAACAACACAACAACTCAGACTGTGGCATTTTTGTATGCAAGTATGTTGACTGTTTCGTTAGGGCCAATGGTAATATTTCTAAAGAGAAGTAGTCCTTGGAAGATGTCACAGTCTTTCGTTACCGCGTCGCATGGGAGCTCTACAAGAAATCCGCAAGATTACTTCCGTCCTCTGAGATATAGAACTTGTCCAACGTTATCTAATGTACATATTAATTAATAAGAATGTCTATTTGGTTGAACTTTATGGGATTTTCAAATTCATAACTTAGTAATATGAATATTATTGAATCACATAAAACCACTTCATATTATTAATACGAAAAAAAATTATCTATTTAGTTGAACTGTATGGATATTTTTATTCGGATTAATATTAATAATCACATTATTTATATTAATATTAAAAATCATTATTAATATTATTTTTAATAATAGTAATACATGAATATAATAATAAATAGATAATGCATTCATTTCCTATCATTGAAACTTAATATAATAATAATAATAGAAACATAATAATAATCTAGAATATAGATTTAAATAGAAAACCCAATATGTATTATATAGATTTATTAATAATAATAAATCGTAATATAATAATAATGCAAGAATATAGATTTTGGGGGATGGTGAAGTTTTAATATAAAGATATATCCTTGGTTGAAATTAACAGCTAGGCCCGTGGTGCTCGGGTGGTCATATGACGAGTGTATGGAGTTGGAGGTTGCGAGTTCGAATCTGTTTACCAGCGAATTGGTTTAATAAAATCTTTTTTTTCAATTTTTTATTGTCAATCGTGATAAGCTGTACCGGCCGGCTATTTTTTTCAATTTTTTATTGCCAGCCGTGACAAGCTATACCAGCCGACATTTTAATATTATTTTAATCTCTACCAAGAATAACAACTGTCACTTACTATGGCCTTTATTTTATTTTTTATTCCATTTTAATGTCTTTGAGTCATGACATATAATGGAGAATGAAAAAAAAAAAAAAAAAAAAAAAGGGTGAAGTTCTTGACAAGCTCTTCCTAAGTAGGATTATTTTAATAATAAATATTCATTTTTTATAACTATACTGACAATATAATTTTACGTGGGCCTCTCTTATTAAAATAGAAGCCGGTACAGGTAAATAATTAGGCACAACAACCTGTGCCGGCTTATCAAATAGAAAAGCTAATCTCAGCCATCAATTCAATTTATCAACGGTCTAAAAAGGGGGTGTTGTACAGTTCTCATAGCAACCGGCTACTATGGAAGGGTTCCCATATATATATATATATATATATATATATATATATATATATATATATATATATATATATTTTGCAGGATGCAAAATCTGTGCTCATCGAACAAAGTTAAACAACAGATTAATATATTTAAGTATATATATATTAAAGCGTAAACGCATAGAATATAAAATCCGTGCTCATCGAATAAAGTTCGAATAAATGTTAATATATATAAGTATATATATATATATATATATATATATATATTAAAGCAATTAAACGCTCAGCACGTAAGTCTCAGGCTCAATCGAGGCATAACTCGATAATGTTAGTCCATATATATATATATATATATATATATATATATATATATATATATATATATATATAAGTATATATATACAAATTGAAATGAAACCCTGAATCAAGTTCAGGCATACACACGCAACACGACTCTCAACGTGAAGAATGGTGTGTGCAAAGATGAAGAGAAAGGCTTCAAAGTGTCTAAGAAGGCTTACAGTGGACTACCAAAGACGACTTCTATAACTTTAAGTGGATGAACGCTCGGCTCCCGCTGATAAAAATAATAGCTATATGTGAGCTCACAAGTGTTTAAAATGAGAAAGCACTCAGTTTAGGGTGTGTACATAGCAAATTTGACAGGGCTTCCTTGCCTTTTTCTCTTATAAAATGGCCACCCCAAGCCCTCTATGTATAGAGGGGGAGCCGCAGATGTACCTGCGGTTGCCTGGGGTGCCCCGAGCTTCGCGAGTCTCATCGTCTCAAAGTACGTGCACGCGTGCACTATTATGTCTGTACGAACTTTCAGAATTGCAATTCGAGCATCCGATTGAAGTGTATAAGACCTATTTTGGACGGCCATTATCGAGAACTACACCATGGTATGGGATTAGAGGTTGTACGAAGTCAGGAAGATGGGACCATGCCCTCCGGTCTTCAAGCTTCAAATTTATCCGGTGTGCTGCCTTGCGTAGGAGTCACTCGGGATTGGACCTCCTTGGTTCTTGTGGGACATTGCTATCTACAAATGTATGTATGAGATGTTGAGACGGAGCGATGTGGGATCAAGGTGGCATAATGGCAATTTTACCCCTCACCGGGGTTATCTCCGGTTTGAGCTGATAAAGCAGACGTTGCTCAGGGTTATCTCCAAGATTGGACTGCTGCAAGTACTGAAGGTCCTCAAGGTTATCTCTGAGGTGTGCCTGTCTTCCCGGTGTTACATCCGGGTCTTGTACTGAGTGCCTCAGTATGAGTGCTAAGGTTGAAGCTGACTGCATGCATTTGAAACAAGCATTTTTGGGGTTATCTTCGGAACTACAACTGCACTCCTTGGGGTTATCTCCAAGGTTATACTTTATTATTCGGTGTTGTTTTTGGATTGGGCCGAGAGCACCTCGGGATTATCTCCGAGACAGAACTGTCATCTGCGGTGGAATTTCTGGTATTTGAACTGCATCATCTCCCAGGGTTATTTCTGAAAGACGACTCTGCCCTCCTGCAATGTGATAAGTAGGTTTTATACCTACTTATTCGGTATCTATTACTTGAATTAGTTTCTTAAACCTATGTTTCTTAGTTACTTTTCATACATTTTTATGTTATTTTATAGGCTATGACATAACATTGGCATGAAGAAGCAAGGAAAAGCAATTCAGACATCTATTGGACTAAAATATGCAAGCAAATACACGAATGGGAGATTGCAGGGATTTTAACACCAAGTTGGATGCATGTTCTTGGCTTGGAACTTGGATTATACTGTAGAGCTTCTTCTTAGCTTTCCGGAACATCTTGAATCATCCCAATCGGAGTTCGGATGCCAGAGTTATGGCCTTTTTATCAATGGAGATCAAAGTTAAGAGTTCTCGTGCTTGTAATTTACACAGCATCTACTTCAAGCTCGATTTTGATCTTGTTCCAGCTATTATTTCTCAATTCTCAAAGAATGAAAGTTGTATAGCTCTTCAATTTGATA